>PVKZ01002613.1:0-205819 GCA_004027375.1 Macroglossus sobrinus | reverse complement strand
TCTTATTTATTATTTTTTGTTACTTAGAAGTTACAACTTCTAATGCAGCCAAATGTATTAATATTTTCCTTCTTGGTTTCTAGTTTCCCCAGAATTCTTAGATAGAATTTCTCAACTGCTGCCTTGTAAAATATCTTCAGTGGTTTTAAATTTACAGTTAAATATTTGATCCATCTGGAGTTTATTTTGAGATACCGGGTGAGTGGTGACCTCCTTTCTCTTCTTCCTTCCCGCATTTTCCTGCATATGGTTCTCCACCTTCACAGTCATCGGGTTCAAATACCGAAGGCTCATCTGAGACCCTTCCCTCTGTCCATGCCACACATCCAGGTAGTAACCAAAATAACCACATTGGACTCCTGAGGGTTTCTCAGACTTTACAAGGGGTTCCCACATACATCATCCCATCTGAGCCTTCCCACGACCTGGGAGGGAACAGACGAGCCCACCCTTCATGGTGCCCTTGATATCACATGCATTTGTACATCACTGAGGAGGAAGAAAGGGAGGCTGGAGACATTATGACTTAACTCCAGGTAGTTCTAACAGTGAGAGAAAATTTGGAGTTCATCCGAGGGCCTGTCTGATTCCAAAACCGATGCTCTTTTTAAAACACATAACTTCCAAAAACTTATCAACTCCTCTGTTGTAAATCTTCTCTGTGTGTCCTCTCTTGTCCATTCCAACTACTTCAGTTCAGGTTTTCATTATGAACCACCTGCATCTTTTCAAGTGTCCCTACTGTCAGTTTACTCATGGTCTTAGATCAATCTTCCTAAATTACAATTCTGTTCACACGCTCAGAATCTGTCAGCCAGCCGAGTATGCATTTGCCAGGCACTTAAAGACCTTCAAGATATGGCTTCAGCCCATCTTCCATCCTCGTCTCCCATTATTCCTCTACATGGACTATGTTTCAGAGACACTGAGAATTTACCAACACTCATATATGCCTTATGCTGCCTTGTTTTAAGCCACCGCTTCCCACTACAGTAACCACTGCCTGTCCTCTGTCAACATCTGGTCCTTCTCGAAGGCCAAGCCCAAATTCCGTATTCTTCATAAAAACCTTCCTGGAATCTTTCAGTGGACATTTTCCTTCTTTCCCCTTGAACTTCCCACAGTCTTTTATCTGCGACTCTCCCATGAGTCATAGCTTTCCACTTTAGAGTTTGTGCCAGTGTCTTACTTTTCTTATCAGACTGTTGACTTCTTAAGTTAATGAACTGCCTCTTCTTCAAATTTTTATCATCCATCTCCCAGTGCTTGGAACAGTGACTACACAGGTAAATATTTTCAAAATAAAGTAATTAGTGAATGAATGTGTCAATGGAGGAATTTGAAATGAAAGGATAAAATGAGTGGGTGACTTTGGATTATTTTGGGATGCCTCTATATTCCAGAAGATTTTTCTGCTTTTATCTTTTTTGTTTGTCTCAACGCCCACCAACCCACATTCACCAGGTGACTAAAGTCTGAGATCCCACCAGTAAAATGCTATGATTTCCATGTATTACTTTGCTCCATGTAAAAGTTAACACCCCAAGGATCAGAGGCCCACATTTCTCAGAGAAATGGTCCATATCTATTGAATAAAGGATTTGAGAGTAGGAATCCCCCCCCCCCAAAGTCTGGGGTTATTTGCACAGGGGACAGTGGCGCATAAGGTTGCAGAAGTGGAAGGAAAAAATGGGTCAATTAAGAAAGGTGAGCATTCACACAAACATCCACCTGCTTTTCAATTCTGTGGGTCAGTTTTACAGCCCTCTATGTTCTATGTCTGAGCCTTTCCTCCTTTCTGTCACCTCCCCCCGCTTCCCACCTATGACAACCAGGCTGCATTCCACGTTTTGTCTCTGGGTCTGTGGAACTACCCTCCTCTGCCCAAGGAAGATTTTCCCTCAGAGGGACATTATTTCCCAGAGAGAAGAGCAATCGTGTGACATGTGGAAAAGATGGTACGTTCAGAAAGAATCCTGGCAAAGAACACCTTCCTGCCCCAAAGGCAAGCATTACATTTGAGAGGGCTGAGTGCCAGTTTGTAGGAATTGAATAAATCAGATTTCTAATGTTTAATAACAGATGTTCTGGCTACAACTCATGAAATCATTTAATATTGCTTTATGCTCCAGTAATAAAAAAAAAAAAAAAAGAAAGTCATCTGGCTCCACTTGGCCCAGGTCACATATCTTCCTCAGAGGGTCACCATGATTTGATGCAGTTCTTGGATCAAATGGGCTGATGCTCTCTGTCTGTTACAGGCTGTGGACAGGGTTTGCTTCGAGAAAGGGGCAGATGCTGGCGTTATGCACGCTCTGCATCGGATGGCCTGAGGGAAGCCCCCAACCCCCAAAGTTGCCCCACTCTCTGGAGTCTCACTTTTCCCACCCTTCACACCTTCCACATCTGGCAGTGTGAACAGCTGAGGAAAGCAAAATAGGTTGACCAGCCACACTGGATGTGCCTGGCAAGGTGCCAGAACTTTATCTCTACGGACCCAAAGAGGAGCAAAAAAAAAAAAAATTTGGCCTCTCAGAAGAAGCTTTGCAGATGAGTTTGGATTCATCTGCTGAGGTGGGGAGCAAGGGGAAATGTGCCTGGTGAAGCCTGGTGATAAATCAAAAGAACTTGCAGCATGGATAAATGGTGAAATTGTCAAGATGACTCAACTATCAAAATGACCGAGTTAGTCAGAAAGATCACCTTGTAAAAACCGTAGGGTGGTCCCCCTTATCTGTGGTTTCCCTTTCCGTGGCTGCAGTTACCTGCGGTCAACTGCTGTCCGAAAATAAAGTTCCCCAACTAACAACATCATCGGCTCACGACATCCAGCCACGGACGTCATCGTGGTCCCATGACCCAGGATCACCGGAAGCACATGGTCCTCCTTCTGATCTATCGTCAGAATGTCAGTAGTGGCCTGATGCTATGTCACAATGCCTACGTCATTTCTCTTACTTCATGTCATCACATAGGCATTTTATCATCTCACATCATCACAGGAAAAAGGGTGATTACAGCACAATAAGGTATTTTGAGAAAGAGAGACCACATTCATATAACCTTTATTGTAGTATATTGTTATGATTGTTCTATTTTATTATTAGTTTTAAATCTCTTACTGTGCCTAGTTTACAAATTAAACATTATCATAGGTTGTCTATCTAAAAAACACAGAGTATATATAGGTAAGATTTGGTACTCTCCATGGCTTCAGGCATCCCCTGGGGATAAAAGGGGAGACTCCTGGAATGATAAAACGAGGGGATTTCTTATCCCCATAGAAAAATCCAAGGGTAGAACTGAACACAGAAGGAGACAATAGGATAACCGGCGTGCTGGGCCAGGAGTAAACGGAAGACAAGGGAGGCTCCAAGGCCTGAAAAAGAGGAACCATGGCTGCAGCTTTTCAGAGAGAGTGACACTTTCTTCCAGGGAAGTGCGATGTCAATACTTGGTATAATAAATGGTACATACTTAGCTGCAACATCCACCACGCCAGATGGGATAATGAGATCTGGAGCAGCACACAGCATGGACTCACAAAATCCTGGAGGCAAGGATGCCGTGTACACCATATAGTCAGATTAATGCACATCACACACACATGCACATGCACACATACATGCACACATGCACATAAATTGCTTTTGCAGTCCCCTTCCTTCTTCCATATCAGTGGCCCCATGGTACCTGTCCTGAGGAAGCTCCCTCCCCACCTTGTTCGCAAAGGAAACCTCATGCTCAGGCACTGACTGGATTCCTACATCGCAATGCCAGGCACTGTGTCAGATTCTGTGAATACAGACACATCAGGTGTGTTCTGGACCAGCGAGCAGCTGAAAGCCCGCTGTTGGAAACTGCTGTGTGAGGACGTGGCCGCACACGCTGGGGTAGAATTGTATACGAGGCATGGTGAGATCTCGGAGGAGAGATGGAACCTGGCTGCGGATTCTAGCTTTGCATAAAGCATCTGAGAAGATGTCCTGCTGCCCCGACAGGTCCAGCCTGGTCAGGGGAGCTATCATGGGGAGTTAGCCTATGGTTCTCATTCTTACACTGCTGGATCAGGATGCTCATCAAGGCTATGACAGGCAAAGATGGAAAACGGTTCCGTGGTCATCTGGGAGGAAGCACAGTGGCCAGGTTTTCTGAAGCAAATGTTAGGGCACATCACTTGATTGCCTGAGAAAAGTCCCTGGGCTAAAAGTCCCTGAATAATATTAAAAGGTGGTGATTCCCAGGGCATTGTGGTGTATGAGGATGAGACAAAATGCAATAAACAATCATGGTGCTCAAACTAGTAAAGAGAGAAATGTCTGAGAATTAGAACGCCAGGGCCAAGAAAGATTAGAAAGCATAGGCAGTTCGACACCCTTAATTACAAGTGGGGAAATGGAGGTTCAGGGAGGAGAACAGACTTATCAAGGTGACCATGCTTGGCAGTGAGTAGAACAGGAAGTTGGATTTTAATTGAGGTATTTTTCCTGAGAGGCCGTGTGATTTCACCTACTTTTCAATTTTAGTAAAATTTATGGGATGAAATGCAAGTGTACAAACTGTTCTGTTTCTATAATGACATTTTGTATTAACGGAGATTTTCTTTATTTTAAAACATCTTCGTTTGGAACCTGGGCAGCCCAAGTTCTAACTCTCTTTGCACCATTTTATAAGAAGCGATGTAGGAGGTGAAGCAACTTATTTCATAGAAGAACAAAAAAGTCAAAGAAGAAAACCTCAAGGCGAGAATAAATGCCAGGAGTTGAGCTGAATTTGAAAGCAACTACGGCTCCAGATACTCCAAGAGAAAGGCAGGCTCGTGTCTGCCCGAAGACATGAGATCCTGCAGGGCCGAAAACCAAGTCAATCACAACCTGATCTAACTGCAGGCTGCGAGCTGATAACAATATCGCAATGACGAGACCATTTGTTGGACACTCAAGGTCCCACGAGACTCCAGTCATCACCCATTAGGCTCTCGGCAGCTTTTCCCTCTACTCACCTCTGAAATGCCCAGCCACCCGTGCTCGTGAGCCTGGCTCGAATCTGTCTGGCTTTCCAGGTTCAAGTTGCTCAGAGAGGCGTGTGGAGAGCTGTACTATGTGTTGGAGGAATGTGAAGGATACCCCAGAGCAGCCAGCAGGCGGAGGAGGCCAGAGCTGCTCAGAGCATATACGCATAGACTTAGAGAGGGACCGAGAATCTTTTGCCACTGAACATGGCTGAGGTCAGGCGTGTTCCTTACTATGGTTCATCAGTCCTAAAGGCACATTTTTTTTTCTCTATATTTTAAAATCTCTAAAATTTCAACATACATTTATCAGAGATTTTCATTTCCTTTTCATTTCCTTTGGTAATAGTACATAAAGTAATGACATGCCTTCCAACCAATGGTATTTTAGGTTTGATAACATTTGGTAGTATTTCTGATCTGTTTATCCATAAGATAGAAATATTAAAGTCTGCTTGAATATTTATTGCAAGGGTTAAACTAGAAAATGCAAAGAAAACATTGAGATAAATATTCAATATTGAACAATTGTCTCGAATGGGAAATTTAGATGTCCAATGGTTGACTCCTTCTCCTGGCCCACCCGAGCCAGGCGGGGTCTGTTCCCAGTGTTCGATTCACAAAAAAGGTTACCTGGGAAAGTTGAGTGACAGATATAGCTAATATCTGTAGATCATTTATTTGTGCAAACTGATTCCTCTTGCAATGCTCTAAGGAAACAACCATCTCACCTGTGGTCCACACAGTTAACAGCAAAACCAGGACGTGGCCCATCTATCCATGACACCATCCCATGTTTTCCATGGCCCAGTAGATGACCTCAGACTCGATCGCTACAAAGCCCAGGAGCCTTCTGAAATTCTTCTATGGTTCGTACACCAGACTTCCTCCTCTGGACTCTCATGGAGGTGGATGATAGACTTTTCTGTCCATCCAAAGAAACCGATTAATATTTTGGAACAAGGTGTCAGGAGCTGGATGAGAACTACCTGGGTATTATAGATATGAATCCCCGAAACGTGCCTAACCCTTGCTACTGAGATCATTCAGGGCTCCTTCTGGTGCAAAGTTCCAAGCACGACAACCTCAAGCAGAAGCAAAGGGGGCTGGGAAACTCCACCGGGGTCTCGTTACAATGGTTTGAACTCAAACAATCTCCTGATGGCTTCTCTGGGCCAAGGCCAACTGCAATGGTGTGTTCCTCACAAGTAGTCTTTTCCCATTTGAGGGACTCCCTGAGGTGTATTCAATAATGCACTCCTCATTTTGAAGCAGATGGAAAAGTGTTTAAAAAGGTGCCAGGTTTATTTATGGAAGCATGAGATTGAATTTAAGAGATGCGCTTTGCCAATATGAAATGTGAACTCTCAAAACAGGAAGTGTGTTTTACTGCCTATTTATTTTATTGCCATATCAGCTGCCCAGAGCTGAAGAATCCTTCCTCTGAGGAATTATTTATTTTCTAACTTCTGAACCAGAACATCTTGACCATCAGCACTCGAGCTCCTTGCTGCCAGATTCCCAACTACAAACATGTGCCTTGCTGTCTTTTCGAGAGGGGGGGCCACTGAGGTTTCAGTGGGAAACGTTTGGACTCTAGTATTTTGCACTGAACCTTTTTTGTTGGTTGAATGTAAGTGGAGATGTTTCCCGTGAATCGAATATAATGACAAAAGATAATTAAAAAATCTTAAATACCTCTTAGAAACATAGAATTATCGAATTTTCTCATACATCTTAGATATCCAATAATCAATGTTGTCATTGTCATTTAATTGGTATGAAGAATTTAATGGAAGAAAATGAATATCTAATCATATGGACTTATCACTATGCGACTGGAAACAACAAAGAAATCAGTCGTGATTTGTTAATTCTTCAGCGTATCACCTTCCTCCTGCACTGATCTTTTCACAGCTTTGCAGATTTGAAAGTTACTGTTCTAGTCTTCATTAAACAGGCCAATCATAATTTGTCAGAAACAGCATTTGATATTTGAAGAAATATCTTAAGAGTATACGAATCCACTGAACTTGAACTCAGGAAACTCCTGTCTTACTCCGGGCTCTACAGACTCCAGCAGCAGCTGGAGACCAAGTGCCAGATCTTCCAGGAGGCACTGGATATAGATGAACGAAAGGGGGGCTTTGGGAGGGAGTGAATAATAAAAAGGACAGAGCTCCTGCGTAAGAGTTCTTTCAGATTTTAGGAATATCCATCCCAATCCAGTCCACTAGAATGATCTTCTAGTCTGAATGCTTCAGGAAAGGTACATTCTCACCAGTGGACCTTACCTGCAAAGCTCAAGCTGGCTGAGAAGCGCTCAGGCAGAAGATGCTGCAATGCCGCCACCTGCAGGACACTCTCTGAAAGCACATCTTTTCTCACTCAAAATCGTATCGCGGACAAAAAAGAATGTAAAATTTCTGTCATTCAAGGCCTTATGTGACCCGGTACAAGTTTATGTTCAGGTCTAATCTCATGACAGTCCCTGCATAGGTACTTTGTGCCACACCCCAGCATACATCCAGAATTTTCTGCTCCTCAATCTCATGCCTAGCATTCACTCAATGCAGTAAGCTAGGGGAGAACTAGCGTAGTTGAGGGGTTCTGGGCCAGAGTCTCAGTAGGAAAAAGGTCCAGAGGTATGGGATGCCCCAACATCCACATTACATAGGACACTGAGTGCTCACAGCAACCTGGCAAAGGACATGAGTACACACATAAAACTATTAAATAAATACTGTATTAAAATAAATATAAGAAAACATGATTAAATTCACTAATGATCAAAAACTGCAAATTAAAGTCAAGCAATATCATGTTTTTCCACCAAATTTATAATTATTGTCTTTCAAATGATGCTGTGCCATGTTGATGAACATCTAACAAAGAGATAATTCATACACTTTTTTTTTTTTTGCTGGGAAGCATTTCTGGAAGGCAGTTAGTAATATTCACCACAAGCCTTAATAATGTATTACATTTTTAACCAGAAATTCTATCTTAAAAATTATCTTTAGGATATTCTCACTGTTATGTTATTTGTGATATGTACAAAGTTGAAATAAATTACATGATTAACTACAGGAGACTTAATATATTCATGTGATAAATTTAAATAATCATTATTATTGATAGTGTGGCAGAAATGTTCATCACATATGTGTTGTTTATATTACAGTATTTAGTAAAAAAATAGCAGGCTGTGTGTTTTGTTTGATTCTATTTTTATTTTTAAGATATGTACATAGAAAAATAATTTAAAAGAATTACTCCAAAATATTAATCATGTCTTATCCATGTGGCCACAGTATAAGTGATTTTCATTTTCTTTTTTCCCTGATTTCAAAATATATTGCAATAAGTCATATATTTCCTTTAATAGAATATTTTTTAAAAAGAAAATGATAATCAAACCCCAATGAAAGCAAGATCCATATTAGGTTGCCTCTGCACATAATTTTCAATTTGGCTGAATTTCGAGTGTCAATTTTGGGTTTTGGTCATTGCCTACTGGAGTTTGATGTCTCCGGGGTACCTAATATTTCCCTCTTTACCAGTGTAGGTGGTGAAATGGTGCCTAAACCATGCCAGGTAAATACTGTAACTGAACAAAGCATTCTATGAAGCAACATACACACTACTGTCAAGAGCCATAAAAACAGGTATATGCTTCAACCTGATGATCTCATTATAAGGGTTCCATCCCAATGACATATTGCTCTGGAAAGAAGAAATTATTAATGCTTAAGAGTGTCTATTGCTGAGTTATCATTAATAGCGAAAAGTTTGGAAACAATTTAAATACCCAATTCTAAGTAGACGGTCAAGATAATTCTATGGCATAAATTCAATGGACACTTAAGTAGTCATTAAAATAACTCTTATGAAAATTACATAGCATGATTTAAATGCCTGTGGCATAATGTTAAGCGAAAAGTAAGTGGAATAAGATGTAGTTGGCTTCCTGTGATACGAGTACTTAAAAAAATGTCTGTATATAATGGGAGAGAAGAAAATATGTAGACAAAGATGTAACAATTAGAATAGTCATAAATTTCATTATTTTTTATTTGAACTAAATGTAACCTATGTTCTTTTTTAGGTTGCAAGTTCCTACCCAGAGGCTAGAATGCAAAACCCACAGTTGTGCAGTGTGACGGGAATCTGTAAGAATCTGAAGGTGTGAGCGTAACAGAAGTACTTCATCTCCACGGACAGCTTCCTAGGTGAGCCTGCTTGTAGAAAACTCCATTTCTCAAAGGAAATGCTTTATACAATTCCCCCCACCCAAAAAAAAAGTAGCCTGTTAGCTCTGATGTCTCAGAGCAATATCTAGGGTTCTCACCTCCTATCTCATACTCCATCTAACTCAATGACTAGAGATTTTATAATGGGAATGTGGATCTTCAGTTTATATTACTTAATCTGTGTGTCACTTTCTCTTCTATAGAGGCACCCTATTATGTAGAGCATCAGACCCTCCCTAAGGTGACCTGGAGCACCCAGGTCCAAGCAAGGAAAGAGTGATTTCAAGAAAGAGAGAAATCAGCCTTTAATTGAAGGGAGAATTATCCACTCACTCACGGCAGCATTCTCGGAAGGGCAGACCCTGTAAAGACGTGCTTCTGCTCTCTGAGAGGCTGGCCTGGTAACTCGCTTACACACTGCACTTGAGAAAGTTTCTTTTCAGCACCAGCCAAAACGCCGACCCAGGTTCCTGCGCCCGGCAGCCTTGAAAGCTTGCACGCATTTAGAGAAAATATTTTCAAATGACTCTGGAGTTCTGCTTTATGTTTCATGTTCCTTTGAACTTATTACCTCTTTACAATGTCTTGGACTATTAGTTTTGGGAACATTTAAAGTTAATGGCTATATGGAAAGTAAAACAACACTTTGATGTTGCCCAAGTCATTCATTTCTCTCTTTCATACACAGGAGGTTAGAGAAGGCCGGGTGATGCCAGATCAAGTCATTTCACGAATAAATAACTTGTTTGGGGGTCTACATGGATTGTTGCTCAGGGGGAAAAGGGGGTGGGTCAACTCTGGAATGTCTAAGGGAACCGAAGCCATGATTAACGAGCACTGATTTTAAAACTTGAGCACACACAGATAGGATTACTTCACACAGAGAGCTGAGTCTGTCTGACCCAGGCTCTCCCAACACGGTCTCTTGAGCCACGTGGCTCACAAATCTTGGTGGTTTCAGGGGTTCAATGACAGCAAAAGAGTTAATGGAGAGGACCTCTTTTGGCCATAAGTAGACACAACCCAAAGTACAATAAAATGCAGTGATGATGGCCATTAACGAAAGTTGGCAAGGTTTACAGAAGGTCAAGACTGAAACGTTCTGGTCTGGTCTCTTTCAGTAAAGCACAGTATGCTCGTCCAGATAATAGTCACTGCTTTTACATTTTTTATTTGTTTCTTACTTCTATAGATAAGAGCTTGGAAGCTATGTGCGAGATGCATTTCTCTGTGAAATGTAAGAGACTTAGAAGTGGAGACAGAACCAGGGAACCAGGGAGACAGAAGGAAGAGAGAGACCTGCTTCTATTTCATTAGAGATTGGCCCTATCTGAGTTTACTGAAGGATACACAGAAACGATCCACAAGAACGTGCCTTTTCTTGTTAAATAAACAGCAAAGAACAGTAGACCAGGGATAGAATCTCTAAAACTTGAGAGAGATCCAGAGAGTATTCAGCAAAAATCCAAGAACATCATTCCTTGTTCATTTTCCAAAAAGAAAAAGCTAAAAATGTATTTGTTTGTGTTGTACATAGAGAACAACAATATAATATCTTCGCTCACAGAGTTTATGTTTTTAAAATACACGATTAATATATTTAAACCATCAAGAATAATAGATACATTGCATTCACTCTTCAGTCGTCGAGAAGATACTCACTGAGCATCTACTGTATGTCTGGGACTGCTCTGTACATTGATTTACATTTCCCATGAAATTTATATAAACAATAAGGAAAACAGAGCATAAGATCCCATTTCCCATGAAATTTATATAAACAATAAGGAAAACAGAGCAGAGGTATTCGATAGAGGTAAATGACAGAGAGTAATAAAGATGGAGTCATTTAGACTGGGTGAGCAGGGGAAGTCTCACTATGAAATAGATGTGTGAATGGAGACTGTTTAGGTAGACCTGTAAAAAAAAAATGGGAAAGAGCTTCTAGGTGAGAAAAACACAAGCAGAAGTCTTAAGGCAAGAACCAGCTTTGTTCTTTCAAGAAACTGAGGAGAAAGGCACTGTGGGTGGAGCTTAGATTGCAAGGAGAGGGATGGAAAGTTATTTCAGCAGGTGTGTAGGAACAAGGTCATATTAAGGCTTTTATTACAGGATAGGAAGTTTCCATTTTAGTTCAGGTGCAATAGAAAGTCTTTGGAGAGATTTGAGCATGGGAATGACAAGGTTTATGCTTCAAGAGATCACAATTATGGCTCTGCAGGGAACAAACAGTAAAGGGAGAAGGATGGAAGGTGGGAAACCAGTCATGAGGGTATCATAGAGCTTCACGCAAGAAATCATGGTGTTCCGCACTAGATGCTGTGAGTGAACTGGACAGAATCCAGATGTGTCAGGCGGTAGGGCCTGCCCGACTTGAACTTGCTGTGGAATTGGAGAGAGGGGTCACGTACTTAGAAGAGGCCATGTCAACTCAGACTTATGTGACCTCTGGCTTTAGGTGGTTTGCAGAAGCTAAACCTGAGCTAGATCTCTAAGAATGGGTAGAATTTGAATATGTATTTAATGATGAGTTATTAAGATTGATTTTAGAGAATGACTTGAAAAAATTTTTGTTACTTCATTGTCTCTCCAACTTTAGCCTTTAAAGATAGTTTTTGCTACATCAAAGTACTTTTATGAAATGTTAGTTGAATCCTCTTCTTTTTTCCTTAAGTAATAATGTTCTTAAAAACAAACATTGCACCAAGGAATTGATGGGCTGAAGCTCCTTGATGACTAGATTGAATTTTTTGAACTCCTTTAACCACTCTCTTCTTAAAACAGTGCTCAGTGTCTTTATGAGCACTCGACACTCTGAATCAAGCATTTTGTTTAACCATCTTTGCCTTTCCAAATTGACTGCAAGTTCATTGATAGATAGAGTTGGAAACATTTTGTTGGTGGTGGTATTGCTCTTGTTTGAGAAAAGTGTGAGACAGAATCACGTTGCCATCTTTATCTTTGTCTAAATTGAAGCCATAAGTACCAGAGACAGAGTAAAGCACTCAGTAAAATGTTTGTTGAACAAACAACTCTACACAGATTATCTCATGGCCCGGATTCTAGATTTCAATCTCTTGATGCCAATCTATAGTGGGTTGAATGGTGAATCCCCCCAAAATATGTTCACCCCTAACCTGTAAACATGACCTTGTTTGTAGAATCTTACAAATGTGATTAAATTAACTCTCAAGATGACATCATCCTGGGTCATCTGGGCGTACCCTAAATCCAAAGACAAGTGTCCTCATAAGAAGAGGAGAAGACAGATAGTGAAGGACATGTGAACAAAGAAGCAGAGGTTGGCCTTACAGTGACACAAACCAAGGAACAACAGGAGCCATTGGAAGCCATCCAGAAGCTGGATGAGGCTCATAGGGCACAAAATTTGAGGGGCACTCAACTCAAGCAGCCTCAAGGATTATCCATGCTAGCTCCCAGAAGGACTAGGCTTTTAAAAGGTGAGAAGTTGCACTTTCACGTATATTTTCGACCAGACGGAGTTAAGTCACGTTCTGATTGGAGCCAGAACACTGCAGAACACCCTCACAGGTGTTCATAGTGGCCTTGTTGGAGACAACGAGCCCCTAGGAGAGTCCGTTCAGAGGGTTGGCTACATTCCCCAAACATTCAGACACTTCATTTTTGAGAGAGGAATAAAAGGAAAATAATCTCAGGCTAAATGGTGAGTTTGTTTGTTTGTTTGTTTGTTTGTTTTTACCATTCCCTTGGATTCCTCTGGGTGTGCCAGACGTAGATGGCAAGGAGGAGAGTTGAGGAAAGAGCAGGAATTTCTGAGCCTGAATAAGAGAAGCCCAAAAAAGAGTGGGATAGAGAGAACATCACAGATGGAAGTCCAGCAAATACATAGCGTCCTCAGCCAGTGTGGTTATCCATCCAAGTGGTGACTTAATCCTGATTTGTTCTTTCCCTTATCTGCTCCCCAGTGAAATATAGTAAATGATTATTTATTTAAGTGAATTAACCAGACAAGTAAGCTTCTATTTCTAGATTTTTTTAAAAGTTAGAAATTCTTCTAATAGTCAATGGGAATAGAGTTGTAATTGTTGAACAATTTTTTTTTTTTTTTTTGCTAATAGTGGCTCAAAAAAAACAAAAACAAAAACAGAAAAAGCCAAAGTTTTCTCCCTGAAGATGTCAACCATTTAAAAAGGCAGTAATAAGGCAATACTACATGAGGATCTACTCTCTGATTAGTTCATACAAAATTTTAAATGGCTAATATTTTCAGTTTTAACTTCCAAAATGTCTCCAAACGAACAACCAAGAAGAAATACACTCTTTGCCCTAAAGTCCATGATTAAGTGTCAGAAGGGCCTTATCTTTTGCCTTCAGTTTATTTTTACGAGTTCTTATTTTATGAGGAGAATGTGTCCAAGTCGCTATTGGCCCAAATCATCATTGTCCATGGATGTGAGTTTTCAAGTTGGCAGTGACCTGCAGGACAGCTTCTGGAGATAAATGGCTTCTTCACAAAGGAGGTAACTGAGCCCAGCATGAGAAAATCACTTCCCAGAGCCATCAGCAAATTAGGGGAAAGGAAGACTTGTTAGATACCACCTCTCAGCAGCATTTTATTAAATATTTTATCTACATTTTCTATGTTACGTTGCCTGGTAGTCCTATGAGGTGTCACTATTTTCATTTTATTAGTGATAAGAATAACATTCTGAGCAAAATATATGTTTCATCGCCACTGCTAGCCTCTCTTTGTGGTCCTTTTCTCCTCTATCCATCTGCTCATTAAATGGGAGACCATCTCCTAAGGAGAACAGACATTGATGGGGCCCCCACTCTTCCTGCCCCCAGCTATTCACAGCCTTGTGTAATGACATCCTCTCGAGCATAGGTGGGACCTGTGACTTGCTTCTAAGCAGCAGAATGTGGTAAGGGTGGTGGGATGCCACTGGCACGATTATGTCACACTACATAAGAATCTGTGTTGCTAAAAGACTGACTCTGGAAGCATTCTCTCTTACTGCATTTAAAAAGTAAACTTACATGCAGTGAGAGGGTCTACGAAAAGGCCACATACCAAGAAACTGTAGGTGGCTTCTTGTTGCTGAGAGTGGGTCCCTGGCTGACAAGACCATAGGAAATGAATTCAGCCAACAAAGTGAGTGTGTAGGGAAGCAGATTCTTCCCCCACTGATCCTTCAGATGGGAATGCAGCCTGATCTACATATTAATGGAGCCTGGTAAAACCCCAGATAATCCAGAGAATCCAGATAAGCCATAGCTTGACTTGATTCACAGAAATCAAGAGCTAACAAATGCGCATTGTCCTAAGCTACTAGTTTGTGATAATTTGTTACTCAGCATAAAGACTTAATATAGCACCTGTTATAACTCAGGTCCTGTGGTAGATGCTGGAGATTCAAAAATTAGTAGGAAACTGTCTCTGCCCTCAAGCTGGAGGGGGCGGAGACAGGTAAATATCATGTAGTTACAATGCAGCGTAATACATTCTATATACAGAAGTGAACAGAGAAGAAAAATTGAGGGAGTCCACCAGCAACGTTTCCTTCTTTCTCCTCGGTCCCCAAGGCTCCTTTCTCCATGTCTCAACCTTCTCCCAGACTGTTTATTCTCACTGATACGTGAGGAATGACTAGTTTTATTCTGAGATATAGCAGAGAATGTGCTCACCAATATGTATGAGTTCTCTCTTCTTGGGCAGAGAGTATAGTAAGTTTTGCAGACTGCCCAGAAGTCAACAAGCCACGTGACTCAGTTCTGGCCAATGGGGTGTTGGTGAGGTAAGGTGCACCACTTCCATGCCTGGCTCCTAAATCCACCTGCCACATCCTCAGATGAATTGGCCTCTAGACGGCATGAACAGGCTCTATAAGATTAAAGGATCCTGGGTCCCTAAACCACACCATGGAAGAAGCCCCGTCAAACGACCATCTCACCGGGGTATGAGCAAAAATTAAACATTGACAGTGTTACTCTATGGAGATTCAGGCTGTCTATGACTACAGTTAGTTTATAGGGGAATTGAGTTGAACTGGTATCAAAGATAATGAAATGGCAGGATCAGTGGAGGAAGATAGTTTCGTTGTCATGATGAGCTGTCTTTGAGATCTCCAGGATCCTAAGTTAAACTTGAGTTAACCTATCAATCCTTGTGAGGCTCTGAGAAGGGAGCCAAAGGTAGGAACAAACTCCTTAGATATGAATGGCTCTTTGTAAGCTTTGCCTAGGCAGTAACAAGACCAGTGCTCCAGCCTTCCTACCCATGTGAGTCTCCCTTCCTAGCAAGTTTGTACTCCAGACTCCCAGTTCATTTCTAGATGGTTTCTAGGACTATACTTCACGGGGAAGGCCTTTTCCAAGGGCTATTATAAACCCTGGGAAAAGGGCCAGAATGTTTCATATTGTAATGGAAAATAATCCTTCTACCTTCAATCTGCACATTTTATTTAAGGTGTGAAAAATGCTTTTCCAGCTTCGGCCAGGAGCATTCAGGTCTCCATGGGGACCTGGGCTAAGAAGGGTGGGGGACAATGATTAGGTGAGGGAGGAAACCCTCCCTGCAGCAGTTTCCAAGGGAGCAGCAACTATGTAGTCAGAGGAAAATAAGACTTGACCTCCAGTCTGGTTCCTATTACATGTTTCTGCCTCACCCTTGTGCCCAGAAGCTCCAGCTCACACTTGGCCTGGGACCAGGGAGAACTGTATGGAAGGAGACCTCTGCCGTGGACTTGGTGTTTAGAAGCTATAGTGCTGCCTTCGTAGGCTGATAGTATCACCAGGCCAAGGGCAGATGAAGAAAATGAGACCTGGTACAGGCTGGCATGTAGAGACAGTAGCCTAACACTCACAGATTCTCAAGTCTGAGTGTTGTTAGAGAAGCTAAAATCAAATCATTTTTTGGAGGGACAAAGCAGCAAAGTAGTTGGCCGGTTGATGTGTGTAGTAGGTAAAGCTTGATTCTTCCACGGTTCTGGGTCCTTATTTAATTACTTTATTATTATGTTTTCTTAGGTGTTTGTAATTAATATTCTATGATTTTCCATAATGCTAGCTGACAAGATAATTATGCAATAGTTAATATTGCAAATAGAATCTGTCAGACACAATGATGTGATATTTGTTGGTTATTAGTATGGTGATCCTCTTCTGGATCTTTTTTAAAGTACAATTTACTTTATAAACACTACTTTGCAACTTTTATTATCTTATGAAATATCTTTGAATTTTTCAAACTTAATGATCCAAGTTTTTTAAATTAAATATTTAGCTCCAGGTGACAGACTAGTACAATCTCCATTTCATGGGTAAGACAAATGTGGTGTAGAGAAGTTATTTCCCAAGTTTCAGGTGTGCTAAGAAATAGCAGAATTGGGATTCTAGCAGAGCAGGAACAACTAGCTCTTCCTGACTGTGGGTGAGCGATGTCAAACTTTAGGGCTTCTTGTTTCTCAGTGAAATGAGGTCTTGCTCAAGACTCCCACTCTCACCCCAAGATTCACCTCGATATTCACCCTACCAAAAGGAGCTTTCTCATCCCGGTCCACATGGGTTTTCTTTTTTTTCTAACATGGGGAGAACACCCTCCCCAGCTTATGGCATTTGGACATTTAATAGACATGTCTTCTCCATCTTGGTAGGGCTGACGCCTGACAAGACTGCTCATTGACTATTTAGAGTGTGTCAAGTAACCTGGACGGCATTATGTAATTTGACCTTTATATTAATTATGAAGAAAATAATATTAGCTCTATTTTACAAATGAGGAAACGGGGACTTATAGAGATTGAGTTACTTCCTGGGTATCACATAGCTAGAAGACCTCACGCTGGATCCATCAGCTCCACACAGTGGCTTGAGCTATTTATGCCCTCCTTCAGTCCTTTCTTTCTTACTAATCTCTACATCTAATCCATCAGCTAGTTCTGCTGGTTCTACCTCAAAACAGATACAAATCTGAGCATTTCACACCTATCCTCTGTTATGAGTCTAACCCAAGTCATCTACATTTCTTAATTTAGTCAGAGAATTCATTCTCTACAAAGCAATAAGAATGACCTTTGTTTAAAATCTTACTATGACAAACTTCCAAAAGTTTTTTTATTTCTCCTAAAATCTATACTTTGTTTCATAGCTTATGATTCCCTGATAACCCAAACTTTTCCTATATGCTATATATTGTAATAGTAAATAATCTTCCACTCTTAATATGCACATTTTTTTAAATGTATGGCTGAATTCTTATGTTGAAGTCCTAACACCCAGTACCTCAACGTTCTACTGTATTTGGAGACAGACTTTAACGAGGTAATTAAAGTAAAATAAGGCCATACTGGTGTTCCATAATCCAATATGACTGGTGTCCTTATAAGAAGAGGAGATTAGGACACAAAGAACATAAACAGTGATGGGCATGTTAGGACACAGGAAGAAAGAAGCTATCTGCAAGCCAGGAAGAGAGGCCTCAGAAGAACCATACCTTGATCTCAGACTTCTAACCTCCTCCAGCACTGTGAAAACATAAATTTCTGTTGTTTAAGCCACCTAGTCTGTAGTACTTTGTTATGGCAACCTATATTAGTCAGGGTTCTCCAGAGAAACAGATCTAACAGTAGATAAATTAGATAGATAGATAGATAGATAGATAGATAGATAGATAGATAGATAGATAGATAGATAGATGATAGATAAGATATATATATATATATAGATTAGATATAGATAGATATAGATATATAGATGATATATAGATATATAGATACAGATATAGATAGACAGATAGAGATAGAGATAGAGATAGAGATAGAGATAGAGATAGAGATAGAGATGATAGAGATAGAGATAGAGATAGAGATAGAGATAGAGATAGAGATAGAGATAGAGATAGAGATAGAGATAGAGATAGAGATGATAGATAGATAGATGATGGATGGATGGATAAATGGATGGGCAGACAGATGGACAGTTGAACAGACAGACAGACAGGAAGATGAAAGAAGATGTATTATAGAAATTGGCTCATATGGTTTTGAAGTCTCAGAAGTCCCACAATCCACTGTCTGCAAGCTGGAGATCCAGAAAAGACAGTGGTATAATTCAGCCCATATCCAAACATCTGAGAATAGAAGAATAGAGGGAGAGAAGCTAATGGTGTTAAGTCCCAGTCTGAGTCTGAAAGCCTTAGAACCATGAGCACTGATTTCTCAGGGTAGACGATAGATGTCTCAGCTGAAGCAGAGAGAGTAATTTCACCCTTTCTCATTTTTGTTCTTGTTGTATTATGGACCTCAGCAGACTAGATGATGCCCACTAGCATTGATGAGAACTATCTTCTTGACTCAGTCTACTGCTTGCTTCAAATGCTAACCTCTTCCTGAGATACTTTCACAGACACACTCAGAAAATAATAACTTGACCAGCTATCTGGGCATCTCTTAACCCAGTCAAGTTGATACATAAATTAACTGTCACACAGCCCTAGTCAACTAATATTGTCTGAAAAATACTAACTCAGCTTGAGGCAAGAGCATTCAGGTACCAGTAGGGGAACTAGGCTAAGATGATGAGGAGCAATGATTAAGTTAGGGAGTGAAGCCTTCTTCCTGAAACATCTACTGTTCCCAGCTTCCTTCAGTCATAAATGCCCAGCTTCCCTGGCCTCTTTGCTTTTGTTGAACTTACCCAGACCACTCCTGACTGTCTTTTTACGGAAGGTTCCCTCTGGCTATAGAAGTTGGCTTAGGTGTCCTCCTCTTCTAATTCACACACCAGTGAGAACTCTCACCTAATCTGATCTGCCTCCCAGCACTTGTTTGGCATTTGTTTTCCTTCATACAGCCCTTTTCACTCTTCGTTGTGATTGATGAGTCTGTTTGCTTAACTGTCTCCTCTGTTTTCACAGGAACAGTGCCTGATTCATAAGTAAAATCATTACATCTTTGCTAAATGAATGAATAGATGGGTTAAACTCTAACTTCTTCAAAGGCATTTTACAGCTTATTTCTCTGCACTCCAATTTCCCAACATAGAGCCTGTCACAAAGTAGATTCTCAATAAAAGACACATAAATTAAACAGAATCACTCAAAAAAAACACTATGTATGCTGAATGAAATTAAAAACATGTTATTTATATGTATAATGCTTATAAGTCTCTTTTTTTATGGCTTTGAAGTTGGAAAGGAATACGTACAGAAAGGAAAAAAATCTGTTCTTAATAAACCAGAATATTGGATTTTTGCCCAGAGTGTCAGTAGATACGTGAGAAAGTGATCTGGAAGGTCACAGAGCCAAACTGAGGTCCTGTCTCAGTCCTTTCCCAGTCACCAACATCATCCCAGAGTATTGCGAGAACAATTTTCAGATCTCTCTTTAAAATTGGAAATTGATTAATTCCTTATTTCCAGTATAAAAAAGAAATCTGAAGAACTCCAGAGAAGGCCATCGATATGTTCAAAATTTCTAATGCACCAGATTGAAGATCAGAATAGATGCTGACTCTCTGGCTGTGTCCATAGCCTCAGGCCACTTCAACTTCTGTGAGAACCTAGTCTTTGCTACTGACTTCAACTTTTTGTTTTAGTTCCCCAAATTTGATGTGCTCAGGGTTTTGGAATGAAAACATAGGTTTAAAGGCTGTGTAGAGACTGGGTAGAGGGTCAGCCATCAATTGCGTTTTCCCTTCTGGGCACATGGCTAAATCATGTTTCCCAGATTTTCAGCAGAAAAGATTCGCCATATCACTAGTTTTTGACTATGGATTGTGTGCAGAAATGGCATGCGTCACTTCTAGACTGACACACTTAAGAGCATTGCAGTATCTTTTCTCTCACTTCTTTCTTCGACGGAGATTTTAGGGCCAAGAGTGGGTGGTGGTAGTTACATAAGATGGAAGATAGCTGAATCTCAAAATTCCTTCATGGAACTGTAGCTAGTGGGCATTAGATTATCATGCATCAGAAAGGAAAATGCTTCTATTATTTTAAGCCACTGAGATTTTGGTGTTGTTTGTTATAGCAGTTCTGTGATACTCAATTCCTACTAATAAAGTGACTTGAACTGAATTTCTTGGGTTGTTTGCTACTTATTGACCAAAGCAAACCATATGGGCTAAGCCTGTTGTTAATTTGAGAGCATTACCAAAAGGCATGAATGTTGAAAAAAAAAATGAGAACAGATTTGGGTTATGACTACAATCAGCCTACCATAAGAAGAATAATCACAAGAGTTTTTCACTTAAATCATTGTATATGTCTTCGATTTCTTGTTTCATTTTAAAGAAACAAAAAACTAAATATCATAAATAATATAGAAATAGTTTCTGCAATATATATGTGTGTATGCATGTGTGTACTATAATATATTACATGTAGTAATGCAATCTATAAAAAGTAACATAAGTTATTTAAAATAATAATACCATATCAAAAAAAAGTATAATTCAAACTGGGAAAATACATTCATCAGATATGAAAGACAGTGGTTTATAGCTCTTACTATATCATATGGCCCTACCAAAATTATTTTTTTCATATTTTCTATATATATTTTTTTCCAATTATGATAGTAATTTGTGGTTGCTGAAGTTACATTACATACAAATGCAACATTAATCATTCCTCTACCACCCTCATATTTATAGATATATTAAAGTAATCCTGGTTGTTTTTTATTAAAATATAATTATACTATACATATTAGTCAGTAAATTACTTTTTCTACTTGACAGCAAGTCAGTAAAATGAAACTGCTATTTTTTTCTAAAATTTTATATATAATACATGCATTTTATATGAAGGGTACCATATACACGCAGCTGTTTAATTCATTTTATTTTACTTGTTGGATAAAATATATATAACATAAACTTTACTATCTGACCATTTCTGAAGTGTACAGTTCAGTAGTATTAAGTATATTCATATTGTTGTGCAACCATCATCACCATCCATCTGCCCAACTATTTCCATCTTGAAAAACAAACTTTATACCCATCAAACAATAATTCCCCTCTCCACCTTGCCTCTACCCTCAGCAACCACCATTATACTTTCTACCTCTATGATTTTAACTGCTTTAAGTACCTTATATAAGTGAAATCATTAGTATTCATCTGTGTGACTGGCTTATTTCATTTAGCATAATGTCCTTAAGGTTTATTCATATTGTAGCATGTGTCTGAACTTCTTTCCTTTTCAGGGCTGAATAATATTTCATTGCATTTATATACCATGATTTACTTATCCATCAGTCAATGAACACTTGGATTTTTTCCACATTTTAGCTTTTGTTCCACATTTTAGCCATTTATGCATCTGTGTTCATAATGCTGCTATGAACAGAGATATAAATATCTCTTTGAGATCCTGCTTTTTATTTTTTTGAGTATATACCCAAAAGAAGAATTGCCAAATCATATAATAATTTCATTTTTAATTTTCTGAGAAACCATCATATTTTATTTTGGAATTTAGCAGTTTTACAAAAGTATACCTTGTCATTTGTGTGTGTATGTTTTCCCCTCAATCTATTTCATCTGTAGCTTAGATGTTTTTATTTTTTTTTCTTTAACATTTATTTCTTGTTTTTTGTTTAATTATTATTTTCTTCTTTTCATCTTTTATTACTTTCTGGTATTTCTAATACTCATACATTAGTTCTCTTGAGTCTAGTTTTCAAACTTCTTACCCTTTTCTTCATGACTTCCATTCTTTTTGTATTTTTAGTTTGTATTTGAGATATTTCATTACTTGATAAAATCAAGCATCAACAATCACTGTGCTTTCTTTTAAGAAGCTGAGATGAACACAATTTTTAAAAATCTAAGCTGTTTCTAATAATGTATATCAAGTACACACATATCAATTAAGGTCAACATTTAACTGTTATTTTTCATATGGTAAAGGACATATTTGGCGATGTCATCAATTATTACTCAACATTTTTCTCACCATAAGTTCAATTATGGTTTTAATTGTGTCTGCAGTAATACAATAGAAATATTCTTACAACAAAATGCTGGATGTACTCCTTAAGGATATTGGTAGAAATGCTATCAGGTTAAATTATGTGATATTTTTCTCCATTTAAAAAAATCTTATTATATGTTGCCATAGCATTTGTAAAGAGTTTAATTTTATTTGACTAGAAAAGTAATATTGAGATCGAATAGAAAAATAATATCGAATAGAAAAATAAAATTGAAAAAGAGCATTGAGTCTGAAGATAAATCTTAATTGGAAATATCATACCCAAACAAAATCTGGGATTCTCAACTCCAGAGAAGTCATCAGAATCATCAGATTAGTATTATAAATTATCCTGTCTTTATTAATAAATGCCTAATCAGTTAATTAATTCAAAATTTTAACATTCCACCAATATTTATTAAGAACCATCACTCTGACTGTCCAAGTATTAGGGACTGAATTATTTTTAAGGTATTAAGACAAAGACATGCCTCTGGGAGTCTCACAGCCTCTCAAAGTGAAAAAGGAGGGCAGACAAGTTGACAAATCATTACAAACTAGCCCTTAATAGAGAGGCAACAAGGAAGAGGGGGAGGTAAAACTTGGGGGTGGGGAGTGGAGAGCTATGAAGTAACTACACTGAGGGGGCAGAGGTTAGGGTGGGACCAGGGATGCTTTTGGTTAAAGCTGCAGTTGAGATCAGTGTTTGGGTGATAATAACGATTACGAAAAACAACAGGATTTTCCCATCATTTTTAACTCCTCTAATACTTGCGGCTAATCACTTGTTTTGAAAGAGACAGAAACATAAGTCACCTGGAATAAGATCCACAGAGGGGGCATTCCCCAAAACACCAGCCACTTTGTATCTCATAATCTATTCTTAACAGAAAAAAAAAAAAGAGCCTCCAAATTTTAAAATAAAAGACATTAAACAGCGCCAACCTCAGAAGACATCAAGAGGAGACTGTGCCTCTCTTTTCTTAAACTGGAGGCCGTTTTCAAGACCCATGACTCACCTCAGACTGTGAAAGCTTTCTGGCAGACATGTTTGCATTAGGACATGGGAGTGAGATGTTGGGTCCCTTGGCTTCCCTCCCCTCGGTGACAAGTTATCCTCTTGAGATTATTTCATTTAAAGATGTTCTTTCTTATCATTTGTAGAAAATTTTACAACAGCCAAAGAGAAGATGTCTTAGACTCCACATTCATCTATAGCTTGCTTACATGGAAAATTGTATTTTATGAAAGGTGACTCATATGTTTATGTAAGGATATCCAAGCTTTTACACTCTCTGATGGGGCAGCTAACGATAAGTCCTTTGAACAAATGTGTTTATGCATTTCTACACATGTAACGCATAGAGTTGCAACTGAACTAATAATTTATGTTTTCAAATGTTTCATCTTTCTAAGCGAATTGACTTCCTGAGCTGGGACTGTGCTGAAAGGCACTGAGCCAAATTTTCCTGGTGCCAGAGCTGCTCTCCAGCGGAGTGAGACCCGCTTGGAAGTTGCCTTAAAGTTTCTTCAGACTTCCAGGCGGTGACTGTTTCGAGAAGGGCTCAAAGCTGCATTACAAAAGTCAATACATCTCGAAATCTGAATATCTTTTGACTTGAAATGCAAACATGTGTTAAGTTTTTGTAAATGATGAACTGGAATTGCTTCTTTATAAAAAAAAGATTTGCTCAGTTTTTCTAGTGTAGACTAGACATTTGTGTGATTACGAAACTGGGCAAATTAATTGAAAAGGGAGCTGAAAAAAGGGGAGCTTTAATTAAAAAGGTTTTCATTCTGATGTCATTGCTTTGAAATTTAGATATTTTTCTGCAAAAAAACTAGCAAATTCCCCCATAGGACCAAGTCACTCACTCACAAGGTTCCTAAAGGATCCATATTAGCCACAGAATCAACAAAACTCAACATGGAACAGTGTAAATGTGCATCTTTTTTAGATATTTCTATGTCAAGTTCCACTTTTAAAGCTTACCAGCTATACATTTTTGAGAAACTTTCTTAACCTCTCTGGGATTCAACTTCTAAATCATTAAGATAGAAACTGTATTTAGTGAGAAAATACGTGTATAGAACTCATTGTAAACATTCAAAAAGCAAGTAGCTTTATTGGCATATTAATGTGGATAAATGGAGTAGAGTGGCATGTTTTAACCTAATTACGAAAATCTCAGGAATCAGAAACCCGTTCGGGAATGAGTTGTGTTGAATGGCTGAGAGCGTATCATGTTAAGCACTCACTCAAATTTGTAAATGATATATTATTTCTAATTTAAATTGTTCTAAAAATGCTTTACACATTCGTTCCTTCTTCAGCAGAAGATACTCAACATAATGCAACATTTTCGTAATAATTTGTTGGATATTTTCTAGGTCTTTTTGAGGTTTGCAATGCTGTGTCCTTGCACTAAATAATTCTTACCTTGAAATATAGACTGTTTGCTTTATATTGTTTGAAAGTGTCCTTATTAGTGGTGATGTGGCCTGTGAGAGTCCCTTTTTATTTCCAAAACTGACAATCTTGCATTGAGAGAATGGGGTGGGCACAGGGAAAAACCTACAATGTTACCTGGAAATTTGCTAATTAAAAATATTTTGGAGGAAAACAAGTCATATACGGACAGAGAGCTGGTATTTAAACTTTCCAAAATTTAAATTACACGTAAATCACCATCAAATGTGAATTGCCCTATAATTCCTCCATATATATTCCTCCATAATTACCATACATATTTCTCCGATAGTGACTATTTTACTTTGATAAGCATATTTAGAAACAATAGGCTAAGTTCTTTTCCCATCTAGCCCTATCAAGTTTTTATCTGAAATATCATATTTTCTCATTTTTCTATGTAATCATCCTTTGAGATTACATAGAATAATGTACTTAAACTTCAAGAGAGAGTAAAATAAATTTTCAACTTTTTTGTTTTGCTTTTGTAAGTATAAAATCCCTATAGATTTCTCATGATGAGAATCTGATCTAATAAAATTATTTCCAAAGGAGGAATTTTTCTACATTTTCCAGTGATTTAATCAGAGTTCATTGGCATATTCGCTTCTGCGAGAGCCAGGAAAACCTATACGGATTATTTCAGTGCCGTAGAAGTGAAAACTAGGAGGTACTTAGAACATTTTACAATGATTTACTCACCCTGTATGATAAAATTTTCCAACTTCAAGTTTAGCTAAAAGTAATTTAATTTCAACATTTTACTGAAACGCAACGCCAGATTTTCTCAGTGGCCAAAAGATGTAGCCAGCTGGAATTCTAGTACTCTTAGGCCACTGAGTTTTTGTTTAGAAAGTTTCCTGGTCTGTAAAATAATCTTCTCCCTTTTAACAGGGAAGCAAATCAAGCTAAGTTAGTGTTGAAATATAAATTGGGCAAAGGACATTCTAATCATCCTGAGAAACAAAACTCAATTTCCTCCTTCTCCTCAAGAAGATGGAATGTCGGTGGACTGAGAGAGTCATAGAAACTTCTAGTAATGTCTTGGATTAACCTGCTTTGTGGCTTTGCTTTGTGGCTTTGCTACTGGCCTAGGATTTTGTCCCAAGCCCTCTTTAAACAGTCTATATGCAAGGGTGCAATCACAGGGCTTGGCCACACGAGAATTTCAACAGAGAAAATTTAATATAAAGAATTAGTAGCTATAACAGGAGATGGAAGTGATGAAGAGTCAGCTAATAAGAAGTAAAGAGAATACTAAAGAATACAAGGACAGCAGATGGAAGAAGCAAGCACCATCCTTAGGACTGAAATAAGAGCCTCCCACCCCCATCCCCAGGACTGAGACGGAGTCCTTGTTGAAGGCCCTGGTTATGGCTCACAGGGTGGCAGAGATGCTTCTGTGATGCATACCAATCTGCTCTCTGGAGTGCCAGGGAAAGTGACTTGCTGTTGGCTCTCTGCTGCAAGATCGCTTGAGGGCATCGCTTGGGAAAGCAGTTGGCTGCTGAGTGCTGCTGGCTGCTAGTACTCTGCAGGAGTCAGGTGCTGGAAAACTGTGCGTAATCCAGGAGCCTGGTCCTAGGGACTCCACACATTGCAAACGCCAGGAACTGGGGAGACCTGAGTATTACAGAAGCTAAGCATCACCCAGGCGTCCGCAGAGAGAACAAACACACCAGACCCGGGAATGAAAATCCCTTCTTCCTGCAATGTCTGACAATGCTTGACATGATGCTAGCTAGCAAGAGAAAAGATGCTTCTCCATATATTCCCAAAAGAGACAGTGAAGGGGGAATGTGACGCTGTCAGGCAATAAATTGATAACTGGCAAAGAACTCAGAGAGGAAGCACCTTCTGGTGTGCTGAGAGCCAGGCTACCTTCACCATGGGCTGAGGAGATCCCAGAGTGAAGGAGGAAGTATGTGTACTGCATGGCGGCAGCTTCGATTGTGGATGCTTTGAGGCTCTCTTCTTCTCCCTGTGCCATTAATTGCTTGTTATGATTATGTTTGGCTTCTTCTCTGCTCTTTTCATAAATGCCAGGACCTCTGTCAGGAGTAACATATTCGATGACTGCCCCTGCCAAAATGTCATTCCGTGTCTGTCTATTCTAATGGAGGAAGCAGACAATGTACACATCGTGCCTCTATTATGTGTCAGGCACTGTTATAGGTGCTTTTTGCATCTCATTTTATTTTAACCTTAAAGAATGTAGGTATTTCATCCCCCCTTTATAAAAGTTCATTAGCATGGTTAAGATTACTCAGCTATTACCCATGTGCTTAATATTTATATTAACATTTATTTCCACTTAGAGACTGTAACTTTTGGAAAGTTACCTAATCCTTGGATGCCTCAGTTTTCTCTTCAGTACAGAAGAGTAATATGGACCTCGTAAAATTGTTGTGAGGATTAAAATAGACAATACGTGGTACAAAGTGCTTAAAATCATGCTTGTCACATTTTGCATATTCAATAAACACAAGCACGTTAGCATGAGTGGTGGTGTTCCAGGGTGGAATAATGTTCAGACTTAGATCTGTAGAGCACATGACCCCATCCTTATGCATCACTGCTAACCTTATCCCGTTTTCCAAGAATCAGTTTCTGCAATAACCCTTGTTTCTTATGTTTTTGATTATAGTAAATGTTTGATAATTAGCATTCTGAAAAGCCAGCCTTGATTTGTAGGGTTTGCCAGTGTTCATGGTGTAAATACTCCCACTGTGGCCAATTTCAAGTTACCAATATGACATTACTTAATGTCAAGTTGTAAAAAGATGGGCACAGCGAGTCTTCCTGAGCTAGTGAGCGTCAGCTCCAGGACTGGTGGTAAACATTCCCTGACTTACACGGTACAAAATAAATATTGGTGATTATTGTTGTTATAGTTATTCTATAGCATAAATATTAAAATAAATTAATAATAATTGATGGAATATAGTTTTTTTTTTGTACTTGTTGGCAAAAAGAGAAGACATTGTCTTATTAACCTGAATTCTTATCTGGGCTTCTTGCGTTGTTTTATATTTGTTTGTTTTTCCACAAAAGCACTAACATTATGAACGAAAACAGTGAAAGAGAGAATTGAAACTTTGTCCGATACATTCTGATCCCTCAGAACACATGGAATGTAGTTTCCTCGTGCATATTTCTCACGTACGTTTCCCCTGGCAATACGCCAATAATTACCTAAAAAGACAAATGAAAATAAATGAAGAAAGACTCTGAAGTCTTAAGATAACAAGGAAGCAATCCTCTGTCAGTCTACACTTTGCTGCCTCCTGAATTAGCCATCGGGATTTCTTCTTCCGTTTACTCATCCTTCTGGAATTAAACATTTGTTGAAGATAAACACACATGCGTGAGCCCATTACATCCTTTCTGCTTGTACATGGTGCCTGGTCAGACAGCATATCTCCTTTCGAAATTTACCTTTTCATGAGTTTAACATAGGAAATTGTCTGTTTGGATCAATTTATTATTTCCCTTATAAAATATGGTTTTCATAACGTTCAAAGGCTGATATTGTAAAATTAAATAAAACACTCTCATCTGCTCTCCACTTTTATGTTGGAAATGATCTGCACTAGTGAATTTTTTTTTTTCTTACTAGCCAAAGATAACTCTCGAGAAAAAGCTATTTAATCTTTGTTTTACAACTGTTCAATAAAAGTTGCTTGGCATCTGCAGGTTTGTGATCTCCCTTGCATTTAAGAAAAATAAGCAAACTTGCAAAGGTAGCGTCTTAAAGGGATCCACTCTCTTTCCTGCCAGCATCAGATGAGTTATGCAGGCTGTCAGTGAGTTCTCCAGGAGGGGTATGTGATGATGATGAGCATCGGACCTGCTGTGGGGTAAGCTGGACTGACGGTCTCCCAGGAGACCGGGCTTGGGCAGGACCCTTGCATGCAGAAAGCATGAACACTTCAAGAGGGCCTGCTGAGTTCCATGTGTTGTTCGTTTATTCCTTCATGATAATTGTATGATAATGATAATGTTATTGCAATCTTATGAATGAAGAGACAGATGGGGGAAAAATATATCACAGGGTCACAAAACTTGAAATCACCAAGTAGAGATTTCAATGCAGTTTTGTTAGAATTCAAGACCGCCCCCTTTTTTTTTTTTTACAGCATACAGCTCTTCCTCATAGGCTAAAGGATCTCTCTCTTTTTTTTATTTCCAAGGAAAAGAGTTGCAAAATTTCCCTTTGAACAAATAATTGTGAGAAAAATAAATACTGCCATGTAGATGAAAGCATATTTGACTATGCAAAGGTTATTTCCCAGTAGGCATTTTAGGAAAAAAGAAAAACATCTAAAATTTTGAAACTAAAACATCTCAAAATTCTGATCAGATAAATTACCCAATTTAAGAAAACTACTCTTTACTTGATAGAATATATAGTATAGGTTTTAAGTTAACCAAATCCTGTAGCACATTAAAAATGCTGTCATTGGCACAATGTTGACTAGAACGGGTTTTTCATGAATAATTTTAACAGCTGAGAACACCGTGATATGTATGTATTCATGTGTATGAAATCACTCAACGTGTGCTGCAGCCCTAAGCAAAACTCCGACTAAAAGGAGACAAAGGGGACCCTGACATGGTGACCTCTGACATTCTAGAATCCTGTGCTTTGAGAAAGATAAAGCTCTAGCATACAATC
Source organism: Macroglossus sobrinus (assembly GCA_004027375.1). Lineage (NCBI taxonomy): Eukaryota > Metazoa > Chordata > Mammalia > Chiroptera > Pteropodidae > Macroglossus > Macroglossus sobrinus. The sequence goes on along the minus strand of PVKZ01002613.1, from coordinate 176,443 downwards.
TCTGTTCAAAACCCTCCACAAGAGCTGTCAGTATCATATGGTAATAAGAGCTGTTCTTCAAATACTGTTTGTCTAAGGTCTTGTGGCCTTGAAGCCTCCATGCCCAGGAGCTATAATAATTTCTCTTGGGCCAGGCCTTTCATGGAATGCAGAAGATTCATCAGATGACAGTGTCTTATGACTTCTGTATATCCTCACATTTAATCCCCACGGAGTACTGTGCCATAGATATTATTAGCCTCATTTTATAGATAAGAAAACAGAAGCTCAAAGAGTATAGGGAGGTTTTTTTACTAGAGCTCTTTTACCTTCCCGTTCTGTCTCCCTGCAAAATATCAACATGTCATTAGTTTTATAACCTCCACACACATGTTGCCACTGCCCTATTTTTCTCATGGTGCCAGCAATAAGTTCTGTTTATCTTCACGCTCTTGCTCAAGCTAATGTCTTGCAAAGCACCTTCCTCTTCCTGCTGCCACTATTCTAAAATCCCATCTTCAAGTCCCGCCTCCTTCACAGAACCTGCTTTGTCTGCCTTAGCCTCAAGGACTTCTCACCTCTAGATTGGTATGGTCCTATTTATACCGAAAATGTAGATTTGATTCAAATTATTGTTTTGATTAGTCTTCATTTTAATTTTTTCATTTTGTATTCTTACCATGAATTAGATATTGCACATAATATACAACTTTGTACATTTTTGTATCCTCTATATTGGAGGACCAAAAGAGAATATACTTACTCAGGTGCTCAATAAACATATGTTGAATGAATATTATCTAATTATCACTAACTATTCTTGTTTGTGAAATCATCACAAGCACAGCACTTGATGCAGCCATCATTAACTTAATCATTGGGTCAAATGATTATGATTTAATGTCAGTTCTGTATCAGCCATCAAGCATAAGGTACTTTAATGTATAAATCATTAGTAGATCGACAGTTAGACATAATACAGACCTGAACTGGCCAAGAGTGTGGAGAATACAGAGCAGGTGTGAGGAATTTCCAAGAACTGATGACTGATAGAAATTAAGAGTACAGGGCAGGAAACAGCTTAGGATAACTCCCAAGTGTTGGGCTGGGGCTCTAGACTACACTAATTTGATGATGGGGTCATCCATCATCAAATGGGGAGCACAGGTAAAGAGCAGGGTTAATTGACTATTAGTTCAATTTAGGAAACATTGAAGAAAGGACTCAGGGAATATACAGATAGAGCTTGATATCCAGGAAGCAGATGAACACACAGAACTGAAGCTCTTTTGAGAGGCAGCCTGGAGATCAATATTGGATTCATCAATATATAGGTAGAAGTTAAAACTGTGAATGAGGATGAGGTTATGTGCAAAGAATATGCAGGACAAAAGAGCAGTAAGTCTATTAAGGGAGCCAAGCAACAATAATATTTAAGGAACAGGTACCAGTTATACCTTCATAATGCTGAAGGGAACAAAGGGACAACTAAATTGAGAATTGCCAGAAAAAGAGACTGGGAGGAATTTAAAAATGAAATAACAGCAGAAGTAAAAGAAAGAAGTGTTTCTAGACATTTCTTTCTTATTCCACACAACAGATATTTAAAGTGTTGTCATTCTCCTCAACAGGTATACACTGTGTGTGTACAACTCCAGGGAATACTACTTATGTAACTTATCATGTGACCGGATCCTTCAGGAGTTGTGTGGCTCTGGGGCGCCATGGCTTCCCAAGTCCCCTTTACATTCAACCTGATGCTCAACACACAAACATTGTTTTCTAATCCACAGAAAATATTAAGAATGAGCTCCTTGCTTCTACCTCCCTTTTACTATCACCTCAAAGTTTTCATCCACCTTCGCCCTAGGATTTCTTTGGGTTGTTGGCATGTCACAGAAGCTAGCTCCTCTATTAATACTATTCCAAAGATATAGTCCAGTCCCAAACTCAGTTGGAACAGAAATTTTATATTAATAGAAATAGATGAAAAAATGCAATGCCAATATACCCGTAACAGTATTCTACGAAGGTGTTTTATCAATTTACTTAGGATTTGCCATGACTGGGGGATATTTCATCTACTGTAATAATAAAATGTTCAAAAGTAGCATCAAATAGAGAACTCCGTACGTGCTCTATATGAAAAGATGTTCCCTTAAAGATGCAGCATTTAATGCATGGTGTAAAATGCTTGTAGCTTTTATTATGTCTTAGATGAAAAACATGTTTTACTGCATACCAGAGTAACAGACGTCAACTCACTTTTCAAATTGGGAACAGCTTTTCATTTTGTTCTATTCAACAATTTCTGGGTCCTAATTCAATCCTTCCCTCCCTCCCTCTTACCTCCCACTACTATGCATGTGTCTCTGCTCTAGTAAGACAATGTCACAAACTGCTTTTTCAAATGACAAGGACAACGTGGGCAAGGTGACCGAAGGAGAATTTTCAAGATAGGAATCTACCGTGCTCTTTCATTCTTACTGAATAAAAGAGAGGAACTGGATTGTGAAATATTTACTGCCTCAACACTGTCAACTGAACACAATCCACAGGAAACCCAGATGTCCAGAGCAGTAGATCAGAGAGGGGAAATCATGCAGCTATGAGGCCAAATTTTGATTTCTAGCCTCCTGTGTAAGAAAAAAAATGACCATCTGTTATGCTACTAAAATCCAAAATGGAAGCATCTGTCACGATCCTCTTCCAAGTGCCACTTCTTTATTTACTGATGAGTAGTAAAACAACTTCCCTCTTCATGGAGTTTAAATATAACTGAAAGTGTAAATATGATTTCAGATGGTAAGTCATTTCTGTGAAAGGTTTTTTGAGTAGTAAATGCATTGATAACTTTTCTGCCTTAAAGGGAAAAATTCAGATCTTGTTTCACCTTATAATTGAACACAAGCTTTGACCCAGTATTAATCACATATATTAGATAGAAAGTTTATGGAGCCTAACCAGGTTATAGCACAGACAATCTCATCATACATGTCTTCTGCTGCTGAAAAGGATATTTTGGTTTAGCTACAAGAGACCATGGAGCCCAGGGCCTGAACATAATCCTCGAAATCGGGAGATCTGAGTTCTAATTCTGATCCCAACCTGGACAGTTCTGTAAACTTTCTGTACCAAATTCAAAATAGGATAGATATACCATTCGCCTCCTTTTGCTCCAAAGAGCTATTACAAGCAGAAGTGAGGTAATTGGTGTGAACGCACATTAACCTTTTCAAACAAAGAATGATGAAGAAAAGCAAGACAACAAAATTTTTTTGAAACAATATATGATTTTTTCCCTTCAGCTTTTTTTTTCAGATAGCCAAGTTTAAAGTCAGCGGTGCCCATTTAAACAGCAAAATCACAGAAACATGCAGAAAAATTTGGAATCAATTTATTTAAAGACATGTTCTTCGCAGCTGTTGCTCATTAGGATACTTTTATTGACGTGTCCAGAAATCTTTCCTAGTAGTTTAGGCACGCGGGGGCTTTGAGCCCTATGAAGTATAGCAAATTGCAGATGAATTGGTCCAGAAGTGTAGGTTTGTTTTTTAAAAAAAATGCTTTGTAAAATAGAATATTCTCAAGGGAGTGATTGGTGGGGGAAGGGAAGTATCTACTGACACTTAAAAGATCCTTGACCTTCTGGAATGCACATCTAAACTTCTGCAACAGTAGCCCAACAGGACTGAAACTCAGTGTTCAAAACCACTTTCATGAAGCCTGCTTTCTCCAAGGACCCCAAACCAAGTGATCCAGGGATAATTAGTTTGTAATAAGGTGATGCTGGTTTAAAGAGACCTGTTTTACTGAAAAGTCTTTGTATTGGTGCATCACAAAGTTTCTGGGTCCTGGGAAGAATAGGAGTTTGCCAAGTGGACTTGGCAGAAGATGGAGAAAGAAAACAAAAGACTTTAGTAGATGGAATAGAATAGTCATGGAAGCTAAGAACACAAAGCAAGTTTGGAGGAAGTATATAAATTAATGTGTTCATTTATGTATTTGTTCATTCATGCTGCATTTAGTAAATGTGTATGGAGCTCCTACTATATATAAGTTGGGTATCATTCTAGATAATTAATGAGACACATCTCTGGCATTGAGCCATTGATAGGGCAGTGAAGGAAATGGACATGTGAGTTAAGGTGTAGGCAGAGGTAGTAACGAGCCCTGTGGGAGCTCAGTGTTCCAGAGGAGGAGCGGGGGTGTGGGAGTGGGGTGGTATCAGCAAGGAAAGACTTCCCAGGAAAACGTGAAGCCTGAACTAAGTCCTGAAGAACAAAGAGAAGGTCACCACGTGGGAACTGGGATGAAAGGATCTTCCGGATTGAGGAGCAATGTAAGGAAATGGCAGAAAGGTAGAGAAAATTTGGTGGAATGCAAAAGTGCAAGAAGTCCCAGGTAGAGTTTGGATTATGAAGAAGGGAGGGCGGTAGGAGGGAGAGGGGGTCCACGTGAAGTAAGTAGTTAGACGAGGTAGGTGGGAAGCGGTGACATCATGGAGGGGCCTTGAGTGTCAGGCTAACTTAAAGAATTCGGGTTTGGAGACCCATTGGAAGGTGACTGGAGTACGGTGATTGCCTTAGCTTTTCCGAGAGGTCACCCTCGGGAGGGTGGAGTGTGGACCCTGGTAGGGAAGGTCAATGAAGGCTGGTGCTCAGCCACTACGTATGGGCTACACAGAAGAGGAGGCGGTGAGGCAAAAGCAACCACAGGACTTATGGCTTATCCATCCCTCCTCTGGGAACCCTCACTGACCCCCACAAGTCTCTGTCCACGAATCCCTGGGTTCACTGTGGTAATCACGTACATTTTTGCCTGCTCATTCATTTGTGCTCTCTGAAAAGTGGAGCTGGACCTTAGCCACGGCCGTGCTTCCAAAGCTGAGCTTCATCACAAGGAGTGAATCAAAACAGGTGGGAGGGAGGTACCCCAGGAGGCATGAAGTGTGTCCTGTAAGTCAGAAACCTGACACCGAAGCTGCTTTTGTCAAAGTCACCCATGACTTCCACGTTGTCAAAGCCAATAGTCCTTTCACAGTTTTGTCTTCCTTGGCCTCTCAGAAGCATTCAGAGTAGATAATAGGTGGTCAGAAACACCTGCTGAAGTTAACTGACAAACCAACTGATAACCTTTACCTCACCAGCATCCTCGTTTGATGGCGAGGCTTCAAAAGGGCAAAGACTTTGAAAAAACACAATATCTTTCGATTATCACGCTGAGCCTGCATTTCTGTAAAGTGGAGGTAACATCTGCTCTTGGGGTTTGTGATTGGGATAATTATAATATATAAAAAGGACCTGACTATATTGTTTTAATTATTTATAAATTTTATTTATAAATAATGAGAAGAGATGATAAGTCCCTTTAATCTCCCTGTTTCTCAGAGGGGCTGTATTCACATCTCTACCTCTAATCTCCCTGGTTCTCCACCCACTTCTCCTCCATGACTTGCCCCCCATGATTCACTGAAAAATAATAATTATCAGAGATGAACTCATTTACACAATTCCCCATCCTCTGGTATCAGCGCTCATACTCCTGTACTCCTGTCACCTTGGAAGAAGTGTGCCTGCTCCCGTCCTGAGACGACACTCTGATTTGTGTGCTGCATCTCATCTCTACTTGGCTAATTGAAATTTCTCCTCCATAATTATTCTCTCTCTCCTGCACCATTAATTTATCTTTCTCTACGGCATCATTCCAGCTCTTACAATTATGCTATAATTCCCCCCATCTTCTATTCAATCCAAGCTGTCTCTCACCCCCACGTCCCCATCACAGCTCTGCTCTAATTCACTTAACTCCTTTCTCTGATTCTCCCTCAGCTCATTTTCTATCCTTGATCTTCTCTGATTGGAACCCTGCCACACATACCACTGAGGTTGCCTTTGTCGAAGTCATCAGCGACCCCCATCTTGTCAAATCCAATAATCCCTTCACAGTTTTGTCTGCCTTGACCTCTCAGAAGTATTCAAAACAAATGAACTCATTTTTGAAACACTTTCCTCTCTTGCTTAGTGAAACCAGTCTTTCCTGGTTTTTCTTCTACCTTATTCTGGCTCCCTATCAGTTAGTGTCTTTTGCTGGATTATTCTCCTTTAACAAATCTTTAAATAAAGGAGTGTGCCCATGCCAAGAGATCTGTTCTCTTCTCTATCTAAGCTCCTTCCCCAGATCATCTCATTCAGTCCACAGCTTGCAAAACTACCCGTTCGCTGATGGTTTCCAAACTTACATCTCTAGTAATGATCCCTCTCAACTGCTTGTATGGCATCTGCACTTGTAGATATAGTATTTCAAATTTAAACATTCCAAAAACAAAAACTCTATTACATTCTCATAGACCCAGTCTCTACCATCTCAGAAAATGACCCCACCATATCTAGTCAATATCCTTTCTTTTACTCATTTTCTGCAACCATTCCCTGAGCATGTTTCTTATTGGCTCACTTATCTCCATCCATGACTACCATTCTAATCCCACCATCTCCTGGACACTATTATAACCATCTAAGTAGACTTCCCTTCTACTCCCACTCCCTCATAATTCATACTCAATACAATTCCAAAAGTGATATTTTCAAAACTTAAATAAAGGTCTGCTACCCCAAATTAAAGTTCTCCAGGGACATGTGATAGCATTTAGAATAAACCTCTTGTCTAGTGTAAATATTCCACATGATCTGGCCTCAGGCCAACTTTATCAACCTCCTCTAGGACCACTTTCAGCCTCACCTCACTCTCTAGGTCCCTTTTATTTCATGAAACACACCAAGCTCAGCGCTTTGGATGGTTTCTTTGCATGGAACACTTTCTGCCTGATCTTGGCATGGCTGCCTCTTAGCCTAAATGTCACTCTGAGGCTGCCTTTCATGTTTATCATACCATCCTCTAGTAATTCTCTGCATAGCAGCCATCACCATCTAATTGGTTTGGTATTGTTTTTTCTGCATGTATGCCTATTTGACCATGGTACTCCCAATTAGAAAGCGATCTTCATTCGAGCGAATTCTTTGTCCATCCTTTTCAACACAGCATCTTCGTGAGATAAAAATAATTCTGGGCACTTAGTGGGAACTCAAAAATAAGTATTGAATGAATGAACTGATCTCCTTATGATGCTGGAATGGACTTTTGAGAACATCATAATTTAAAACCTTTACTTTACATATGAAGAAACTGAGGCCCAGAGAGGAATAGTTATTTACCCCAAATCACTTACTTGTTAAGAAGTCTCTTCCACATTGACCCCTTAGAACAATGCATATTAGGTTTATTTAAAATAATACCAAAGACCTTCATATAAAACCATCAATATACATAAAATTCTACTCCATTTCCTGTGAGAGCACATCACAGGACAGAGCAGCTCTGCAGGCTGGTCTCAGGAGTAAACTCTGGTGGGACATATATCTCCCAACAGATAATCCCTAAACTCCCAGAACGTCCTACAGAGTAAAGAGCTGGTTTTCTGGAAGCCCTGGGAAACCATAGGCCTCACATAGGTAGTTTCCACATTTGTCTGAAGAGAGGACAAATGTTGAGATTTGTTAGAGTGATAAAAAACACATGTGTTTTCTCACTTCATATCCCAGAGAAGTTAGCTGTCAAAGACGTAGCTTTTAGCTCCCATTTCTTCCACTGTTCAAAAACCAAATGTGCCAACATGGCTGCATCCCAGATCTTTGTGCAATCTGAGACCGGAAGACTGGGCAGGGCCCAAAATAAAGGCTTTGGATGTCATTAGAAAATATTTGGCTTTTTAAATGCCTTCTCTCTGAAGTCAATGTTTCACCATGAAAAATTTTAAGCAGAAGAGTGATGTGACCAGATCTATATTTCCAAAGAATCACACTCTATGCAGAGGATGAATCAGAAGAAGACAAGATTGAGCGTAAGAATGAACTAGAAGGTTGTTACACTAATCTAAGCAAAAGATGATGGGGGCCGGAAAGAAGGCAATGGCAGTAAGAATAGAGATAAGTGGACAGATCTGAGGTATAACCAGCAGGTAAATCATATTAAGGACATATGATTAACAGGACTTGATTATTATTTTTCCTATTGTGACAGACTAATTTCCAAAAGAAAGCAGAAGTGACATGTGCAACTTTCAGGTCACTCCCTGGGAATTCTTACCCTGAGTTCCCTACATCTTTCTGTTGTCTCTGATTTGGGTATCTGTCTATGATTAGGGTAATTTTAGAAGCCACATTTACAGGATGGTAGAGCTTTCTTATTTTCAGATTTTAACATGAGAAGGAAATATTGCTTTATCTTATTTAAGGTCCTGTAATTCTAGATTTCCTTGTAGCACTGTAGCATTCATTTAGCCTCAGGGATAGGAAAAAGAACACCTGTACAAATCCTAAAGAAATAGCAATAAGACGTATTCATACAATAGCTTCAAAATGCCAATGCACATAGGAGCCCTCATTTAATGAGTTTCCCATTTAATGAGTTTCCATGACGAACCCATAGATAATTCCATCGAAGGAGTTTATAGCAGACTTTATCAAAGCTATGTTCCTGACCTCTTCAGAAGTTAAAAATATTCATGTCCTTTGATTCACTTGTATTGTTATTCCAGCCAAAGTAAAGAATCAAAAGTATACACAAAGATTTGTGTAAGAGTATTTATTATACTCTTGTTTGTATTAACAAAAAAAAGAAAGAAAGAAAGAAAAATTAACATATATATCTAATAACATGCAACTGAGTGATTAAATAACTGGTAGTATATTTTAAAAATGTAATACCTAGTATTCAGAAGAATCATAATTCAGAAAAACATACAAGGTCATGGGAAATAGCTGCCTGTATAATATTGAACAATATAAATGTCATTTTGCTTTCTAAGTATTGACTACGGCAGAAGGAAAAATATTAAGAACATTCTTGGTACTGACAAAAAGCAATGATTTAAAATAATCAACAGTTCTCACTTTTGACTAATTTCTATGTCTTACACTTAATTACTCCACATTTGTGAGGTTTTTACTTTACAGACAATGGACTTTTCCCATTAAATCAGTTGTGATTATTCATTCTGCAAATAATGTTGAAAATCTAGAGTCTCCCTGTGAGTCCTATGTGGCTAATCACACTTTAAAGTAATCGAAATTAAATATCATTGGAAATTCAGTTCACGAGTTGCACTAGTCACATTCAAGTGCCTACTAACCATGTGTGGCTGGTGGCCACCATTTCAGTCAGCACCATTAGCATTTTCATCACTAGTTGGCCCTGAACTAGGTGCTGGGGGTCAGCAGGGAAAACAGCACAGTTCTGTCCTCAAGGTTCTCTCTACCAAGTAGCACAGACAGACATGCAAACAAAATTAAGTGCTGGGTCATCCTTGGGCTTGCTCTGCTCCCCTGCAGAGGTGGCCAGACACAGGTCCCCATTCTGTCATGAACACCAGCAGCTGGAGGGCTCTTAGTCAAATCCTCCTTCATCTCCAGGAGCCAGTGCTGTGCTGCCATACTACATCATGTAATAAAATAAATCATAATCGACAAGATTCTCAGGGAATGGTTTGCATTCTAGAAAATTAATTTTATTTCTCCATTCATTCAGCAGACATGTTTTGAATGCCTGCTCTGTGCCCAGCATGTAATAAATAGGAGAGACAGAACTGATTAAAATGGCCCAAACCTCCCCACTTGTGGAGGTCACATTCTTATGGGCTGGGAAGACAAAGTATCTGGAATAGCAGATAGTGATAAGTGCTGTAGAGAAAAATGGAGCAGGAGGAGGATGCAGCTAAGGAATTCCAGGTTGTAAGGTGAGAATCAGGAATTATGGAGGGAAGGGAGTGTTATCTTAAATAGGATGATCGTGGAAGGCCTCACTCATAAAGTGATAATTACATGGAAGTATGAAAGAGATGATTTGTATTCAATCTTCTGTTTGGAAAAGTCCTTGAGAAGTTCGTGTACATTACAGGAGACAAGGTATTTTTAGTAGAGTACTAATGTGTAATCTCTGCTGATTCATTAGAGACTTTATACAGGCCATTATCCCTCTCTGATCCCCAGTATCTCCATTTTCACCTCACGTGTTGGAACTGGATGGTGGGTAAGAACACCTCTGGTTCTTAAAAGTTCTGATTGACACTCAGCATAAAGGGGGAAGAACTCTGTGTGCCAACTGTTAGACTAGTACATTTGTTAACGAACACGAATGACAGACAGATGTATGCCAGGCTTGTGGTTGTCACTACAGGGAACAAGGCGATTCTACCTTCAAGGAGCTTCCAGTGATAGAGGAAGACAGGCAAGAATTTTTACTGGGACTTGGAGGCTCTGCCTGCCGTTCTCTGTTGCTGGCTGAGCAGTGAGGGCTCTCTGCCCTCCAGGCCTCCCAGCCATAATGCTTGGTGGTGCTGGAGAGGCACAGAGCCCAAGGCCATCAATCACCAGAGGCTGTCCGAAAAGGGTTGGCCATCACCGCATCCCCAGGAGAAATGTGCCTAGATAGAGGAGCTGTCTCCATGGACGTGATGATGATGGATGGCCCAAGGAAAGCATTTTTCATCTCCGAGTGGTACACATGTGCATTCTCACTCTGGGGCCAGGTTCTGACTGGGATGCCTGCTGTTCTATGTTTTCTGAGCTGTTGTCACCTTTTCCCCTTTACTGACAAATGGACCCATTTCGCAGCCTGAATGACTCATGACTGCATTAGTAAGTCTAGATTAAGTCGGCGTGGCAAAGGAGGCAAATGACGATTATTTTTAACTTGACATCTTAAACCTCCATCTTCATCTTAGCACACTGCTGCCAAAAAGCCCTACAAAATGGTTCTGCTCTGTCTGTGGGATATTATCCAAGGTTCATTTACATCTGGCTCAGACAACAATTCCAGCCTTCTCTTCCACCACTAAATTATGCAGGCAAAACTCTCACTCGAACATGCCATGTCCACACCATATTACATGAGCTATTCCTGCCACCCCTTGCCCAACTGCGTGGCCTCTGCGAAGCTGTCCTTGACTGCCCTAGGCCAATGCACAATCTCTTGTCTTTTTGAATGATCTTTGGGTACCAGCTGCCCAAAGACTGTGATGGTGAATGCTTTTGTTCACAGATGTAAGTCTGAAATTCCCTGTGACTTCTGGGTCCCAGACACCTTGTCCTAACTAACCCCTTCTCTCCAACAGTGCCAGGCCGAGTGCCCAGAGCATGGAAGTCATTGCACAAAATCTAGTTGGCTGATTCTTTCAGTGGCCCCCTCCAGTGTCCTCCAATTCCACCAGCAGTCAGCAGGACACCAGGTTTCATAGCTCAAGCCCTGACCAGCCTAAAAGGAGGCTCTAGGCTTTACCAGCACAAGAATACAGATGCATGCACAGTGGTGTCTAGACTCCTAGGCCAACGGTGACCAACGGCTCTATGAATCAGGCATTTCTGATTCAGAGAAAGCAACTTTCTGAACCAAAACTATTCCAATTACTGGCTTAGTCACCAATTCAATTTCTCCTATATAGAGCTACCTTAAATAATTGATGGGTCTCTCTCATCTCTGGAACCCTGTAAGCTTCGTAATATAATTATACTTATAACTACACCATTAAAAAGTTATTAGGTAGAAAAACCTTTGGAGTCTACTGCAGCAGTTCTGAAACTCTAGGGTGAATCAGAATCACCTGGATGGCTTCATCCCCAGAGTCTCTGAGTCACGTCTGAGGTGGGGACTGAGAATATGTATTTCTGATGTGTCTCCGGGTGGGGCCGATGCTGCTGGGCACACTTCGAGACCACAACATGATACTAGCACTTTCCTCTTTTTGTCTCCTTCCCAAGCTTTTGTCTACAGAATGTCATCATTTTATATAGTGTATATTTAATGTGTGCATTTTAATTCCTTTTCTGCATTACTAAGTGTGTATTCTTTGCCTGTGGTACGACTCACAGGTTAGCATACCTCTAAGATAAAATTGCACCAAATAAAAGACCATGTTGAAATTTGGGATGAAAAGGTGCTCTAAGAATCGTGGTAAGAAATAGTTAACCCTTTGTTCAAGAAAAGAGGGTTAGTAAGGAGACATCAGCCCAAAGGGATTCGATCAGGAAATTAAACTGATTCAGGATTCAACTTCTTGTCTGTTTTGTTCATTTCTGTATCTGGCTCTTGGAACGGTGGCTGGCATTCATTAAATATCCATGGAAGGAATGAGTGAATTTAACAAATAAACAATTCCTTCATATACTCTGGGTAATTAAGAGGTCCCTAGAATGAGCATAAGTGCAGGCAATTCAGGAATGTTTCCATAGCACTTGTTGAAAACTTTGCCTCAAAAGAAGCTTCTTATCAGAGATGAATCATTAACAAACAAGCTGCAGTTGATTTGGGGAGCTGCAATGCATTTCCACCTGTGTGCACATAAATGCTTGTGCACAGGAGCTACATGCCCAACCTTGAGCTGTGCAAAGCACCCTGCACCCTCTGGTCCCCTCAGTGTGGTGCACGGGTCTGCTCGAATGCTATTGCACATGGTTTTCCATTTTCAGCTAGAAACGCTTCTGTGCATAGATCAGTTCAGAATCAGAAATTACATGCAACACGGGCAAGCCTGGGAGGGAGCCTGCTTCCTACTGTGCATTACAGGAAAACACTAAAGCGTTTTCTTTAATGTCATTCCAATTAAGGCAACTACGTTAAGCAATATTGTTAGCTAGTCCGGTGCCCTTTTACCAAAACAAAACGGAGTTCTCTGGAGCACATGGTTTTTTAACATTTAATCAATAAACTGGAATGATGTGAGGGTCTGGCTGTCTTAATAAGGGGATTGTGAAAACACAGCGCAGTAAATTAGATTTAAGAAATTTTGTAAAATGAGGGAAAATTACATTATAAAGGTGACGTTAACATTCCAAAGCACTAAAAAACCTCGGGACTACAGAGTTCCTGAGCCAAGTGGGGATCTACGCAGAGCCCAGCACATACTCAGATGGCTCCTGGGATGTGGAAAGTGAAACCTGCAGGGATAGTGGCTTCATCCCCAAGCCACAGGAGACCTCTCCCTTCTCCACCATCCGGCAGCTGCTTCCACAAACACCTTTGACAGATTCTGAAAGCATTTCGCCCCCTGCCATCCTTTGGCAAAGAGCAGCCGAATGCTAAGGGACTGTTTGCTCCAACATTCGTTAATGACCCAACTGTGAAACTGCTCACTGGGTGCCTTCTCAGGCATGGTCATTACAATATTTCACTCTTCTTGCTTAATTTCAGGCAGTGCTTTCTCCACACTTAAATATATCACGCTGTATAAAAACCAGAATTTTTATTTGCATAGAGGGGTTTGGAGAGTTTGACTCTCTTGCTCTGTCGGGCAAGAAAAATCATTGTTTCCCTCTTTGATTTAGAGATGATTTACACAGGTTTTTGCCTTTCAGGCTTCTGTTTCGGTTGTGCTAACGCTCAGGTTTGGGTGCATTTGCTTGGATTTACTGACCCGTGTTTAATTCTTGATTTATAATCTGTAGGCTTCAGAGGAAAAATAAATTTTGATTTAGGGAAACACAGTCTCTATGGCTTATATTTTCCACTCAGGGCTATTAGTTGGTTTTAGCACAACTGAATTATGACTCTTCCTAGAAAGCCCTTTTCGATGAAATTAAGATGGATTGAAAACCAAATATTTCTCGTCTAAACTACATGAAATAAAGTTTCCTCTCCACAAGTCTGACGGACACGAATGGGGTCCTCCAGGGAGAAGCCCACGGGCTTCTGCCCAGGTCGGCTGATTGGCAGTTGGACACTGGAGTCCTCTGGGCTTCCCGGTGATCAGAGATTTGTTTCCCCATTCATTCATTTTCAAAAATATTTCCAAAAAAATGTTTCACAGAGTATCACATCACAGGAGAAGTATATTCTTATCCTACAGGCTCTATGTCTTAATGAACACCCAACATTCCCCGGATCATCTAAAACAAACAAGTAAAGAAAATGGCACCCCGTGTGACTCTTAAGGAACATATAATTTAGTGTACTCTTCTACTTGGGTCTTGGGGACCTGTGTTCTAGAAGTTAGGTCGCTCTCAACATCCAGTGAGTGAGTCTGTTCTCCAGTCACTCAGGGGTAACAGACGGGGTTTTCAAAATGTTACAACAAAGTCGCTGACTTGGTGAAGGGTGCCTAGGACCTCTCTGCACCATCAATGGAAACGGAATGTAAACCTACAATTATTTCAAAATAAAATAGTTTAGATTAAAAAATGTACTTCTTTTAACTCAGCAATCCATGGAGTGAAAAATGGACATAAAGCTGATCTAGTGCTCTGGTGGGAGGGGCCTAATCGTTCTCAGTAACGGAATGAATGGGACCTTCATTGGCCACCACGTAATGGCCGCACCTCAGAATGACATTACCCCCTTTAAATATTCTGTGGGTTGATTAGAAAATTTGTGAACGCATGAGGTCTGGGAAATCTTGGAGAACATTTTAGATATTCTGTCTCATCCTCATAAAAACCATGTGACAGTGAAAACCTAAATGAATTTTTAGTGGCAGTACGACATGCTGTGGGCAGGCTGGGGCAGGGTGCAGCGCTCAGGTGAGGGGACAGGTGGCCGTGGAGGAAAGTGACATCAGGGGAAGGCAAGAGGGTGAGGGAAGAAAAAAAATGCTAAGATGCGTCAGGTGCTTCAACATCCTTAAAGGACTGTATTTCCTTTAGCAAATAAATTAATTAATTAATTTTTAAAAAGTTTTAAATGAAATGTTATTTCTAATCGGATTGCCTTCTTTGCCACACTTCTTACCACCATTCCCACCCAGGACCCTGCCCAACTGTCACCAGGTTCCTCCCACTGGTAACGGGCCCCATGAGAGAATACTGAAGAGGGAATGTTTATTTGTCAGGATTCACTCACTCATTCACCGACACTCTCTCATCCCAGAGAGGCACAGATAGCAGACCGGGTCTCCACCTCTGAGTCGCTGTCGATGGAGAACTGGGATTAAACACTGGGAGCAACAAGAGGGCTCTGTCTTTCAGTGGCTGGGAAGTGTCTTCACTAGACTTGCTTCTGCATTCTGGTGGTGCAGACCTGAGTTTGCCGACCGTGGCAGGACCAAGATACTGCCCCTGTTGTGAGCCATCTTGTGTACTGTAGGACCTTCAGCAGCATCCCAAACCTCCACCCCTTAGCTGAATGTCAACATTCCTGTCGTGACAATTAAAATGTCTCTGGACATTGCCAAATGTCTTCTGGGTAGGAAACCAACCCCATCTGAGGATGACTACGAGAGAGGGACTGTGCCACGCTGCTCTGGCTCCCCAGACTTGTAGCTTCTGTCCGCATTGCATGGTGATGCTTACTGAGGGCACAGCACATCAGGAGGGGGACCTTCCTTCTGGAAGGGCTGAGAGGCTGGTGTCAGCTGGGAGAGGACTGGGCAGAGGGAGAGCAGAGGGGAGGAATGCCAAACCACTCGTTAGCAGGAACACTCTTGCCTCCTGGGTCCCACGGAATAGACATACTCTTAAATTACGGTGGACTAGCATATCACAAAAATATCTCGTCTTGAAACATCATCTTTGCCACTCCTAAATGTTGTTTGAAAAAATATACTCCACACTGGTTATGTGCAATAGCATAATGAGTATACAGTGTATGCTCATTAATATAAAGATGATGATGATGATGATGATGATGATGATGATAATTTTACCTTTTTCTAAAGTAGAAGCATTTCTCTCAGTATTCCCTAAATAGTAGATATCACACATACATGCTCCATTTAAGCTATTAAAAGACAATAAAGTATGTAATAAGTAATTCTTATACATTAGTTTGCTTTCTTCTTGGATTTTCTTGAACTGACCTCTCACTCGGCCAAGGGTATCCACTCAATATATATATTTATTTATTTTAGCAATTTTATAGATATATCTAAAATTGTTACAGGAAAAAAAAACAGGAAATAAAAGGAAGAGGTAACTCTTGACTTTATTTCAAAACTAGGATTTAATAGGAAGAGATCTCTTCCCCATCTTGAACTTAGCAAGAACTAAGTCTGAATGACATAAATACGGAATTTTACCATCAGGAGGCCTGGGACCAGCCTGGAAGAAGAAGAGATTAAGAACCTGCCCTCTTTAGTCAATGGTTAGTGAGCAGAAAGAGAGAAGGAGGGAGAGCAGAGTGGCGAATCGCCCGGCATCCTACAGAGGGAATACAGACAATCGGAGCAGGCTGGTGCCCTACAGGGGCCTGGGGTCAGCGTTCAGGCCGCAGAGTCACACTACTGAGCGTCAAAGGCATGTAGTCTGGGCTTTAGACCTCAGCAGAGGGTTCATATCACACCCAGTGGATACCATGCCCCACACTCACCAACACAATTGCAAAAGGCACAGCTCTCTCTCTCTCATAACAGAGCAGGCAAGCTGGAGAGAGACAGAGGGAGACAACTGAAGAGACATTTAAAATAATGGGAATGGACTGAATTACCAGTCAGGAGCATGTAAAAGAGATGAAATTATTTATCAAGAACTAATGAAACAAAAAAGCTATGCTTTCTTTCCATATTCACTTATGACTCTAAGTAGATCTGTGGCTTGCTGTGAATATTGAAATCACTAATTTCCTTATGTGTATTTATTAAAATGACTTATTGAAGTTATCTAGGACTTGCAAGGCTCTCTGAGGACCCTCAGGCATATTTTGATGTAGTGGTCTATGTTATTTGTTACTATACTATTCAAGAATTTTATTTATTTTAATGTTCATTTTTATATTAACCTTACATTTGTTGCAAGTGATGCTAGTTTTCTATTTACAGAAGAGATTGCTTTCCTTTTAAAATAAATTTGTTTTATTTTTTAATCAGCTAATTTTTAAAACAAATAGTGGTGCACTCGGATAGCAAACATGACAGAAATTACAAAGTTGGTATCAGAACGGCTGCAGTTTGAGAAGCTATGCTCCAATGCAAATTACAGGGCCCTTCTCCACATGGGTGGCCAGAGGAATGAACAAACATCTTATAATCCTATCACCAAAATCATCAGCCCTAGGCTGGGCATATTAAAAGAAGGTTGACAGGTTAAGAAAACAGCTAAAAGAATGAAGGAAGCTCCCTTCTTAGGCCCTTACTATGTGCTGGGTACATTCACAGTTCTGATTTAATCTTGACATCCGCTCCGTGTTTTAAATGAGTTAGCCAAATGTCTGAAAACTAAGAAATTTACCTACGTTCATGCCACTACGAAATAAACAAGCCGAAATTTGAACCCGCCAACCTTATGCCCTATAAGAGATGAGATAGGACTAAAATCCAGACTCTGAAGTTTGTCCTGGAGGTTCATTAAAAAGCCATCCAAAATGCAGGTGATTCATTAAAAGCTGTCCTGTATCTGTCTCCTTTGCAGCTTCTCAAACAGCAAGTAGACGGTGCTGTCACATGAGAGTGGAAGGAAGAAGAAAGCCTCCGAGCCAGTGGAGGAAGGCCACCAAGCCAAGACCCAGCCCTCCGAGTCCATGCTCGGGATCCAGGATCAAATCGCCACGAAATGTCACAGCTCACCAGGAAACAGCAGGTGAGGGACGACCTGCCGCCATCCCGTGGCGGAAGTGGAACCCTGGCAGGGAGAGATTCAGCAGCAGTGTCTTCGAGTTTGCACTTCATTGGACTATTTCAGTTCCCATTTCTTGAAATAATCCAGGGGCATTGCCGGTATCCCATCCCAGTCGTCGCTGATTGGTCAGGTCGTTGGTTTCACAAGCAAACACTTCCCCCTAGTGGTCCTTCCTAGTCATTGCGTGTACCTTTTAGGACTACTGGACAATTCTAAGGGGACCACAGTCTGGGACACAAACAATTCTCCCTTACTCTCCCTCACCCACACTAATTGGCCCACCCAGTCACTGAGGTCAGAGAAAACGCTCACTATGATTTTAATCCTTTAAATTTTACTTATATTCGCATATGAACTTTCTTGGTTAATGTTTCATATGCTCTTAAAAAGAATGTGTATTTCACTCTCGGTGTATAGGACTATGAATATCAATAGAGACAAGATGTTGGGTAGTGTTCTCCAGAACCTTCCAGAACCTCACTGATTTTCTGTCTACTTGTTATACCGAGACGTGGGAATCTGAACATCTCCCAGCTGTGTGGGGTTAACTGTTCCACTTACAGCGGCCTGACACCCTGTCTTTGCCCCACCTCATGGAGTATGACCCCATGTGTTCACAGCGTTGTGTTTAGCCAAAGACCCAAGGGAACCCCTACGCAGACCTCTGGATTTCTTTCTCTGCTTCTTTCTTTCCTGGACTCTGCTCTGCAAACTGCCACCACCTCAGCCTCCTAGACCTCACTTATCTGTCCCTGATCTTAGTGACACTGCTATGCTTTGCTTGGACGCTCCCTCCACATGCTGTGGCCAGCAAGTACCCCCATGCTGGACGCAGGGTCCCACAGGGCTTCCCTTCTTTATCCCTTCTCTCAGGGACCCCAGTTTAATGTGTGTAAACAGTGGTTTCCTATACTTAGTCCCGTTGTCTGATTGCAATGGGAGACCAAGTCTGGAACAAGTTACTCCATCACAGCCTGAAGCCGAGGTCCCCGACAGCCTGATATTAATATCATTGTACCACTTCACTTGAGTTATTTGGTATCTGGGATAGCTCTTTCCAGCTTTTCAATTTAAACTTCACTATTGTGATTAGATTTATCTACCATCTTGTTTTGTGCTATCGGTTGGGTTTCTCGGTTTTGTTTGGAAGGGGATGCCCCCTCCCCCACCACCGTGACTTTGCCCTCTTTTGTATGGATTAAATTTCTCTTTTATTTTACCTTTTTCTCATAACATTTCCCTTCCCCTCACTAAATTGGTAGTTATATTTTTGTAGCTGTTGTTAGATCGTTTAATTTTAGTACTTAATTGGTTATCCTCCTGAGCAAAACCAGTTTGCCAATTCTTTCTTTAGTTGGGTCTAATATTCTGGTTTAATGCATCCATTGTCTTTAAGTTTTAACTATTTATTAATTTTTATTTCTAGAAGTTCTGTTTGGTTATTTTTTTTCCAAGTCTGCTCTTTAAAACATATTTAATGGAGTTTTAACAGCATTTTTTATGAAAAGGTCTTTTAGGGTATCTAGTACATAATATTGTAGGAAATAGAGCCCCTCTCTCTCCCCGCTGGCCTTTTTTCTCCTCCTGCTCTACCAGTCATCGTATGCCTTTCACTTGCGTGGTTGTGAGATGAGTTATACCTCAAGGAACCATGAAAAGCACTGCAGGCGGGAGGACACGGAAAGCACAATGGGAGGAGAAAGCTTATTTCGTTCTCTTCCTATTTATCAGGAAAACATCGGCTTTCCTGGAAGACTTCTACTGACAGCTCATTAGATGGAATTGCGCAACACGACCGCCCTTGTTGAAAGATGACTGAGAGATGAGCTGGACACTCTGCGTTATGAATAACGGGCTCGTTACCAAGGAAGACTGGGAAAGTGGGCACACGGTAGGAGCCAGGAAGTATTTCTACACCCTGGAGCTCTTAGAATAATAACAATTGTAGATACTTATTTTTCTTACTCTGGGCCATACACAGTGATAATTGGATATGTTGTAAAAAATGTGAATAGATCAGAGTTTCTCAATCTTAGCCCTATTGATATCTGAGGCCAGATCGTTTTTTCTCATGGAGGACAATTCTGTGCATTGTAGGATGGTTAGCAGCATGCTTGGTCTCTGCTCACTAGATGCCAGTAGTACCCACTACCCAGATACTATGAACCAAATACGTGTTGGCCATTGCAAAATATCCCCTCGGGAGAGGGGTGGAAATCACCTCCAACTGACGACTACTGATATAGATGTCAGTACAGGTGTTGATGAACAAAGATATATTCATATAGAAATATAAATGCATATACAAACACACTCACACAGAAATATGGGTACGTGTATAGTGAGATTTATTTAGTGCTACTCCTAAAACTATGACTGTAGCCTTACATAGTTCCAGCTTTATGAGCATCTCTTATTCAATTTTCATCAAAACTATGTGAGGAAGACACTATTATCATTTCCCATTTACACATATGCGTAAACATAAGCTCTCAGAGATTAAGTAACTCAACTAATGCCACACGGCCAGTCAACACGGCACCATGGCCACGGGCAATCTGCCAGACTAATTTCACATTTCCTTGGTTTGGCTTACTCTTACCAAGCTTACATCTTACTCTTCCCCTTCACAACAGTCTTCTCCATGGCCAGAATCTCCCCGTTGCAGAGAAGGTTCTGCAGTGTTCTTAGCTCATTATACCTCCTGCTCTGCTTCTCTTTCCCTTCATTCTCCCCTTGTGCAAAGACTCCCATTTCTCCAACCTCAGTTCAAATAACTCAAAATCTATGTAGAGAATATTCATATCTCACATGGGATATGGACTCCCTCCAATGAAAGATTACATAATTCTAAAATTCTACAATCCCCCAACCCGGCAAACCTCAGTGCGCGGATATTGTGTTCCGGCGCCCAGCTCCCCTCTGTAAGGCTGAGGTGCACTGGTCTCAGAATCTGGAAGTATTGGCTGCCAACAATGTATGATCATGACCTTAACAGGGAATGGCCCCTGGCTTTAGGAAGCTGCCTTATCCAAGGTTAGGCTCCTCACAGGGGGTGGCCCACGGCCAAAGACTGGCCAGTATAAGGATGTGAGGCCTAGTCATTCTCACTTCAAGTTGCAGCAATTCCAAAAGGCCGTCAGCATCACAGCTCTCACGGGATGGCCTGAGGCCTCAGTGGCAACTGCATTGCTGATCACCTTCTCTCCCTGCTCAGTTCCACCTACCTCACATCCTTATAGGTCTTTCTCCTTGAGGTAACCAACAATAAACCTTCTGCAGGTGACTTTTGGTCTCAGAATGGGTAATCCAGGCGAGAGAGTTAGTTTCAGAAATGGATCTAAGAAGTGAGCCAAGGAGAATTGGTGGAGCAGTGACCATTTTTTGTTATTAAAAAACATTATTAATGAATTTATAAGTATAACTTTTTTTAAATTGTGTGGCACTTTGTAGTAGAGAATAAACTCTTCTCTTAAGTGAAACTTATTCTCTAACATCTACGAAGTCCTAGAAGTTTGCAGAAATTTCTCCTCATGCCCTAGAGAGAATACGCAAGGCTATCTATCACTAATGCCAGTGTCCAGTTCAAGAGCCATTCTCTTCTCCTGACCCTTCCAGGCCTTTCCCTGGAGCTAAGGGCCTGGTCACACTCTCTGTCATCAAGTAAACTGTTGCACCCAGCAGAGGGCAGCAGAGCCCATATTCTGACCCAAAGACATTGCCAGGGACTTTTTTTCCAGAGTCTCACAGCACTTAATTTCAGATAATTACGCTGCTGGAGACTAAAATCAATTAAGTTAGTAGTCTGAAAGAAAGATTATAAATACTTAGTAAAAGCAAAATCCACAAATATTGAGACTAATGATTCCTAGAATAAACCCCAAAGCACAAGGCCTTGGTGATGGAACCTAAGATGCACTTTGGTGCTCCCACCTCAGTGCCTTCCTTCTTTTCTGAAATCTCTGAGCCAATGAGTTAAATGCTGACATTTGAGGTGAGGCTCTAGCCTCCCTGAGCTGCCACAGTCACCCTCCCATGCCGTTCAGTTTTGCTCCCTTGCACTCACTGGTCAAAGGTCACCGGGAAGCAAATCATCTTAGAGGAGAAATTAGAAGCATGTATCTTGCCTGACTGCCCACTGCCTACATCCATCTTGCAAGGAGCCTAGCAGATTAATCACATAAAACAAAAGTATGTTCTCAGAATATGAGCTAGGAGAGTAGACACGATCAAGGAGCAATAACATGAAACTCTTGCTAATGTTCTAAGAAAGAAAAAGCAAATAAAGAGAATCGATCATAAACATCAAAGACAGACGGCTCCTGGAGAGCATCTCATCCAAACTCTCTAATTTTGCAAATGAGGAAATAGAACTTTGAAGAATCATGGACAAAAACAGAATGAGAAATCGGCAGTTGCAAGATGTATTCAGATGGTGTAACTATGGTGAATTTCTTTGCATTGCTATAGTTTATTCTCTTATTCATATAGATCATAAGTTATTAACGCTTTTGGTTTATTTTCAGTGTTTTATTATTGTAAGCAATGTGTCATGTATATTCTTATACATATTTTCTGGAGCTCATGCAGAAAAGTTTCTCGAGGGCAACTACCTGGAAGAGGATAGCTGGGTTGGTTATACAGTATAGAAGTTTGCAGGTTTTTAGATAATGTCATAGTGTTTTCCCAAAGGGGAAACAATTTGTGTTCCAACAAGCAATGGGCTAGTATTCCCATTGTTCCACACTTTCACCCACACTTGGGATGTTGTGACTTCTGATTTTTTGTCAGTCTGATTGATTTTACACCGTGGTTTTAATTTGAAATTCTTTAATTATCAAAGAGACTGAGCATATAATTTACATCCTAAAAGTGCTTCTTTCTCAATAAAAACACCTGTGTGGCCTTTTCCTCTTTTTTGTTTTTAGTTTTATTAATCTGTAATAATGCATTATGTACTGTGGATATTTCTCTTATGACTACTACATGGTTTGCGAATATTTTCTCCCATTATTCGTCTTATGTTTTCCATTTAATTATGGTCCCTTTTGGAAAATGAGAAAAATCGTAATTTTATTGTAATAAAATATATCAATATTTCTCTGTATTGTTTGTGCTTTTCATATCTTGTTTCAGAAGTTCTTTCCCATCCTGATATCATGAAGATATCTTTTTATTGACTTCAAAATTTTACATTTCTGCTTTGTACACTTAAGACCTTAACCTACCTAGAATTTATTTTTTAGAAGATATGAAATACTGCCATTTGCAACAACATGGACAGACCTTGAGATAATCATGCTAAATGAAATAAGCCAGACAGAAAAACTAGAAGTTATTTTTTGATAGTGTTTGAGACAGAGATCCATTTTAATTTTTTCTACATAGATACACAACTATTTCAAAACCATTAACTGGGATGCATCTTTTGTCCAGTGATCTTCAGTGATCTCTGTCATGTACAAAGTTTCTTTATATACTTCTTTATATACAGGACATTTTTTCTGAGTTTTCATTTAGTTGTACTAGATAAATTGTCTATCCCTTGAACTGACGCTATCGATCTGTTTATTTATCCCTAAACCAATCATAGTCACAATGGCCTTACAAAATTTACTGACACCTGATTGAGTCGGTTTTTCTATCTTATATGTCTTCAGAATTTTTTTCTTACTCTTGGCCCTTTACTCTTTCATATAAATTTTAGAATTAAGCTTGTTAAAATCCTGTTGGGATTTTGATTCAAATTGTATTAAATCTCTATAACAACTTGGGGAGAATGTATATTTTTAAATATATTATTGAATCTTTCTATTTATGAGCATGATGTCTCTCAACTTATTTCAGATTTTTAAAACAACCGTCTTTTAAAAATGTTTTATAATTTTTCCATACCTGCCTTTCACAGATTTGATTTGGTTTAGTCCTGGGTATCTTAATATTTCTTATTGTGGGCTCCAGGCGTGGCTGGCCCAAGGTCTGGCTGTTATCCAAGGTCTGGCCTATCCAAGGCCTGACTGGTCCACGGTCTGGCTGGCCCAAGGTCTGGCTGGCCCAAGTTCTGGCCAATCCAAGGTCTGGCTGTGCTCCAGGCCCATGGCTAGTTATAGGATCCAAGATTTAGAAAATATGTAAACATACTTGAGCTTATTATACCACGCATGTGTGGCTGAATGCCACTATTGTATTCTGCTATGTGAGTAGCCATGTGGTCCCCTGGAGAGCAGAAGGGGAGCACAAGAAAGGGGAGCAGAAGAAGTGTGCGCAAGAGTGCACGTCCCATGCATAGACTGCACTCCCCCGTAGAACTACACTTCCCAACAGAAGTGTGTTCCGCACAGTAAAGTTGGTACCTGCCATTTCTTCCTCGTCTGCCTCTTGTGCATTCTTCCAAACGGGCATCTCACCATCGAACCTGCCCTTCTCAATCAGCAATACCACTGATACTTGGGGTAGCTGACATGATCAGCTTGGCTCTGACACTTATTTCTCTTGGAAATGATATATTTTGATAAAAATCACCTTTTTAAAACTGTGGGGTGGTATATAGAATGCAATTGACTTCTGTTCATTAGTACTGTATTAGATAACATCATTAATCTTAATGATTAATTTTAAGAATTTTCTTATAGTGGTGTTTAGGCTCTTGGTGGAAACAATTATATTATTCGGAAATAATGGTTTAACTCCTCCTTTCCTACATACCTCTGCTTTACTTTTGCTTATATTTAATTTGTTGGCTTGGATGACCAGGAAGTGGTTGATAAAAGAGTTGACAGCATCCTTGTCTTTCCCTGTACTTTTGAGGGACTACTTTTTAACATTTTATCATGGAGCATGATATTTTCTGTAGAATATAAATAGGTTCCATTTATCCATTTATCATGTTTAAAAAGAATTTCAATTTCTAATTTGTTAAGAGATGCTAACAATGATGGAATGTTTAATGTCATCGAATATTCTTTTAACATTTATTTAAATAATTCCTAATTTTTTCTGCTTTTCCATTTCTTAATGCGATGTGGTAGCTACAAAGCCGTCCACATCCTGATCCCTGAAACTCATGAGGATGTTAGCCTACTTGTCAAAAGGCAATGTTTAGAAGTGATTAATCCTAAAAATCTTGAGATGGAGGATGATCCTGGATTACATGGGTAGATCCAACCTAATCACATGATTCTTAAAAATGGAAGAGCAGGGAAAAAGAATGAGTCAGAGAGATGCAATGTTAAAAGGATTTGACCTACTGTTGCTGGTTTTGAAGTGGGAGAAAGGAATGCAATGGCTCTGGAAGCTGAGAACAGCACTCAGTTTATAGTCGACAAGAAAACAGAGCCCTCGGTACTATAAAAATGGGGTACTGGAATCTACCAACAACCCGAATGAGCGAGGAAAGGAATTCTCCCTGGGAGCCTCCAGAAAGAAACAGAGTCTCCACAGCACCTTCCTGTTAGCCCAGGGAGATCCACAACAGCCTTCTGACCTTCAGAACCGTAAAACCATAAACTTGGATGTTTGTCATTTACGGAACTTGTGGTAGTTTATTACATCAGCATTGTAAAATTAATACACATAGCAAATCACAGTAATAGGTTTTCTATTTTGAATCAAACTTGTATGTCACAGTCAGTTTCAACTTACAGGAACACTGATTAGTATTCAGCTGAAGAACCAGAGGACTCGTTTGTAGGTTTCTGGGGCTCTTTATCTATATAACTTCTTCTTCTGTATTTTTTCCAAAACTCCATATTTTTTTTGTCTCATTCACTCAGTGAGAACACACATCCTACCTGTGATCCTGTCCCTACACTATCATCCAGAAACTGCAATCCTTTTAAGGGGTAATGACATCCCTGCGTGGCCTGTTCCCCCATATCAAAAACGAATGGTGTTTTCAAATTTCTTATTTAGGGCAGGAAGGTAAATCTGTTCCTAGTTATGGCATTATTGCATTGTGCTGTGGTCCCTTTCAACATATACATTTTTTACTTTACAATTATGCATAGACCACAGGTTGATATATTTCTGCTTAATTATCTTTGTGGCAATTACCACTCAGCCGCTAATTCCTCAAAAAATAGTATAGGATGAATACTCTTGAAATTCTTCCTTATTTACTCAAAAAGTAACTAGACTTTCCTCCTTAAGCTATTAGGTGAAAAGTTGGATGTGGAGTGAAAAATTTATTTGAGGGAGATTATTGGGGCTTGGGGGATATTTAACCATGGAATTCTATTTCTGAATTTCTCTGTAACAGCAAGAACATCATTATTGTTTTTTTAGCATATACTTTATTCTTCTGAGGATGGGAAGTACCTAGATCTTGAATTTCATCACACAGCTATGAGTCAGCTGCCCACTTTGATGAGAGGTTGGGTAGCAACATAACATCTCCTGCTTCTGGTGGTGGATAGATGTATAATTTTTCCTGAATTGGACCTATTGCTGAGAAGTTGGCTCCTGCCCACATATCATCCGTATTCCTGTTTGGAAGCTGAACCAGAGAATACAAAGGTAAAGCATGGCCATGCAGTTCCTCTTCTTGCCCTGCCATTTCTGCCAATCTACAGAACTGGAATGAACTAATTTTTTTTAATCTATGTTCTTTATGTGGCCTATTTATGCTCTTACCTTATTCCCTCCAAGCATGGAGCTATTAGCAGGAGTCTTCGAGAATTCTTATCCTTTTTTTCCCACACTAACTTCACCTTTGATCTTAAAGAGGGCTATTCTTTGTCAACTGCAGATCAGTCTCAATTTGATAAAAATAAAATTGCATCTAACAGATATCTTTCAGAGATCGCAGTATGAGACAAGGGGCATTTCTTAGTTGTAGCATAGTTGAGATTTTCTATTTAATTTTAGTGTGATGGATAGCAGAACTTTTTGTAAATGTACAGTTAGTTACTTCACCATATTTGATGGACAATAAGCAAAGCCTCTGAAATTCTCAAAAAAAAAAAAGAAGCAAATTCTTCTATTTACTCCCTTCATCACTGCAGCAAATTGGGACACAGGACACTTCTTTTCCCTCTCGAGTCTTTGTTTCTGGGTCCTCCTGAGGTAACTTGTCTTCTCTGTAATTAAGTCCACATGATTATCCAGCAGCAATCTTTTCAAGGTTATCACTGTCGTAACATTGACTTTTCCCAAGTGACTGCAATGTAGGAGGAAATGGTCTTGAAACAGAGTGGAGACACTTAATTGAGATTCATTGTGTACATTAAAATGCAAATGTTTGTGATGCTCCTTGTAAGGAAGCACACAACTATGTAATGCAATATTTAATAGGGCCCACAGCTGTGCCCACAGCACAGTGCACTTTAGAGCACATTCTGGAGAAATGTGCCTGTTACCAGGATAGCAAATACTCTGATTAGGTAGGAAGGGTAAAATGAAGTTAGAGCACCCCGGTTTAGGATGGTCAGTTACAAATACATTCTTATAATTGATCGATTGTGGGGAAATTCAAATAAGAGAGAAATCTCTCTGCGTGATCTGAAACTTCATTCTCTTCCTGTTAGAAAGCATAAATAGAGTAATAAAATATTCTCTTTCTACTTACAATGGTATAGAGTCCAAGGATTCACACGTAAAATCCAGAATATACTGAGTTCTTCCATCAATATTTTAAATGTACTCTTAAAAAAACAACCAACCAACCAAAAACAAACCAACAAAACAAAACAAACAAACAAAAACAAAATGGTACTTTAGAAACAAGTGTGTTTCACCTAAATTCAAACTTAAGCAAATCGTGAACAAAGACAGCAATGTCTGGCGTCACCAGTCAACTACTCTGGAGCTTTTCGGCGCCCCGTCCTCACTCTTCCTGCAGAGAGCAGGCCGGAGTAGAGACAGTGCTGAATCTCACTCTTTTCTGAAGCTAAGGGTGCAGGATGTGCCCAGGGCTCTTGTTGGCTTTGATGATTCCAGTGGAACTGGTCACCTGACAAAAGTGGTGATTTATATTGTTTGCATCTTAAAAATGTTGTGATTCAAATTCAAGTGTGATTTTTTTGGTACTTCATATTGTAAGAATCACCTCTACGTATCTCAATCAAGGACTCCTTTAGGACAGAAAATACATCTGATACAGCTTTATACCTTCAGTGCCCAGAACTGGATTTGGGGCATTGTAGAGACTTCTTTTTTTTTTTTTTTTGCTTGTGTAATGGATCAGTTGATTTCTGGCTATTCTGTCGTCCCTAAATCTCATAGTATAGACAGAAAGTTAACCACTAAGAAACACAGTGCTCATTATTTGTGAAAAAGCCAAAATTGAGGAAATGTGCTGGTTTAAGAATAGATTATTTTGAGTCAGTGCATGCCATGAATAACAAAAATAGTCTGCCATAGAGACAGGTGAAACACTATCCTCTGTGACAAAATTGATTCAGTTCTCAAATAAAATTGCTAGATCACAGATTTTTACCTCTGAAAGGGGTCTCAAAGGTCACTTAGTCCATGAGGATTGTTAATTTATTAATGAGAAGTTAATTTATTAATTTATTAATAAGAATCAGAGATATGATGATGAGTCAGAAACTATCCCTTCCCCCACTGAGCAGCACAGTGCTATCGAAGTATCGATGAGTTGAATTAACCTATATGATGCTGCACATTGATGGCCAATGATGTGGCTAAGAATCTGGCCTAAACTTCAGTAACATCTTAGACTTGTCTCCTAATCCCTTTGAAACTTATTCACTCATTTGAAGAAAAGAAATTAAAGATGTGTTACAGAGGTGTCTTAAAATTAAAGTGAAAGACTAGGCATATGATATTGCTTCTCTCTTTCTGAGAAACCACCGAAATAAAAAAAATAGAGGAATAAACGAATTGTGGCACAAAGAAAAAAAACTGGGAGATAAAAATGCCATTGATAAAATAGTTATAAAAATTCTGAAAGACAACTGTAGATAACAATGTGTTGACAGGTAAAATGGATATGCTACAAGAGAGCCTCTAAGGAAGTAACAACCAGTCTGCCCTAATGCCCTCAGGCTAGTGCTGAGTTCAGAGTCAACATATGTGCTGAGAGGTGGAGTAGCTAGTTGAGTAGATGACAGAAGGAACAGTTGAAAGTGCTTATAT
Organism: Macroglossus sobrinus; assembly: GCA_004027375.1. NCBI lineage: Eukaryota > Metazoa > Chordata > Mammalia > Chiroptera > Pteropodidae > Macroglossus > Macroglossus sobrinus. Next base: position 147,773 of record PVKZ01002613.1, on the reverse strand, counting down.
GGGAAAACTGCACAAAATGTTACTATGCGTTCCCCTCCCTTACCCCAGCACACAGATAGCCAGAAGCCAATATTTACAACAAGGAAATACACGGGGTGAAAATTTCTAAAGACATTAAATTAAATGCTGTGGATAATTTAAGTCTTGTTCCATACCTGTGGGGACTCTAGACTACAACTTTCTTGGGTCTGGCATTATTAGGGTAGATGGAACCTGGCAACCAGATCCCAGCCTTCTTACCCTAAAGTTAAGCCCAACCATTAGCATGTTCTATCTTGAGAACATAGTTTTAACTCCAACCCTTAGGAGCGCCCTAGTCAGCCAACAGACTATTGTCAGTAATGCTTGAAGAAAACCATCCCAGAGAAACAAAATAAATATGACAGCATATTTGTTGCTGGAAACTATGTAAGCTAGAAGACAATTGAGCAACATCAAATGAAATTCTGAAAAGAAACCCTAGAATTTTTTACCTAGGGAAAATACTTCTAAAAATGGAGGCAAAATAAAGACTTCCCATACATACATACAAAAGTAAAGGAATTCATCGCCAGCATAGCTATATACCAAGAAATATTAAGGAAAGTCTTTCAAGCAAAAGGAAAATAATTTCAAATGGAAATTTTCTTCTTCACTAAGGAGTGAAAATCACCAGAATTGGTAACTACATACACCTCCTAACAGGGGAGTAAATAGAAATAGTATTTTTCTAATTACTTAAATATATGTAAAAGATAATAAATACTTAAACAAAAACAATAACTGGAGTTTTAAATTTATAATTTATGTATATATGAAATGTATGGCAGCAAAAACAAAGATTGGGGGGAGAAATGAGATTATATTGCTTTAAGGATCCTATACCACAAGTGACATGATATAATATCACTTGAAGGTTAAAGATGTAAATTACCTGTATATTATATACTGTATACCCTAAAACAAACACCAGAATAACACAACAAAAGTTGTAGCTAATATGCAAGAAGATAAAATAAAATCATAAAATATACTCAATCGAAAAAAGACAGAAAAAGAAGGACAATGGAACAAAGAACAGATGGGACAAATATAGAAAACGAATTCCAAGGCTACATTCTCAAAGAATGAAAAAGATTATTGTGAGGTAGATGCTAGTGACATGGCTGATGTGTGGGCAATGTCAACGGGTGAGGACTTTGACAAGGTCGAACAGCAGTGGCTTGGAAGTAGTAAGAAAGAACCTGAAATAATCTCAACCCAATTTATGGGACACTTGGGCCTAAATATAACCTAGACCTTAAGTAGGCAGAGATTAGAAGGTCTCTTAATATACCTTAATTGGGATACAGTATTGGAACTGCCTTCTGGGAATAGAAAGCTCCTAATATTTCTAAGCTAAAAAATAATTTGATAAATTTTTTTGTATAAAGGTTACAGAAAAAATTCGTCGATTGTGGAGGCCTCAGGCTTTGAGCCCACAGTGGTGGACACAGTGAGAATAAGACCATCAGAAGGACTTTGTTGGGGCTGACTAGCCACAGCCAGGTACCCCACTGGAATCCCAGATGTCACAGCCTGAGAGGATTTCCTCATCCAAAGGACCTGCTTATGAATGCCTCACGTGTCTTCTTCCTGCTCTGGCCTCTCCCCTGAGGACATGAACCGTCAACTGTCCCTAGAAGCGTGGACAGGAAAGCAGCCAGCTCTCAGCCTGTGTTGGCAGCCTGCACCTAAGGCAATGGTGGCCTCCACATGCTGGGAGACAGATGTCACACAGGCTTTCACGTGGGGAAGGAATCTTCCATCCAGATATTTTAGTGCATACCACAGTGTGTGATCAGGCGGACTCCCTCAGAACTGGCAGCTAAATCAAAGCCCCCATATCATCCTACACCTGAATTTTCCATTTCCCTACATTTATCACAATGGGGGTCTAATGCTCCATGAGGGAACTGTTTTCTTATTGATCATGTCTACACGTCCTTCAGAATCAAAAGGAGGAGGTAAGATCTGGATGTGATTTTAGAGTATAACGCTTTTATTTCATAAAGGAAATGGAGTGCGGGGGAGTGTGGGGCCTTGATGTGTGCACCTAACGGGGACATCAGACTTGACAGGAGTCCCTGAGCTCTAGGTCGAGTCTGTCTGCTCTCCTGACATTCAGAAAACCGCGTGATCAATCAGGAACTCAGGACTATGAATCTCATCTGGGGAGCCCCCCAAGGGGGCTCCTACCCCTGCAGATGGCCCCCTGATATTTAATTCTTCTTGCTTGAAGTGCTCCTTGAGATCACTTAGGGTCTCTGTAGACTGGGTTGTGGCATATCCCCAAATGATAACTGCAGCAGACACAGTTCTCATTATGGCTGAAGCAAATAGACATTTTCTATTATTGGTCTCTGTAACCTTTTAGAAATATAAACTGATAAATGTCACTGGCTGTGGGAGGTGACTGACAGGCAGGAGACTGCCAGAGAGGTGTCACAGGATGATTGACAGCTGAAAGCCTGTAACCTTTTCCCTTTAAAATAGGAGGACAAAAAAAAAAGTTGCCTGGAGCATATCAGATGATCTGTGATTAAGGGCAGGGAGGTCAGCACTTGAAGTCTATGGAGGAGGAGTGGATTCATGAGGCACCAGCATTAGGCCCCCTTATGCTGCAACCATTGCGGGTGGGGGGCAGGCCTGAACAAAATGGCAACGGCATTGGCACCGACCTCGGCCATAATGCTTGTTGTCCATGTAATCTTTAGGATAGGGACTATCGTTTATGAAAAAACAATGACTTAGAACTCTAAGGAATAGGGGTGATATAATCGGTCACATAATTCATTTCAAAATATCAGTGCCAGGTTTGAGCTAAGTGTTAGAGAGCAACAATGGATGAGACAAACATACAAATATGACCCCTATTTTCACAGAGATGACTCAAGTAAGTGTATGTGTGTGTGTGGACACATGTATATGTACATACATAATGTGTGCTCCGTACACATACAGATGTTGGGATACAGGACTGCAACATAGTGAGTACATAGCTTTCATCTATCCAAGTGATGTGTTGGAAGACAAAAGCTTTGGGATTTGAGTCCTGGCCCTGCCACTAATCGTTGCTCACATCACTTTGGAAGTTAACTACTCAGATTTCCCCCTCCCCATTCGGCTTCCCCACTCATCATCCTGTCCCAGGAACCAGACTGCAAAGGCGCTGGATGTTCCCTGTGTGGGGACACTTCGAGCATTAGCCATGGAAGAGGGATGATACTGTGGCTCCTCCAGGTGGTCGTGAAACCAAGACAGTGAGAGAGCATGTGTGGGAGACACCTGCCTGGGCACTCCCTGGTGATTGGAGATAAAAACCAGAAGTATGATGGCCTTCTGGGACTTCCTCTGTGAAGACAACACAAAATGGGCCAGAGTGGGGTCATGCAGAGCCACCTTAAGGAACTGGAATGCCTCCAGGTCAAGGACCTAGCTGACCGAAGGCCCCCACATTTCATCAGAAGGGCCTGGCAAGCCTCCAGAGCATAACACAGGTGAGGCCACTGAGGACCCGCCTGTGGGAGGCAGGACTCTGGGTAGCAGGACTCTGGGCCCTGGTCTCTCTGTCAGGCAAGGAAACCCCCAACACAGACAGACACCTCAGAGCTTGATGGTCTTGCATCTCCTGATAATTTACCTACGTTTCCAAGTTTACTTATATTATCTTCTATCTTGTATGCCACTAAATAACTCAGATGTGACCACTTCTACCACGCCCTTGGCCACCACCACAGTGCGAGCCACCAGAATTTCTCCCTGCAGTGGAATTCCTACACCTCCCTGCCGCCAAATCCACTCCACCCCACCTCCTTTTCAATCGTTCTGTATACTCCAGCTAGAAAGGTCTCTATACACCATAAATTTTGTTAACTTTCCTGCTTAAAACCCTTCCATGGTTTCCTATTATGTTTTGTATAAAATCCTCAATATGCCTTAAAAGGCGTGAGAAGCTCTGCAGTGTCATGTGAGATCTGCTCTCCCCTCTCAAGGTGATCCCCTGGGACTCTGCACAAAGGTCCCCTTCCTGGGGTGCCCGCCCCCTCTCTTCCCTGGCAATCTCTCACATGCTCCTCAGTTCCCCATGCGGACATCACTCTCCCAGATCCCTGATCCCTGACTAGACAACCCCTTCGTATGTTCTCCAAGCATCAGCACCTGCCCGTACAGCTGCAGTCATAACACTAGATTGCATTGCTTGCTCACTTCCCCATTGTCAACTAGACTGTAATACCTTTACATGTAGAAATATGGCGTCACCCCTGAGCTCCAAGTTCTTCATCTGAAAAGCGAGAGAGGATTATAGCAAGGACCTCACAGGGCTATTACGTGGGTCAAAAGAGTTAGCACATATAAACCACTTAGGACAGTTTCTGACAGTGCTTTTGTACATATATTACATATGTAACCACACATATAAAACAGAATAATGCAATTGTGACTGCTATTACTACTATTGAGGTTATTATTATACCTCTTTCCTGCTGTAACTTCAGAATATAATGCAGTGCATGTCAAGTAGGAGTCTCTTGACAAATATTTGCTGAGTGAGATAACTAGTTTCATACATACCAACCAATCATCCAATTTTTACTTTAGTTCCGATATCACTTGATTACTGGGAAATTTTAACTTGGCCAAGACCAAAAAATTTTTTTTAAATCTTGTACAACTGACAGCTCTGTTTTTCAAGATGTCACTAAAGGGTGATTTTTGGTTTTGTTATGTCTCATATAAGCTTTATTAGGGTGAGTCAGCCTCAGCCTCCCCAAGCTAAATGAACTCTGGAATACTGAATTTGAGGCATTAAGGACATAATGGTGTATGCTGGTAGAACCACTAATGATAACACTACTTTTTAAGTTTTGTTTGGGGGAGCCAAAATGGCCAAAGAGAATTTTCTCCACTCGGCAGTCACCCTTTCCCCAAATATCCCATTGTAAGGATTTATTCAGGGGAAAATGCAGAAAAACATGAAACGGGCAAGAGCTCCACTTTCTAAACTACTCATTACCAGAGATGGACTGGAGGGTTCTGGCTCCATGTTTGGGCAGTGGCGGGGGAACAGGTCACATGGTAGGACCGGAGGATGCCTGGGACAGAGGTGAGAGCCAGGCCATTGGCCACAGTGAGTGTGAGTCTCCGATCTAAAACTAACTAGCTGCGGCCACTGGGCAATGATAATGGCTAACCTGAATGGAACATTTCTTATCATCTTGTGAAGTGTTTAGGCCACTAAGTGGGAATAGCGCTAGGATTCAAACCCAGGCAGTCTGGCCCACGGCTTGTGCTCTTTACCCACAGTCTCTCAGTTTTTTTTCTCTCTCTCTCTAAAATGGGCCCATTACCCTATGCTGTAGGATTATTGTCATCGTGACAGAAAATGGATGTGGCAGGCATATGGTAGATGGTGGCTATGTATACTAGCCAACTCTGGGATCTCCAGAAAGTTCCTTTACTTCTGCCTTTGATTTCAGGGCTCCTATGTACAAACTGAAAAGAATAAAGGAGTCAGTCCAGGAGTCTAAGCTTACAGCTTCCACCTGCCCAGGGCAATGTGCTTCTCTTTTCCTAAACTGCCAGTCTAGAGCCTTTCCCTTCGGACGTGTTAGCACCTGCAAGGGTCAAGGATCACCCATAGCCACCTGTGTTTCCGCTCACAGCGGTGCCAGCTGAAACAGAGCCACTACACACTGCATTATATCAACTGTCGCTTCCGTGCTAAACTGCCCTTTGATGAATGAAAAACTCGGAGTACAGAAAGAAGAAAGAGGGAAGCATTATCAAGTAGAGAAATGGACAACGGTCTCCATCCAAATATTTATGAGGGACCCTCACTGCAAACTTGGAGTTAGGCAGCTCAGTGCACAGGCAGAGACCTCACCTCTGAAGTATTTTTGGGTAAATCTGCTAATTAAGGAACCCTCACAAGCTACACCGCACAGATCTCACCTGGCCTTGACACATTATAGGAACTGTCCTAACTTCACTGGATGCAAACAGCACACAAGTTTTTGTATGAGTTCCACGCACAGTTTTGAATCTAGGAAAATAAAAATCTCAGCGTGAAACAATGTCTCCACAACCCAGTAACCAGGGTCAACCCTGCTTCAGAGAGGAAGTGGGAGGTGGAGCTGGGGGGCAAGATTCGGTTTATCTGCAACATTCTCACCTCCACCTGCCCACTCAGGACTGCCTTTGACCTTCAACTCAGAAAGGACTGACCCTACCTCGTTCCCACAAGGAATGCTCCATTTTCCAGAAGAGCACACTCTCAGGTATGGTCATGTGTGCCTTTTTTGAAGAGATGAGGTCCCTTTAATTTTTGTGAGAATTTTGTGACATCTTATGCTTCATAGTTAAGGATAATTTCATTGTGACTTCCAGCAATATAATTTAGGAATTTGAAAAATATTGTTGCAGTCAGTCATTGGCAAACAGAATAAGCCCCTTCTGCCTTATTGATGGACAAAAATATTTCTTCTCAATGTATTTCCTTGTTTTTGGATACTCAATAAAAATCAAAAAAACAGAACCCAGATTTACAGCAGTCATTCTTCCGGCTTACAACAAACCTCCCCGTCTCCTTTTATATCATTTATTCACTAAAACAGTATCGAATAAAGGATTTGTTAGGTGAGGCTGCACACACACATCATAAAGTAATGGAGATATTTAATATTGATCGTGTATCTACCATGTGTTGGCCCATAAATAAGAGGTCTTTTTTAATCCTTACAATAATTTTCTGGGAGGGGAAAAAACTGTTGCTTTCTTTTCGCAGATGAGAAAATTCAGGCTCAGAGAAGTAAGCTGACTTTTCCAAGGTTGTGTAATTATGCTTCAGTAGAAGAGAAGGCTTCGGTAGTGTGAGTGGGCAGGAGGCGAGCAAAATGGAGGTGGATGGACCACTAGGATGAGAGTTACAGGAAAAGTTATAATAACTGACAGCCTGTAACACTAAGAAGAAACCTGGTTTAATGTCACATTCCTACCACGGCTGTTTCCATCAGGGGTTCTAGAAGGATTAGAAATAGTAGTTTTGCCTCCCTTTTCCATATTTTCCCCAAAGATCTTCAATTTAGGTTTGGTTCAGTGGCCCCTTGAAGAAAAACACATAGGAAAGGCATTGGGAGGGCCATTCAAAGCTGGAACCAGGTAAATTTAATCTAATCTAATGATTCCCAATGATTCCATTCTCTCCTAAGCTTACTAAATTGACAAGAAGGAGTCTTCCCCCTCTACAGAGGCAGGAATAATTTATAACATCCATGTTACTATCTGGAAGGCTCCCCATAGCTTTATGTAATGGCTCCTGTTGTCTTTATAGACATTTTTTTTCCTAGGGAATATTTTAATCTAGCTGGAGTAAATAACATCAATCACATTGCTCATATAATCATGATTGGCCTGGGTCTTTTTCTTATTGATTTTTAAATATGTTTTCTATGCTAATGGCAGCATAGTGTGGTAGAAATGCCACTGGCTTAAAACTGGCCTAAAAAACCCCCAGAAGTTTGTGGTTCTCAGTCTGATTTCTTCAATGATAAGCTCACTGTCCTCTCAAGCCAGGCCAGGTCCATGCTCTGCATAGAATGTCTTTCTCCCTGAAAGGGCAGTAGAGAGCCCTGGAATGAAGCATGGGCTCTGGAGCAATTGCCAGCGGTAGAAGCCTCCTTGCACCACTTTCCAGCTGTGTGATCTTGGGCACATTGGGGAATCTCTTCTTGCTTCTGTTCTCTAACCTGTGAAACGGTAACCATAATTAAACATAGCCCCCTGGTAGGTTGTAAGGACTTAATGAAGAAATTCATACGAAGTTCTCTGAAGAGGACCTGTATCATGGCAGTGCTCAACGAATGTTAGAATGTATCATAATCACATCCCTACTTCCATTCCAAAATGTCTCTCAGTGTACACTTAGCAAACTCATTACTAATCCCTCATCTGGTGGCTGAAAAGTTTCCTCCTCTAAGAAGCCTTCCGTGACCACCCCCTGCCTCTTCCTAAACAGAGCTGACTTTCCTCTCGGATTCCCTGTGATGCCTCTTTGTTTATTCATTCAGAAAAGAAATATTTATGGAGATGAGGGCGTGCCGTGGACTGCTAGCACAGAGCAATCAGTGAAGAAGCTGATGTCTCATATTGTTCACAGTCTAGGAAGACATGACAAGCACCAAAATAATAAAGTAGTGTGGCAGCACAAAAGGAGATTTTTTACTTGGAGATCAGTCATTTCTCTGAGTATGAGACCCAAAGACAGTCTCTGAGACCATTAGTTATGTCTAGTTTTTTTTTTTTCTACATTCTGTTTTCATTTTAGTTTTTGTCCTCCCCAACTTTCTTTTTTAACCCTTCCTTACTGCCACTTGGGTTTTATTCTCTCCTTTTCTCTCTTTGGATGTGAGCTGTATGAGGGAGTGAGAGGGCGCTCAGGAGAGGGTGACCGTGTTGTGTCTTCAAGGAAGAGAGGGACGTAGATAAGAAACTGAGGAGTGAGGGATACTGATGGAATAGAGAGAAGTCAGAAGCAATATCAAATGTGTGATCCCCAAGAAGAAAGAACACAGAAAAGCATGTTCGTGGGTGGTATGTGCTGGAAAATGCATGAAATTCAGTCAGATTTAGGATACTCCAAAGGTGAAGAGGGATGGACAACAGAGAAGGTATATTAGGACTTCTGCACTGAGGTTGAATTTTATTCGCTATGGGATGGGTTCTAAATCGAAGTTCTAAGGAAGAAGGTGACATGTTGGAAATATTGCTATTTCCAGGTGTAGGATGGATCAAAGGACCTAGATAGATAACAGGCTGTTAAGGTAGCTACTGAAACAGTCTAAGCAAGAGATGCTGATACTTCAAGGGTGTTGGCAAGAGGGTACAGTGATTAAGTGTGTAAACTCTCATTATTCATTGAGTCTTTATTCTGCCTCCTCCATTCACAGATGCCAAGAAGAAAGGTGACCGCTGCTATCCTGCACTCCCTGCCAAATATCTTAGTACTGGAAAAATAGGCTTCTGTACAATAAAGAAACAAAGAATACAAGATATTCGCCACAGTTCATCATCAGATTTTATAGGTAAGAAACATGAGGACTACATATTTATTGATTCAGTAGGCTTGTACTGAAAACTCATTTGGTGTCAGGTACTAGGTCAGGGGTCAGGGGTCCCCAAACCCTGGGCTGTGAGCAATGGGCCGAATGAAGCTTCATCTGTATTTGCAGCCAGTCTCCAGTGCTAGCTTCACTGCCTCAGCTCTGCCTCTGATCATCAGGCATTAGATTCTCATAGGAGTACCAGTCCCTGGTGCCAGAAAGGTTGGGGTCCACTAGGTGACAGGGGCATATCAGAGAGCAAAAACAAAGTTCTTGCTCTCTTAGAATCCACATTCATGAGGATAAAGCACATGAGAAACACATAAATGCAATTTGTATAGAAAGTAGTGACGTGTTCTATAAAAAAATAAAGTAAATTAGGGTGGCAAATTTTTATAGTGTGGTTAGGAAAGGCCCCTGTAAGGAGAAATTGGTACACTCAAAACTAATACAGTATTGTATGTCAACTGTAATTGAAAAACAAAAAAAAATATGTATTTTTAAAAAGGAAGAGAAATTTGATCTTGACTGAAGTGAGAGAGACAGCTAGTCCGATGTTGAGTGAAATGTCCCAGGCTAAAGAAACAGCAGGTGCAAAGGGCCTGAGGCAGGAGCATATGTGGTTCCTTGAGGATCAGCAAAGAGGCCAGCATGGCTGGAGCAGAAGGGGTGGGGGAGGGTACAATACGAGAGGAGCCAATGAAGATAGATGCTGGATCATGAAGGACCTTGTAGATCGATGTCCTGGATTTATTTTTCAAATGTAATGAGAAGCCACTGAAGCAAAAGATAATAATAATAATAATTTGACAGAGTTGATGTTGGTTGCTGTATGGGAAATAGACTAGCAGAGAGAACCAAAGAGGAAACTCACATAGGAGATTATCATTTTAGTCAAAGGAGAAATTGTGCTGGATTGGACTAGAGTTGTGTGTAAAATTAGTGAGAAGTGGTAGGATTCCGGATATATGTTGAAGATAGAACTGACAGAATTTGCTAACAGTATTGACATGGAATGAGAGAAAAAGAGAGAATTAAGGATAATCTCAGGTTGGTCCTGAGCACCTGAGTAACAGAGGCGGCACCCCAAGTCTAAGCGGGAAATGAAAAAAGAGCTGAGTTTTAGACATGATCAGTTTGAGATGCCTAGTAGTTACCTAAGGGACAATGTGGATAGGCAGACAGCATGTGAATTTGGGGTTCAGCAGAGAGGTTAGAAATGCAGATGCAAATTTGGGAGTCATCAGCAAATATGGCACTGGGTTTGGACACAGATGTAGAAGCGAAGCACTAAAGTCTGAATCCTGTGACATTCCAGCAGTTAGAGGTAAGAGAAAGGAAGAAAACCCAGCTAGGGCAGCCAAAAAGTAGCAGCCAGAAACAGAATGGGGCACGGAGGACGGTAAAGAAAGAGTCTTAAGAAGCGGGTAGGTCTTAAAAATGTTAGCGTGAAGTCAGCCTCTTCTCTCATCTCTCATAAATCATGTAAAACCCATAAGGGGAATGAAAAGAAAGCTGTAAACCACATCTTTAATGGAACCAGCGGACAGCTATAACCACAAAGCATGTCAAAGACTGCCAAAAGCAGTGGAGTATTGAACAAGGCCGTGGGACAAAGCAGAAAGGTGAAACCCAGGGCTGGGTGTCTCAGAAAGAGCAATCAAAGTGAACTTCTTGGGGGAGGGGGCCAAGCTGAGGTACAGACACAGGATCCTGGGTGCACATGCAGCAATGTCTTCCCACCCCACACATATCCCTTGGATGCTGCTTGGTCTGGTCAAGAAACATAGGGAGCAGAATTACATGAGAAATTGCACGATGGCCAAAGGGAAGAAGAGAAGCTTTACATTTTGGACAATCCTAGAGTTGCTTACAGATGCCTGTCTCTAGTGAGTGGAAGGAAATAAAGGCTGAGAAAACTCACAAATATAACACTGGGCCACAGGAAATCTCCTGTTATCCTTGAATAGGTCTCTGTCCCCTTACCAAACAGCTGGTCCAGGAAAATGTCAACTGCTTACGATAAATAACCAAAAAAGAACCAGAATAAACACTACACAGATACTAAAAGAAATGAACAAACACACAAGCAACAACAAAAGAATGAAACAAACAGAGAAAATACATGGTATATAAAGAACATTCATCAGGAAAAATATAGTCACAGAGAAAATAAAAATTGTGACACATCAAACATTTCATTATAATGTGATGGATACTATAGATTGGCTAATTCAATATCCACTCCAACTCATTTCTAGCTTTTCTAGTTGGTGGGAAAACATAAAATATCGTTTCTTAGACTCCTTTTTAGCCAGAGTTCTGCCTATGACAATGATCCACTAAGAAAAATCACTCATCTATGACTTCTAGAAAAAAGCCAACAATGGAATTCATTTAGGGAGGAACAGATTTTGTGGCAAGCACAGGGATGGAGGTCACTGGTTCAGGGTCACTGAAGCAGTCTCCAAGGTATGGTCCTCAGTGTCCTAGTGCTGTGGATGGCATATGGCAGCATCTGGTTTCTGCTAGAACATTGCCAATATGTGACTGGGCACTCTCTTGGCTGTACAGTACCCAAGGCTAGTAGTACCCCAGCCCTGCATAATTCATATTAGATGATTAAAGCAAAAGGAATTTATTAAAGGGTTTTTAGTAACTCACAAACTCTATTGTGTCGAGCCATGTTCTTTTTATACAATTTGCTGAGAGTTTTTACCATAAAAACATGTTGTTCTTTTGTCAGATGTCTATTTTGAATTAGCTTAAGCAATAAAGGAGGATTTCTCTGTTCATATAATCATGCGTCAGGTGAATGCTAGAACCTTCTTTCAGGATAACGGGATCGGAGTACTTAAATGTTCTCCCCATACATAGAAAATTTAAAACTTGTTTCTAGAATAGAGAGGAAAGTTAAGTCTAGTGATCATTGAGAATCTGGTAATGGTAGGAAATTTACAAAATTTTAAAGTGACATTTGTTCTTGACTCTTAACTATACCAGTGATTTGACATCCAACCTTTGACTTGTAGACCAATAACACATTCTTGATTTAAGGACAATAGTCATTGCAGTTGTGAAAATAAACACCACTACTTATATTACCTGGCAGGGTCTATACTTTAAAATGGCCCCCATCTTGTTTATACTAAGTTTGGACTGAGAGAGATGTGACATTTACCTACCAGGGGTCATTCCAGGTTACCTCGCAGGAAGCCACATAATTTCTTTGAAACCCCTATTAGTTCTTAGCTGGTCTCCACTTGATACTCTCAAGTCAAATACGAGAGGGCGAGGAGTGCTTTAAATCAAACGTTAAGGTTCTGCAGGCACAATGACAGGGGAGCCATGAGCTGTGGTATCATCAGACGTGGGGCAAAAATTCAGCTCACTCACTTATCACTATATATAACAAGTAACTTAAGTCTGAATTTCAATTTCTTCCCCTGTAAAACTGGCTTCAAGATATCGACCTCATTAGGTTTTGGTGAGGTTGAAATAAGATAATGAAATGAGTACACCGTGCAGTACACAGAGGAAGCCAGATAAATGGCAGCTATGATCAGATTCCATCATGCTATATGTGCATAGTTTACGTTACATCTTTTTTAGACTGTGTACATTTCAATGTAGCCAGTGCCTGAGAAGTGATATTTGTGCTGTAGAAGGAGGAGATGATGGGCGAATTGCAGAATCGATTGATGCTTTCTCTATATCTCAAATCTAGATGAATCTCAAGGAAGAAGGTAAATAATTGCAACCAATAAGCAAGAATTGAGTCAAACTTCCTTCAAGATAGCTTCCAGATGCTCAACGTCACTAGTCGTAAGAGAAATGCAAATCCAAACCACAATGAGATACCACCTCACACCTGTTAGAATGGCTATTCTCAATAGGACAAGAAATAACAAGTGTTGGAGAAGATGTAGAGAAAGGAGAACCCTAGCACACTGCTGGTAGAAATGTAAATTGATGCAGCTGCCATGGAAACAAGTATATAAGTTCCTCAGAAAAATTAAGGATAGAAGTACCATTTGACCCAGAAATCCCTTTCCTGAAATTTTTGAAAAGACTTATTCGTAAAATTACGTGACCCTATGTTCCGTGCAGCATTATGCATAATCACCAAGACATGGAAACAACCTAAAGGTCCTTCAACAGATGACTGGATAAAGAAGATGCGGTACGTATAGACAACGAATTCTATTTTGCCATAGAAAAGATAAAGTACTGCCATATGTACAACATGGATGACTCTTGAGAATATCAAGCTAAGTGAAATAAGTGAGACAGAAAAGGATAAGAGCCATATAATTTTACTCATATGTGGGACATGAACCAATAAGCAACAAACAAACAAACAATGATGGTGACCAGAGGGGAAGGGGTCGAGGAGAGAACCAAAATGTTAAAGAGGATCAAATACATGGAGATAGAAGGAAACTAGACTTAGGGATGAGCACGTGATGGAGTATACAGATGATGTGTTATAAAGTTATACACCTAAAATATTGATAATGTTACTGACCAATGTTATCCCAATACATTTAATTTTTGAAACAGCTTTCAAAGTTTTAATTAGCCATATTCAAATCTATAATTCTTTTTAATTGAAGAAAAGTTGCTGTTTACAAACTCTGCTCCATTAATTGTAAGCAAAAAAAATTGCCATAAAAACATAGGAAAAACTTTTTTCTCATTTTGAATGAATCTTCTGTTTGCATCAATATGTCAGTAAAATTCCATACAAAGCTAAACTTAAAAGCATCTACCAAGTTTCTTCAAGAACTTTATAACTACTTTAAAGAAACCAAATTAAATTGCTGCTGTAAAATATTCTCTGATTTCCCACTATAAGACCACTTTTTCAAAATCACAATAAAGATACATTCCCATGGCTGTTTCATTTCTTTGCAAGTTACAAAGAAGGTCTAAATTTTTCTTTTATGTTTTAGACAATTCAATATGAGTCATACATAAGATAGTCTTTTTCTCCATAATATGAGTATAAGAGTTTTGCTGGAAAATATTTATATTGCTTCTCTCTCTAATAAAATCTGTAAACACCTGGGCAGAGTATTAAAGAGAGCTCTCAGCTTTTTCCTATATTATGTCTTAGAACGCAGGAAATGCAAGAAACTTGTATAGTTTTTCTCTCATAGGAAAGTGAAGTTTTTAAATTATTACAAAATTAATGTGCTTATTATTTTTTTAAAAAATCAAATAGTAGAGGATGTTACAAAATAATCCTAGTCCATTCGCCCTGAACCCATTCTCATTTCCACTAGAGGCAGCCACAGTCCAAACATTTTGCATAAAATAGCAAAATGTAAACATGTTTGCATAAATTTTATTATTTGTTTTTTCACTTAATATATTTTTAACTTTTTTGAAGTCAACATTTGTCGGCTTACAGCAGTCTGTTAATAGCTGAGGATTATTGCATCAAATAGCAATACCATAATTTATTTAATCTATTCCTGATAATGAACATCTGTATTTATTCCAGTTGAGTTTTAGTAATGCAAATAGTGTTGGCCCATTCCTTCAATTTCACAAATTATTATTTTTTTTATTTTACTGAATAAGTACACAATGGAACACAAAGTTTAATGCCTATATTATTTTTGTTTGTTTGGTTTTGCCCATAGCCAATTCTGACATCTTAAGTGATCATCAAAATGATCATAAACTTTTTTGTTAATTTTATGTGACTGTTTATCACATAATTGTGTTTACAGATTTTGTGAGGACTTGTCACACCTCTCATGGAAGTTTTATCTGTACTTTCTTCCAAAAAATAAAAATAAAATTAAGAAATTTAAAGAGAACTGTTACTCTGGAAGTTCCAAGGTATTTAGATAATCAAAATACAAGTGAAATGAACTCCTTCTTTTTGTCGCATTACTTTGTAAAGGGTGGAGGTTAAGGTGATTGGATTTTAGATTGTGTAACACTGCATTCAAACCCTGGTTCTGCCATTAACTGGTTATGTAATTTTAAAAAATTACTTAATATTTTGAAACCTCAGTTTCTTTATTTGTAAAATATGGACAATTATAAAAAATAGCTTTATGTGAATATAGGGATGTTATGGATAACAGATGTGCAAGTAAAACTTCTAACAGAGCTTTGCACAATGTACATACTAGATCTCAGCTGTTATTATCACCATTGTAATTTTTTTATAAAAGCATTATTTGAATCACCTTATAGTTGACTCTCCACATATATAAGATAAAATAATCTTAATTCCTCTCAACATGATCTGTCTGGTCTTTAAAGACATGTATCTACCGTCCACCTCTCCAGCCTCCCTTTTTTTTTCAGCTTTATTAATGTATAATTACAAAATAAAAGTTATTTATATTAAAGTATGCAACATGATGTTTCGATATACGTAAACATTGTGGAATGATTGCCACAATCAAGCTAATCAACTTTTCTGTCACAGCTATCTTTAAAAAAAAATTGTGGTGATAACACTTAAAATTTACTTTCTTAGCAAATTTCAGTTATATAATACAGTTTTATTAGCTATGGCAACCATACTATATGCTAGATCTCGAGGAAAACTTGGTACCCTTTCTTCAACATCTTCTCATTTCCTCCACCACCCTGGCCCATGGCAGCCACCATTCTACTGTCTGCTTCTATGTATTTGACTTTTTTAGATTCCTCATATAAGTGAGATCATGCAGCAAATTATCTTCCTGTTTGACTTATTTAACTAGGCTTATGCCCTCCATGTCCATCTATGTTGCTGTAAATGGCAGGGTTTGCTTCTTTTTTAAGACTAAACAATATTCCATTTTCTATATATACCACATTTTCTTTATCCATTTATTCATCGATGGACATTCAGGTTGAATACATATTATCATGGCTATTATAAATAATGTTGCAGTGAACATGGGTATGCAGATATCTCTTTGACATCTTGATTTCATTCTTTTGTATATATATTCAGAAGTGGGATGCTGTACTACATGATAGTTCTATTTTTAATATTTTGAGTAATCTTCATGCTGTTATCCATAATGGCTGTACCAATTTACATTCCCTAAAACATTATACCAGGGTTCTTTTTTCTCTGAATCCTTGTTAACTTGTTATCTCTTTTCTTTTTGATAACAGCTATCTTAACCCATGTGAGGTAGATCTTGTGGTTTTAATTTGCATCTTCTCAAATGACCAACTCTTACTTTGTTCATCTTTTCTACTGTTTTTCTAGTCTCCATTTCATTTATTTCTGTTTACTTTTTATTATTTTCTTCCTTCTCTTAACTTGGCTCTTCTTTTTCTAATTCCCAGAAGTATAAAGTTAAGTTGTTTATTTGAGATTTTTCTATTTTTTTTTTAACGTAGGCATTTATCACTATATATTGCTCTTTTAACACTGCTTTTACAGCTTCTTACAAGTTTTGGGATGTTATGTTTCATTTTTATTTGCCTAAAGCTACTTTTTATTATCCCCTTTGATTTCTTCTTTGACTGGTTGGTTGTGCAGAACCATGTTTAATGTCTGTGTATTTGTGAATTTTCCTTTTTTTTTTTTTTTTGCCTGATTTCTAGTTTCATTACATTGTAATGGGAAAAAAATCGTTGCTATTATTTCAGTCTTCTTAAATTTTTTAAGACTTACTTTGTGACCTAACATAGGATCTATCATGGAGAATGTTCTATGTAAACTTGAGAAGAATACATATTCTGCTGCTATTGGATAGAATATTCTCCATGTGTCTGTTGGGTTTATCGGTCTATAGCCTTGCTCGGGTCTGCTGTTTCCTTATTGATTTTCTGTCTGAGTGATCAATTCATTGTTGAAAGTAGTGTATTAAAGTCCCCACTATTATTGTAATGTCTATTTTTCTTTTTAGTTAAGTTAATATTTGGGTCCACATATATTTATGATTGTTATCTCCTCTTGATTTATGTACATGGTGTTCTATACATACTACCTTTAAAGAACTTATAGTGTCAATGTTATTTATTTGTGCATCTCTCTTACATCTAATATACCAACAGTTCTTAATCCTTGCGGGGTGGATGGGAGGATGGGTTAAGACTTCTTTTAGATGCAGTAAAAGATGTCAATCTTCTCCTATTCTCTCTCTCATTTAGAACCCATGGCCTAAGCTTTAGAAAATTCACAGAAACCTCTGAAACACACTCTTGTTCCCAAGTTAACTATATCCAAACTAGACCGTGAGCTTTAAAGGGCAAAGGTAGTTATTTTCACTTTGTTAACTCTAAATCTCTCGTACCATGTTTGACTCAGAATAAGAGTTAAAAGTACTATTTATCAAATAAATATTAATTTACAAGTAAAAGAAAATGCCAACTAGTTTGCTAGCCTCCACTGGCCAATACAACTCATTTCATGAGTATTTTCTGAGCATCTGTTACATACCAGTGCTGTTTAAGTCTGGCCCAGGCACTACTTTATTCCTTCTAAAATAAATTATAACAAATAGAATTAGAGATAAGATTTCCTACTATAATCTCATTAAAATAATAATAATTGTATTTAGGGATGTATTCTTCAGGGTCTTAAATATGAATTCATGACAAACAAACTAATATAAAATAGAGGTCTATAAAAGTGAATTGGGCAAATATTTCAAAGTGCTTAAAGTTTCTGAAATTAAAAAGGGCAAATTCTTACTCTTTAAAGGCTACTGTGACAAATTATAAATCAAAATTTAAAAATCAGAGTTAAAGCTTCTGTCCTTAATCCCAGTAATGAAACTAAAAGATCGGTTTGGAATATGCTCTTTAAGATCTTAAACACGTGCATGATGACAACAAACTAATTCAATCTATGTGGTTAAACCTTTATGCATTTTAAAAAGTAAAGTTTGAAACTCATATTGAATTCCTTATACTAAAGAGTTAATGAATTAGAAAAAGAAAACTATTGACAAAAGAAAATTAAAAATACCGGGACTTATTCAAGAGCCATGTTTATCACCAGCAACACAAAGTATGAAGGCCAAGTTCATCACCGATTTTTACACAGTAAAACAATTATATTTATCCATTAATTATAAACCCAAACTAAAATGCTCTGTTAACTATAAAAATCTGCCTTGAGGGTAATCATCGAAGTCTCAGTTAACAAACTTCCAATTATTCTGGGCTTTGAACTAAACTCAATTTTCATTTTACTGCACTCTACTTTCAAGAGAAAACTGCTATATATACAAAAACAAACAGAGACAGGAGATTTATTTTGGTTTTCACTTTTTCAGCAAATTTCAATGACCCAACAAATATTTATTTTAGACATTCACCATATACAAGATAATTTACTACATATGGTAGAGGACTAGATAATAAAAGACCTATTCTCTACCATCAGGAAGCTTATGACTAAGAACATCCACTTCTGACCAAGATGGTGTAACGTAGGGCAGATTCACCGTCTTGCCTGAAACAATCAATAAACCAAAATAATATATGAAGCAATGGATTTTTGGACAGTGACCATAAAGAAATGCAAGACAGTTTAAAATTTAAAAAATAAAAAATTCTCCTTTTGAAGAGACACTATTAAGAAGATTAATAGGCAAGTCAGTGACTGGAAGAAAATATTCTCAAAGCACATATCTGATAAATGATTTGTACCCAGAATATATATTTAAAAAATTCAGAATTTAATAATAAATAAAACAGTCCAATTTTAAAAAGGGGGGAAAGATTTGAGATGAAATTTTACTGAAAAAAAAATATATGTATGTATGTATGTATGTGTGTGTATGTGAAAGAATGAATGAAAATTAAGCACATTAAAAAAGATGTCCAACTTCATTAGTTTGGGGGAAATGCAAATTAAGACCACAATGAGATTCTACTACATACACACCCATTGCAATGGCTGAGATTAAAGGCTGACCATAGTAAGTGTTGGTGAGGATATGGAGGAAGTGTGGTTCTCCTACAATGATGGCAGGAATGTTAAAAAAAAAAAAAAAAGGTAAAAGTTCATTTGGAAGACAGTATTATAGTTTCTTTAAAATTAAACATACACCTATCATATGATCTAGACATTCCATTCCTAGGAATTTGCCAAAAAAGAAATAAAAGCTTATGTCTCTACAAAGACGCATACATAAAAATTCATAGCAGCTTCATTTATAATTGCCTAAACCTAGAAACAATTCACATATTTCTCAACAGTTGAATGCATAAACAAACAGTGGCATATTCAGACAATAGAACATCACTCAGCAATAAAAAGAATAAGCTATGAGTATATACAGCAACATGAATGAATCTCAAAATAATCATCCTGGGGATGGGGGCAAGTCAGAGTAACGAGTACATACAGTATTATTGCATTTTTATAAAATTATGGAAAATTTGAACTAATCTATCGGGACAAAAAGTTATTCACTAGTTGCCTGAAGAAGGAAAGATGAGAGGAGGGTGGTGGGTGTCATTACAAAGGGCCATAAGAAAATATTTGGGAGTGATAGATATGTTCATTATCTTTATTATTGTGTTGATTTCTCATATGTATACAAATGTCAGAACTTGTCAAATTGTACCCTTTAAATGTGTAGATGTCAATTATACTTTAATAAAGCAGTTTAAAAACATTTTTAAGAAGGTCACACACACAAAAGAAGGGTATGATCTCGTAGGCACAATCTACATGAAAGCATTGAACTCTGACCCCAGCCAAGTTATTAAGGAGCAAAATACACAGAAGGAAGAAAGAATAATTCTACCTAAGCACTCAAGTAATGAGGGAGCATTTGAGTTGGGTTTTGAAGAATAAAGAAACATAGGGAGAGGGAAGAGCATTCTAAGTAGAAAAATAAATGTTAAAAACCCATTATTCCCAAGTACAGAGATAGAAATGCTCAGATGAAATTCCAGAAACTAAAAGTTTTGCATATGTCTGGAACTCGGTGGGCTGGCAGAGAAAGAGAACTCCATGTGAAAAACTTAACAATTCAAATAAAGTTGCAAGAGTCATAAATCTTCCTGGTATTTATACACTTTCATCACTTAGAAGTTCTACTTATACATAAATGAAGGAGACAATTTTGCTCTGCTTTCTGCCATAACATAGCAAGTATGCTTCTTTCTCTAGTTTCCAAAAACATATTTCTCACTTCCTTCTGAATGATCACCAGCAGAGTTCTCCATTGCTGATTTTCACAGTCTGTTCCAAGCACCTTTGTCTTTTTTCTATCACATGCCTCAACATTCTTCCAGCCATTTCCTGCTGCTCACTTCGAAAGCTACTCCCACATTTTTACGTATTTGTTACAGTAGCACCCCATATCTAGGTACCAAAATCTGTACTAGTTTTCTATGGCTATGTAACAAATTACCATGGTCCTAGGGGCTTGCTTAAAACAATGCACATTTATTATCTTAAGTTTTTCTTGGTCTAGAGTCTGGACATTCCTTAGATGGGTCCTCTGCAGGGTCCCACAGAGCTAAAATAAGGGTGCCCACCAGGCTGCATTCTCACCTGGAGGCTAGGCTGAGGAAAAATCTGTCTCCAAGTCCATGTAGATTTTTGGCAGAATTCATTCCTTGGTGACTGTGTGACTGAGAGTCCCTGCTTTTTGCTGCCTTGATGAAAGAGACCACCTTCCAGTCCTAGAGGCTGTCTCAAGTTCTTTGCCGTGTGTGCCTCTCCAATAGAACCAATTAGTTCATCAATCAGCAAAGAGAGTCGCTAACTCCAGTCTCCTGAGTCGAGACTTACGTAATATAAAGTAATCATGGATGTGACATCCCATCACCTTTTGCCATATTCTGTTGGTTAAAAGCAAGTCACAGTTCCAGTCAGTACTCATGCAGAGAGGATCATGTGGGGATATGAACACCAGCAAGTGGGGTTCATTAGGGGTTACCTTAGAGTCTGTCAGACACTAGCAGGACTCCTATCCTGGTCCCAACGCTTACTTCCTGTGTGACTTTGGGTAAATTCTTACTTATGCTATGACTCAGTTTCTTCATTTATAGAATGGGAAGAAGAGTACTTACACATTTGTTGCGAGAAGTAAGTGGTATAACTAATATAAAGGGTATAGATCTAGAATTTAATATATTGTATCTATTATTAGTATATAATGGACAAGTTAAATGGGGTCCTCAAAGGATTCTGAGTAGGAAATAATATGATCAAAGATGGGCTTTAGGAATTTAGATGACCAACACCATCTGTATGCATTTGAAATAAGGTGTAACAAGGCTTCTGTTAGTTGCAGAATCCCTGTGTTGTTCAACTCTAGGGAAGACTATTCACACAGAACACAAAGTGAGTATTGCTTCTTGTGGTTGAACATTGCAGCAACCTAGCAGGAGACTCTATCTATAGTTACAATTAGAGTAAAAACATGAGAGGCTTCCAAATGTCTATCGGCTGATGAATAGGTAAATGAAAAAAAAGGACGAAATACATGTTATGGCTTGAATGAACCTTGAAAACATTATACTACATGAAAGAAGCTAGATACAAAAGGTCATTTATTATGTGATTCCATTTATATGAATATCCAGAATAAATAAACCCATGGAGACAGAAGACAGAAGAGTAGTTTCCTGAGGCCAGGCATCTCCTGTGGGGGTGATGAAAATGGATTTGGAGTAAATAGAAATGATAGTTGCACAACACTGTGACTGTACCCAATGCCACTAAATTGTACACTTAAAAATGGTTAATTTAAATTATACAAATTTAGCTCAATGAATAAAAAGAAACGAGGGACTAAACTTGAGTGTTAGTCATGGGACTCAGTGGAGGCAATGCACTGAATGTATAGGACAGGAGTAGAAATAAGAAAATCCAAGACACTGTTTGATAGAGCGGCAGATACGAGAAAGAGAAGCTGGAGGTGACTTTGAGATTTAGGGCTATGTATCTCAGAAGATGGATCAAAGTGTCAGCTATTAACAACAAAGCCTCAAGTCATAGAGTTCTGGGATTGAAAAAGAACCCTTTAAGAATTCAATGTGTGGTTATTTGATATTGGAAATCGATGCCAAGTAGTCATCTAATTTATACCAGGGAAAACAGATTTTTTAAAGAGTGGGATAAGGGCCAAATACCACATAAGAATGGAAGATGCGATAGGGAAAAGAGGTGAGGGGTAACTATTAATTGCATACTGCTTATAAACCAGCCACAGTTCTCAGTAATATACATTTATCGTCTCATGAAGACTTACAACCAGCAGCCAACAATCAACCTGTAAGGATTGTATAGTAGACATTTGCTTCTTTTCTACTCCTATTGTTCTCTTGCTATGGAGGATCTAACTCACTTCCATTTAACTCCATATGTCGAAGGTGGGCCTAAGTCTCCCCCAAGCCTCTTTTAAACCTAGAGAGAGACCTAGATCAGGCCGGAGTACCCAACTCCACCTCCACTCCTGGCCACAGTGACTATTACATGTGTAGCTCCAGTATCCAGGCCAAGCAGTTTTTCATAGTTGTTTTGTTCTCTTAAAATTGCTTAGCTAAAAGGGTAAAACTAGATATGCCAGTAGTCATCTGTCCCACTGTATCAGGAAGTTCTGCTTGAGAATACAATTAACTTACGGGGAAGTACGCCAAGAAATGAAAGGCCTCTGCAGAATTCTAATGACGTTGTTTCATCCTCAAGACCCAATCAGCCTGAAGCCAGACCGTTGCCTGACTCTTCAATTATAGAAACAAATAAATCAGTTCTCTGTCCCTTTTAATTTTACTAATTTTATTTTTGTTTCCTGCAGACCTGGTCTCAAAAACTGGACTTTCAGCCACATCTTTGAGGCTGAGACTCAGCAAAGGCTAAGGAAGACACAGCTTTCTCCTCCTGGCCAGGATTCCGCCACTAACTAAATATTTTTCACCTATCTCTGCTATTCTTATTATTTCCTATTACTAATACAACAACTACTGCTATTAAAACACTGTAGTTATCACTGCAACGACTACTACTAAAATTATACAACTATTATTACTAATTACACTACTATTATAACTAACCACAGTATCCTTGATTAAAAATGGAATGCACTGTCTATGGCCATGCTACCCTGAACAAGCCTGATCCTGTCTGATCTTGGAAGCTAAGCAGGGTCAGGCCTGGTTAGTACTTGGATGGGAGACCACCTAGGAAGACCAGGTTCTGTAGACATAAAAAATAAAAAAATTAAAAAATAAGGGATTGTAAGCTGACAAGGTCCTTGCATTCTGTGAGGTCAACCAAGGTTTGCCTCGCCAAAGAAAAAAAAAGGACAACACTGTGCTACTTACTTCTTACAGGAGCCCTGAGATACTGTCACTACCCAACTTATAGAAGAGGAACCTAACACTCAAGAGGCCAAATTCACAGCAATGAGCATTTCAAGCCTGTGTTGAATGACTTATTGTGTTTCATGCTGCTGACCATGTATTGGTCTTTCTAAGGGAACTGACCACCCACATCCCTGCCAAATCAGAGAGAAGGACTAAATTGCCATAGGTCGGGCCACAGACCTTTGTTCTACCACCCAGCTGTGATTGACTGAATTAAGGATGGTACACCTAATTTAAGGATGGAAATTCATCCAGTACTTAGGAAGCTGGGTCCTGACATGGAAAGTCTAATTGGGGTATTCCTCAGAAAATTAGACAATGAAATCATTGAAAAGTATTTAACCAGTGGTGGAGTTAGAAGCAGAGAGGATGCCAAGAGTAAAGTGAAGGTGAAGGCAAGCCATTCTCAGGGAGATGTGATAAGGAAGCAGAAAATATGAATAATAGAGGATATCAATCCGTAGAGAGAAGAGAAATAAATTGGTTCACAGAGAGAAGCAGGGAAGATGTCAGAAAGAGAAAGCAGGTGGCCCCTGAGAGAGACGAGGAGGACAGCTGGTCCCCGAAGTCACTCTGGTTCCTGATGACTGCAGGTAATTTGCTCTTATTTCACAATTTGGGGTGTTTGAAGGAGATTACTGTTCCTTGCAATGAAACAAATTTAATTAGAAGTCTGGACTACAAGATAGAACACTGGACATGGAAAAAAACAAATCACAGTGACATTAATAAAGATTTCTGCCTTAATGCTGGCTGGAAGCTCCCACCTTCATCCCAACTACCTTCTCCAGGGAATAGTATTGACACCCGAGGCTGCTGTGGGTTAAGTACACAGGTATAAAGTAGAGGGTCTTAGCCCTGGAAGCAGCCAGGAAAGAGGACCAGGCTTGTAATCTGTGAGTTGCAGCAGCCTTCCAAACACTGCCTTCGGTGCTGCTATGTGATGAGAATTAATGTTTATAACAAGATTCTACCAGATCTTAACCTGGAAAATATATACCAGACTCTCTACAATGCATAAAATGGCATTTAAAAAATATTTCAATAAACAATTGTTGGACGGTTTTATTCTACCAGTAATTCAGAATCAACAAACACCCCTCATATCTATAGACCCCCAAATTCTGCTGTCCAATGGCATTCCACAGAATAAAGCACATCAAGCTTGAGGTTGTGCCAAAGGAATAAACCTCAATCACTCAGAGGGTGACATTGTGGAAGGGCAGGAGCAGACTTATTCCAAAGGGACTCCAGCCCCCAAAGGCATCAATGCCTCAGGTTATCAGCTGAGTCATTTACTTGCCACAGTCCCTATTCTAAGTGCTGTAAGGGGAAACTTTCCTTTAGAGCTCAGTGCATCTTACTTCTCTTTTCCATTTACAGATACTCTCCCCAGGGAAGAGTTAGTTGAAAATGTCCTTACTCCCTAGGCATATGCTAGGGAAAGAAATGGGGGAGTATTTGATAGCTGAGTGTTCAGCTATAACTCAGAGATTGTCTAGGTGAAGTGAGACTGGTTTCCCAGAGGCTAGACCAGTCCCTAAACAGAATTTCACCATATTAAAAGAGCAGTGCATTCTCCTGTGAGCGTCTAGACTAGAGAATGACACTCTGTTGCCATGGCATCAAAAATACTAGAGACAGGAATAAATGCTTTGTGATGGATACAACACCTACACGGCAAACAAATTTTCCCAAAATTTGTGTGTCACTTGAACATAAATTTAGTTTAATAAAATGAGAAAAAGTAATGGAAGAAAAAACATTCTCTTCCCATAATTTTCCTTTATTTCTTCATTTCCTTTTTTTAAACAAAATGGTCTGTTTATATGATCTGTCTTTATATCTCTCTTTTTTTATGTACATCTCCTCTAGGTAGTTCTAGCTAAGTGCTTAAATATGTGGACTCTAGAATGAAGCGACAAGGTCCACAAAATTATATTACCACATTCTCCATTAGAGTTGAGTTAAAGTTTAATTAAAGTGGGTTACAGGCACACCTGTACTAAATGTGTTGCTTTTCATGGCAAAGCCCTTTGGGTACGTATCTAAGTTTCAAATATACAGACATAAAACAATCCAGTAAACGGCTTCCAGGTAAAGTGATCGGGAGAGCATCGCTTCATCCACGTGAAAGGTGCAGCTAAGGTGGGGGAGGGGCAATCATACTACTGCTTTAAAAGAAGCTTCGTTCACTAGAAAACCTTGTCCTTATTAAAAACAATGTAGGAAGTCCCAAATATTGCAGTGATTCAAATCAGGAAGAAAAATTTTTTTTGAGAAGGCAAACTAAGGGCTTTTAATTCCCAAATTTATTTAAAGCTGAGATAGCGCCAGAGAAAATATGAGAACATCATTAGTGGAGATCATGCTTTATGATTACTCTCATTTTATGTCTCCTTCATTTCTGGTATTATATTAAGCCTCCTTCAGAAGGATGACTTAGCAAAGGGGGCAAATCCTCAATATCTAGTTGGCCCACTAATAATTTCAGTAGTAATAATAATAATCATATTAATAATAATAATAATAATAATAATACAACAGCAACAGGAAGTTTGTTCACTAAACAGCCAGACACTGAGCTGTTTTACATTTCAGGCTTATTTAAACAGAAAAAATGTCTACAAGATAGGAAAGGTTATACAAATTTAAAAATTTTCAATCTCCTAATGACTGCACTGAAAGCATAATGAATATATATTGCTCACATCTTCCCTGATTTCAAAGAACACATAGTATAATAAGAAAATGGTGATATGTACACACAGAAAAATTAAAAAGTACAACCAAGAATAAAATTCTGGAGCATAAAACATAATTGGAGGACTATACTTATGAAGACTAGAGGTCTTCATTTATTCTTGAGTCACCAAAACCCAGCTCAGACCTGTCAGGCTAGTATGGATCTCCATTCGGTCCATGAAGCAATGATGACAGACTAACTCATCCTCCCCACATCTCATCAGAGATGGTTAATGAATCGAAATTCCTTTCTTCAGCATCTTGGATCATTGCTTTCAGCAGCTCATGTTATCCACAATTCATTATACATTCATCAGATGGCTGGTTTTGTTGTATTAATACAGTTGGTGACCTCAAATTCACTCTTGAAAAGTCATCATGTTTTCTCTTTCCATTAAATAGATCAATCAAAGAAAGGAACATTGGTTTTACCTGATTTCTGAATGTCTCTTACTTGGCTTTAATGCTACTTAATTGATGCTCCCACACAAAGGCCCAATAAATTTCATTTCATATTTCCAAATGTACCATCTTGGAATGTTAAGAAGCTTAGGAAATGTCTAGACCTCAATTTTTATTTCATACCTTTGCAACTGATGACAGCCTAATAAAATCTTCGGTCATAAAATTAAGTATCTTGAATTACTGCTTTATCTTCAATTCAATTCAACCAACATTTACTCAGTACCTTTTATACACTGGGTACTGTTATAAGGGCTGAGAATATAGTCATAGACAAAATTAAAGGAGGGAAAAGGGACATTTTGGACAGCCATTAGAACATTAGTTATCTATACATATTATACATATTTAAGCTACTGTATTAACAAGATGGTAATAATCCTAATGATGTTGATCATTTAATTCATGTCTCAATGTGCCAGTATGTTTCTTATCTTGCTTAATTCTTACAACCATGTGAGAGTTGGTACCTCTGTACCAACTATGTATGTGAAGAACTTGAGACTTGGAGCAAACAACCTGCTCATGGTCAAATAGCCAATGATGCAACCATTCGAATGGATGCGTATCTAATTCAAAGTCTTAACTCTTTCCACTGCACTGTGCTTCAGAGATCTCTTTCTTAATGCTCTATTTACAAATTCTCCATGGATATCGGTAAACAAAATGTATATAAACTAGATATGTGGTCGAAATGAATGAGTCTAATACTTCAAGTTAAAAGCATAACAATAAATAAAGGTTGTGTTTTAAATGTTCTGGTCACAGCCAATTTTCAAAAGTGCAAGTCCTTACAAAGTTGGGTTGGAGGAATGAACATGCAGATAATCTCATTTTTCCCTAAAGCAAATAGCATCATTATGTAATGTAAGAACATGGACATTGAAGTCACACAAATTTGGTTTTAAATCTCAAGTTTGTCCTCTTATTGTACAGTCTTGGCCATGTTTCTTAACACCTTATCATTCACTGTACAGTGAACATTTGTCATGTATAAAAATGTAGCTTTTTATCTTCCTTATCTAAGAGGATTTTGGCAGGGTTTCAATGAAATCAGGTATGTAAAGTGCCTAATGCAATGGCAGGTGTAATGGGCATTTACTAAATGCTCAATCCCTGAATGGTGCAAATTTACAAAATAAGGGGCCAGTAAAGATGGATTGCTCTAGAAGGGATGCTGCCAAAGGTGACAGAAGGAATGTCTTCTGAATAACAGTCTGGCTCCCTGGGGGAACAGTGAGCATGACAGAAAAAAGGAATGGTAGAGCTAGTAGAGCTCTACCACTACCTAGAGAAGGAAAG
This sequence comes from Macroglossus sobrinus, assembly GCA_004027375.1. Classification (NCBI taxonomy): domain Eukaryota; kingdom Metazoa; phylum Chordata; class Mammalia; order Chiroptera; family Pteropodidae; genus Macroglossus; species Macroglossus sobrinus. Next base: position 119,835 of record PVKZ01002613.1, on the reverse strand, counting down.
CCTTGCTCTCCCTTTAAAAAATAACTGAAGAGGAGGATAAATTGAGGCTTCCATGGGTATCTGCACAGCATATCTCTTCACTCCAGGGCTCTCATTCTCATGGAAAACTGGCAACATTTTCAAGAGTGACCATTTACCAAGGACCTTCTATGAGCCACATGTGTAGTAACTCAGATGTATAGTATTCTGCAGAGCACACATTATTTTAGATGAGGACATTGAATCTCAAAGAAGTTAAGTAAATTGTTCAAGTCCTTAAACTAAGAAAGGGGAGTGCTGAATTTGGAACCCAAGACTGTATGAAGCCCATGCTAAGTCCACCTAAACTCCTCGTGAGGCTAGAGGTGAAGATATTTGATAGATTTGACCGACAGAGCTCCAGAGCCCGATATCCTTGAAGTGATTCTTGTAGATTAATCACTTGTGAGAATTGTGAAAGCAGACAGTAGAGTTGGGTGAAACAGAAGCAAGAGCTGAAGCCAGAGCCCCACTCATGCTAAATATAGGCTGTATGCTAAATATCATGACATTTTTAATCACTATCTATTCCAGTAACAATGGAGATTCCTCATGGGCTTAACACAGGAATTACTTATACCTTTGATGAAACTCAAAAGCAAAACTAGAGGTTAGAAAATGCATTTTCCAGGTTGAAAAAATCCGTTTATTTTGGAACAGCCTGTTAATAAAAATGTCCATCGTCTCAAAAGTCCTTCTGTAGACATACCCAATATGATTAAAAGAAGTTTGAAGAACAAAGGCAACATCTTTAAATATTTAAATGATTAAAATGAAAATTAAAAATAGATTTCCTTTCAATGAAAGGTTTTAAATTGAATCCATAAACCATGTTTGATTTCTAAAGCTAGCAGGAATGCGTGTTAAGTATTAAAGATGTTTAACGTGAAAATGTGTATTCAATAAAAAATAGATGACTCATTTTTCTATGTGGTTTCCAATTTATTTCGTTGGGCCCAACCTCCCACTGGAAATACAAGCAAATATCCTTAAGTTTGCAAGATCAATGCGTAATAGTAAGTTCTATCAATTTTAGAAGAGAAAGAAACCTGTTTCAATATATTATTTGTCTGGTGCAGTAAGTTTTAAAAATCAGCCAATAAGTAATTCTTAGCAGTCACTCTGAATTGTGTTCCATGCCAGATGTCCTAAGTACTGCAGAAGAAGATGGATGAAATGATCTGTTTTCTTTAGGAGTCTGTGCTTTAAATGACTAGAGAAGACACAAGGTAAGATCTGAGCTATAGTAAACATAACTTTAGCAGCCCAGAAAAGGGACTTCAGTGACAGATGATCTTGTTAGAGAAGATACTGTGATACAAGAGGATCTTCTTGGCTAGAGAAGCCACATGGAGAAAGATGAGGACTTTACAGGAAGCATTTGAGCCATCTGGTCTCCCCAGAGAGGGGCAGTTAATACAGAATCAGGAGGCAGAGAACAGTGTCCCCAAAGGAGACCACCCTACCTCTGGGCAGCACCATGGGCCACTTCTGAGTAGTCAGGTATACCACCGCTCGACTGAAAAAAACTTGTTCACTGTGTGAGCATATGAGAAAAACCTCAAAGACATAATATTGTTTTCCTTCAGAAGAATTCGAGAAAAACTTGGAATTGTTTTTTTCATGACTCACCCACCTGCACACATGTATTTGTGAAGGCATGCGCACACGCACACGCACGCACACGCACGCACACACACACACACACACAAATTCACAAGTATGCACCCAAAACAAGATAGTGACTTCCAACACTGTTCCATGAACTTTTGCCAATCCGACACCAGGGAAAATTATTCAAAACATGCTTCCATACATGAAGCTTCCTGGCCTAACAGCTCAGAGTGTTGCTTTGGGATTTGCACTTTTTATTGACATTCCTGAGGTGGCTTAGAAGCAGCAAAGTGTAGGATTCACTGCTCTATTTCTTCCCTGGTAGACAGTCATCCCTCTTTGTATAAATAATAGTACTATCAGAGAATTGATGACCTCACAAGGTAGTTTTATGGAACTGCTCTGAATATATCAGAGTGTAAAATAAGCCAGGACGAATACTGAGTCCACTTATATGAGGTGTCAGAAACAGCAAACTCAGAGAAGCAGAGAGGACAAGAGAGGCCAGGGGCTTGGAGATGAAGGAAAGGGGAGGTGCTCACTGGGCATGAGTTTCAGTTGTGCTAGATGAATTCATTCTAGAGACCTGGACAGCTTGGTGCCTATCATTCACATTACGGTGTTACCTACTTACAAATGTAAGAGGCTGGATTGCACATTAAGTATTCCTATCACAAAAAAACAAACAAACAAACAAACAAAGGGACACAAGGGAACTTTTGGAGGCATTGGATGTCTATTACCTTGATCTTGGTGATGCTATCACAGGTGTTGGTATACAGTCAAACCCGCTAAACTATTCACATCAAATATGTGTAGTTCTTTGTATCAGTTAAACCTCAATAGAGTTGTTTTTAAAAAGCGTTTCCATCGATAAGACCAAATTTTGCAGCTTTTCCCCAGCAGCCTAATTTCAGGTTCATGAAGAAAGCCTCTCACTTATTCTGTGGAAACACTCATATGTTTATTATAATCATTCAAATATTTTATTATCACCCTGATTCTTCTCTTCATAAATGAAACAGTCCCAGTTATTTCAGAATTTCTTTGTGTTAAGTAGTGTCCAGGGGCTTTATCATTCTAGATACCCGAGTGTAGATAGTTGAGGCTTATCAGTATTTGTCTTCTCACTCTCTTTCTGCTCTTTCCCAGGTGGCTTCATGCTTACTCATCACTTCTATGTCAATGACCCTTAGACAGCCATCTCCACTCCAGATCTCTCACACCCCAAATGCCTACTAGATATGTCAGACACACAAATTCATTATGTCTAGACCTGAACTCATTGTTTTTCCCCAAACTCAGTCTTCCTCCTCCTTCTCCTTTATTACCCTATCTCTTTCTTCTTCTTTTCTTTCTCTCTACCTCCCCCTCCTCCACCTGTTCTTTTTCTGTTTCTTATTCAGAAACCAGAACCACCATCCACCTTGTTGCCCATCAGGCCCTGGGAGGCCTCCATGGCTCTTTCTCTCTCTTACTCTCTTCATGCAACAGATAATCAAATCCATTGATTCTACCAACTAAATGCCTTTGAATCATTATACTAATCTTTATCCTAATTTTTCCACTTAAATATTTTTCTACCACGTGCTGGTCATGGTAGAAATAATCAATAATCAATGCCTCATGTTCATAATAGGAATCTTCCTAAAACGCAAAGGTGATCACGACACTCCTCTGTTCACAGGTGACTGGGGATTCCAATGACCTTGTAGGTAAAGACCCAGCTTCCCAACGTGGCAAACAAAGTCCTTGTGCTCCAACCACGTCTTCCCCACACCGTACACATTCTGGCTTCGGAAATATCGACCAGTTTTTCCAACTTTCCTGTTTTCTATTTTTTTCTCTTTCATCATGCTATTTCCTCTGTGCCTCCCAATTTTTAGTTTGTCGGCGAAACCTCTACTCATCCTTCAGAACTCAACTCAGGCACAACCTTCCCCCAGGAACCCTTCTCTTCACTTCCTGTCCACTCTGAGTCAAGTTATCCACTTCCGGCTCCCACAGGACCATGGCCATCATTGCTGTTTTTACCTTTATCACCATTTCTATGCCTGTTGTGCCCACAAGATCGTGAACTTCCTCAGGTCTAGGACCGTTTTACATTTATTCCTTCATCTCCATTTACAGAGGTGAACAAGTTGCCTAGCACATAGTAAGTATTTAATAAATGTATAGCGAATGTTTTCCTTGATGAGAGATGAAAATTAGGCTTGTCTCTTGAATTCTGGTGCTTTTTCTCTACCATATGGTGTGCCTAGTTCTTCCACCTCCAGCTAGATGAGAAGATTCCTGAGATAGATACCTAACGTCCTCATGAAGATGAACAGCTTGCCCATTACAAGACAGAAACTACAGCAATTTCCGAAAGCTTAAACAATGTAAACACCAGGAAGTTTGTCTGTAGAGAGGAATATGCAATATAAATAGAGATTGTCAAAAGCGTGAATGTGCTTACCCCAACCGAGAGAGCCACCACATGCTGATGTCTGCTCTGTGAGGAGGCCAGGCTTCAGCACAGATGCTCTTCACACCCGACGCAGTGTGCAAGCTGTTGGCACCAATCGTTGACAAAAGAGCCGTTAGCTGGAGTCAATCATCAGGCAGCACTGCTGCCACTGCCCGGATGTGGCACAGGTTATATGTTACCTCACAGAGTGGGGGGTCTGTTCTCTATCTGCAGGAACATGAGTCCGTGAGCAGAACGGCATCGTTTGTCAAGGTGGCAGATGGTCCAGCAGAAGCACCACAAAAAGCTGGCGCCAGGGCCTTCAAAATAACAAAATTAGTTAAATTATACTTTTAATGAGTTTCAAAACAATAAGACAAGTCATTTTTTAACTCACCTATATAGAATAACAGATGGTAATTTTTAAAAAGAAATTAAACTCAGTTTTAAGATTTTCGTAAAATCTAAAGATCAAAGATATCTGTGCTAATTTTTTTTTGTTACTAATAAGTAAAAGAAAAATCTTGCAAAGTAAAAACTGGTTCTATAATAGGAGTCAGACAGCAGACTTCCCACTGACCCTCAATTGATTATGTTACATTAAATTGCTTCCCTTTTTCTATGCCTTGATTTTCTCATCTATAAAATGGGAGACCTGAGATATAGTAACTCTCATGCTCACACAATTTAAGATTGTGTTCATATATTTAAAGTGAACTTTATTATAATAGCTGACATTTATTGAATGCATCTTATGTTCCAGAAACTCTTCTAAATGTTTAAATGCATCATCTCAATGAATCCATTTAACAGCTACTAGCATCATCATTTCACAGATGAATAAACTGAGGCAGAGAGAAAACATGTTATTTATCTGTTTTCCCAGCTAGTAAGTAGTTAGGCTGAGCTTTGCCCCTAGGTTGTTTAACTGTAGAGCCTTACTCTTAGCCAGGACACTCTCTAATCTCTCTACTTAGTTCTCATAACTCTAAAAAACAAAACAAGCTGGACACATGGGCAGCTGTTATTGGCCACTTTGCTAATACTCCACTGGCAAGTCCTGTATGAGAGCCATGACATATCAAACACAACAGTTTGAGCTGTCTTGGGATGATTTTATCCATCTTCTTCTTCCAGAATTTGTATTCAACGTTGTGAAATTGACAGGGCAAGTAACTCACCTACTTCACTGGGTTCTCTATAGTCGATGTCAGTAGAAAAATGACTTTTTTTTAATGATAACATTTTAAAGTCTAACTTCTATTTCCTTTGGGAGATTATTGGTTTCTTAGGGGCATTACTAGCTTATGAATCCTAACCAAACCATCCAGAATTAAGAAAAAATGAAATTACTTGAATGTTTCTGGGAGACTCCATGAAATATTTTAAGACATTGAAATGCAAATTCAAATTTAATCACTTTACTCCTGAGTAGCTCAGACCTTTAAGGGAAACATTATAAATGTGAGAAAATTAACATTTCCTGATGAGTCAAAACAAACATTTTTTTTTCTTTGATGCCAAAAGGCAGTTTCCGTTTTAAACAATTAAGCAAGAAATTAAGCAAGAAAGTTCTAAATATCAACAGCACTTGACATTAGGAGAGACATAAAAATGTCATGTCTGCCCTCCACAGTCTCGTGTGATAGTTTGTAGATTAAGGCAGAAACATATTATTGTGGAAAGGACACTGGATTGGGATTCCTAGACCATTTCTGTAGCGACTTCATGGGTTTAGTTCACATTAACCTAACTCTAAGGGCATGTTTGCAATGTCGCTCTCTGATCTTCTTGGCTTTTATTGAACACGTATGCCATGCAAGCCTCAGCCCTCAGCCAACTTTCAAGGCCACAATGCAAAAAGTAGCTTTTTGGAAGGCCAAGCAGGAAGAGAAAGCTTTGATGCCATCATTAAAAACTGTAGTAAGTGTCTGTTTGACCCCCAATGGGTTTTACACTGCTGCTTTGGTCTGTGAGGGTTTGGAGTTTGCGCACACATAACACATGTTCATCTGAGGTGTTCTGTGATACAGGAAGACACGATCACATGCATACAGAATGTGAAGGAGAATTATTCGTGCATCAGGGTCTTCCTGTGCGTAGTTATCAATGCCCGCACTATATTGTAAGTCTCTATGATTCTACTCAAGGCATGTGGGGGTGAAATCTCTCTGGGGTATTTAAGAACCAGAGGGACAGTAATGGAGAAACTCTAACCCTGCCTCAGTCCCTGACTGCCCACCATGAGATGCCTTTGGAGTTTATCTTCTTCATTTGAGAATGGGGGATAACAACGTGTGGCCTGACCACTCCATGAGCTGCAGGCAACCCATAGGGAGAGCCACTGCATGTCCTCCTTCACTGTGATCCCCTTCCCTCTGGTCCAGTTCACACATGATGCCAGAGAGTTTTCCAAAAAGCATATTTGATGTGCCTTGCCCAGGGACTTATTTCTGCTCCTTTTGTCTAGTTATTCCTACTCATCTCTTGGGGTTGACTGACACTACATCTTTCCAGAAGCCTCTTCCCCTAAGACTTAAAGGCCCGCCTTTGTGCTTCCACATCTTGGCACACATCTCACAGCACTGGTTATGTCCGTTCTCACAGCAGTGTCCTCCCTTTCCGTGGACTCTAGGCTCATGGTGGGCAGGGATGGTGCCTTTCTCTGTGTTTTTACCAGAATCTGACACACACATGATTATAGATAATATTGAATGTTTGTCGTGAGTCTGGAACTCTTCTAAATGCTTTACACATATTATATTAAATTATTCTTTACAATAATTCTGTTAGGTGGATACTATTATTATTCCCAATTTATAAATGAGAAAACTAGGGCAGTGAAATTAAAAAAACTGGTCTATGGCCAGAGAGCATGCAAGTAGCAGGAAAAGGACTTGAACCCAAGCAGTTCGAATCCTGAGTCCTTGCTATTAACTTCCACTCTATGTCTAATCTACACAGTAGGTGCTCAACAAGTATTGCTAAATAAGAGAATAAAGGAGGGAACAAATAAATTAATGAAAATCCATCAATGTCATCCCATCATGGTCAGAATAAAACCCAGACTCTTCATGATGACAAGCACGATTCTGTGAAATCCAACCTTGCCTGCCTCTGGCACCAGCTCTTATCCCTCATCGACATGGACCTTGAACCCCTGACAACTACTCACATCTTGCCTCCATGAGTTTTTCAGTGCTATTTCTCTACATGTGACAGCCCAGCCAACTCCCTCTTGACTTGGCATAAGCCTCAGCTTTTTGGGGGAAGTCTGGATTTGAATGCCATTTCGGCACGTTCATTGATGTGCTATGCATAACTCTGTCTCAAGTCTTACTACCATGTCTTGTAAATGTCCCTGCATTTTTCTATCTCCTGCAAAAGAATACATGCTTCTCAAGGGCAGGACTGTATCTGACCAGTCTCTCCTTCCCAGTTCCTAGTTTAGTGTCTGGCACTAATAGTCTTCCAAGAAATAGTAATGGTATAAATGAAGTGATTTGTCTTTTTTTTTTTTTTTTTTTAGTATATCTACCTTCAAATCACTCAACACATCAGAGGCCACACTTAATCACATGGTTGTGATTAAGTCCTTAAAGGGGCCTCTTCCAGGTCTCCCCTCTCCCCATCTTATGCTCACCAGAGGGCTGCCCACCAGAAGAGAATCAGGCAGCAAGCAGTAATTTTGCTACTGCGGGGAGGCACAGGTGAGGAGTAGAAGAAAGAGCTTAGAGGCCAGCACTGTTCTTAGCCTACTCGGCAGGTGATCTCCAGACATTTCACTGGAGGGGTAGTTGTTCTGGGAATAACCACACACTCTATTGAGTATCTGTGTGTTTCAAGAGCAAAAGAAAGGGACACTGGGTCCAAAACAATGGTCCCTAGTCCTTTCCATGATAATGAAGATAACCCTAACTGAGAACAAAACATTCCTTACAAAGATGAAAAGTAAAGCTGAATATATCATAATATGAGAAGCAATTCAATTGCTTACTAATTCATAGTGAATAGCAACGTTTGCTGGAAAAAATGCTATCTATAAACCAAACTATAATATCACAGGGACTGTGCCAGGCAATTACCAACCTAATCTTATTAAATCACATTCATTTTTTAAGAAAGTTATCATGACCTCATTTTAACAGGTGAAGAAATGAAGTTCAGAGAAATTCAGCTCCCTGCCTAAGTCACACTGCACGTCCAGGCCTGCTCCCCACCAAAGCCCATGTGCTTTCCAGCTGCAAGATGATCTGCAGAGGCTCCTGTGAGGAGTATTGACACCGTGAGAGTTAAAGAGAATACAGAGCCTCTGACCCATGGAAAACAGTGGACAGAGAAGACTTGGATACAGGAGTTGGGATTTTGAATCAAAATTATACTGAGTTCACAGTTTTACTATATAGTACTCTGCATCCAGGCTCTCCCTGTTCTCAGCAATTCCTGATGAGCCTGTGCCAATCAAATATCTCAAGCCAGGGCACCGAGAAAAATGTCCTGCTTCATCTCAAGGAAACCAGATTGGCACGAAAGGTCAACTAAAGCAGGGAAGCTGCTCCTGAGTGTCTTCTTTGGCCTGGCGACCCCTCCAGGTTGAATTTTATTAGCTTCCTGATTCTGGGAAAGTCTTCAGGTTGCCCAGGTCACCCAGTGAAATAGTTCTGACGGATGCACACTGCCCAGTTAGGACCATGTTGCATGGAGGGGCCCTTCTGTGACTATGAACGACTGGTCTACCAGTGTGGCCATAAAAAGGCACAGGATAAATCACATGGTAAACAGAGGACATCTGAATAGTGTCACAGCCATGATGGGACCCTGAACCCATACGTGCCACACAGGATAGCTGTAGCGGGTTTCTCAGACCGCCTCTCCAAGTCACGCAGTAAAACAGAAAAATCCTCGGGCTTTGGAGTCAGACATCAAGGTTATATGACTGTCTTTCTACTGATCTGAGGAAAGTCACCTAATCTCTGTTTTAGACACTCAATTGTAAAGTAATTATTTGCAGGTTTTTTGCCAAGCAAACACAGTATAGATGCACAAAATATTTCAGATGTTTTATGTTATTCTCCAGCCCAGAAAAAGCCCCATGGAATAGAAGTGCTTGGTCACTCACACAATAATGCCTATAAGATAAGAGCCGAGGAAACGAAGCACTCACCAGTGTCTCCAATATCAGACCTACCAAATGGCATTGTGATTCATTACATAGAAGCCCATCTTGCCCACTAAACTGGAAAATCTTTAAAGTTATAAGCCATGCCTATCTGTATCCTAGACCTAGCAGTGAGTCCAGCATAATGCAGATTTTTAGTAAACGTTTGATGTGTGAACCCATCAATGAATGATGGATCCGGTGATGCAACCTGGACCACAGCAGGTCTCTGCCAGCCTTCAGTCCAGAGGCAAACATGCCCATCTTTGCCCTTCTGAAGGATAAGATGAGCTGGTACCGATTGGCTCACTAACCAGATCTTTCTCCAGGGAAGCACGTGCTTATTCTCTCCTATTTCACTCTGTTTACTTATTCATAGCCCATAAAAAGCTGTTAGCTAAAAATGTTCAGTTTTCTCATTACATTCCCCAAAGTGGGAGGTTGTTTTCCATTCATGTAGCATTTTTTTTCTTTTTCAGTGTGTGAAAATCTTTGGCCTCAAAAAACATTTGTAAGAGCTCACAACTGAGTTTGAAATCATCCAACAGCAACAGAAAGTTCTTGTACCCCAGGAGCGTCTCAGAAAACAACATGAGCTCATGGGGTCCTTCTGGAAAATGAGGGGTCTGACCATGACGGCCAGAAAGGGGCTGGGAGACCATCGCTTCCTCCCACTGCTGGAGAGTGGGGGAGGAGCAGCGCACTTCCCAACTGACCCTCTCATAAATGGCAAAAATAATGCAAACACTTTATTTGCAACTGGTTTTTGTTTTTTCACCTTCCTCTGCCAACCTAGTACTTTTCCTGTTTCCCACTCACACTTTGCACTCAAACTCACACTCTTTGCCCCAGCCAAAGACATAGAAGTTCTAAAATCTCTTTCTCTTCTTCATACCCACTTTGTCATCAGCCCTGACCATCCTTCCCCTTCACTGTCTTGTATCTTCCAAGACTGTGCAACCTGCTGTCACTCTACTATATCCAGCAATGAGGTCTGTTGATTTGACTTCACAAATGTCCCATTCTTTTTACCTCTTGATTCACTCTGTGCATCCTCCCTTGCATAAACTATTGAAACAGTCTTCACACAGGACTCCTTGCCTTCCTTCTTGCCCCTTCTGACCTAGCCTCACGTTTCTCCAGGATCACCCCACCCACATGAAACATAAATGTGTTTGGGCCTCGCTCTACTCAGAAACTTCTAATGACCTTCCATGTCTTATGGCTAAATCCCACACTCTTAAACATGGCATCTAGCATTCTCTCAAAACTGGCAATACCTAATTTTTTATTTACCTCCTACTACTTCACTCCTTAGGCATTTACCAGCATTTTCATGCTTCATACCTTTGCACATTCTGTGGCTTCTCCAGCTTTCTGCCCAGTTTATCTTGCCAGGTCCAAGACAAGCACTATCTCCTGTTTTGTTTCACTTCTAATCTTTGTGCAGTGGGCAAGTTAAGAAGCCACTACTCAAACAAGGTTATTTAATTTCAAATAGAGTACTCTTTGTACTATTCCACCATGATTTCTGAGCAGTGACTCAGAGCACAGGGAATGCAGTCAGCAGTAATAAAAGGGCTAGGTGTAGAGCCAGAGGGAAGAAAGAGTAATTGGGGATCATTTCATAAACTATATAAATGTCTAACCAATGTACTGTATACTTGAAACTAACAATAAAGTGAAATTTTTTTTTTTAAAAAAGTAGATCACAGTAAAGAAATAGATTTTTTTCTAAAGATGTATTTTGTAAAAAGTCTTGATCAGATCAGTGGATGCCATACTTAGGATTGAACACTTGTGTTTGGGGGAAAGCATTTATTACTATTTAGCTTAAAAATATAATAAGAAAAATGAGGTGGAGAGGGACAGGCTATTCTGCTTCAGGTGGTCAGGAATCAGAAGATGTAAGGCAAGATGGACTTGCCTCCACATTGTGGCTTTTCAACTCAGATTGGGTTGTCTGACTCCCTATGAGAAGCTGCCACTCATAGATGCTTTGGGAGGAAAGGACTGACGACTCAGTCATGGGCATGTCACTCTGATGAGATCACTCATTACTCTGGGTCCTAGAGGTGTCTATGAGCCCAGCAAGACATTCGAAGAGTAGCCAGATGCCTCAAGTTCAAAGGTGCTCCCACCACTTCTCCCACTGATTCTCCCATAGAACCTTATCAGCACTAGGCATGGGCAAAAGGTGTCCCTTGTGGCCAAACACAGCATATTCTGGTCATCTTGGAAGGTTTGGCTGCTCCTTTAGTGGGATTCCAGCACATGGCAATATGTCAAATATGATTAAGGAAGGAACGGAAGGAAGGACTAGGGAGAAAGAAAGTCAACACTTTTAAACAGAGAGAGTACATTTCAGATACTTAAAAGTTTTAAATTGTATATCATGCCTGAAAGCCATATGGACTTCTATTTATTTATTTTTTTTAAAGTGTGCATTGTTGTATTTATATCCAGCTTGAAATTAAGTTTTTATTACTGTAATTATTGGTCTGAACATATGCCACGGATCATAAAATATTCATCTTATGAACATACAGTCCTCTTGTGGAAGTGAATAAACATTCAGATCAGAATCCAGTTAATCGAAGCAACCCTCACCAGTGGGCTGGTTTCATTTGTTTGCATTTATTTATTAGTTTCAGCATCTCCCAGCTAAGGGGTTGGTCCAGATATATTATCCAGTTTAGCCTTTTAGCAGACATATTGACCTCCAATTGGTTATTTTAAAAAGAAGCTGACACAGACGAAACGTTCAGCTTTAGATTGACCTCGCAGAGCTGAATATTAGAATCATCATTTTGTTGAACGCCCACTAATTGATGTATAATTGACAAAATACCATCAAATGCCCAAGGAAAGGTTCTCTCTGAGGAGCTTCAAGCAACTGGCAGAAAAGTATATCTTGGTCTGAGTTCCTGAATTATTTAAGGTGTTTCTTCTTTATGGTACCTTGTTAGTGACCAATGAATTTTGTCACTTCTTCATTGAAAACAATAAAGCAGTAATAATAATAATGATAATAATAACACAGAAATTTTCTATTACTATTATTATTATTGACAACTGTACTGATCTTTACTATTGAGAGCTTTGAAAAATCATGGTGAGTGGGGCTTAATTTTCCTCCCTTGATGGAGGCAGGACTTAGGCACTTGTGCCTAAGATAGAGAAAATTAGTAACTTTACAGTTACTTTAGTTATAGTTGCTGTAAAACCTGACATGTAGACAATGGAATATTTATTAGGTGCAAAAAAAAAAAAAGCTATCAAGCCATGAAATGAAGATATGGAGGAAACTTAAATGCAGATTACTAAGTGAAAGAAGACAATCTGAAAAGGCTACGTACGCTATGGTTCCAACTAGATGACAATTTAGAACAGTCAAAACATTAAAAAGATTAGTTGCCAGGGATTTTGGTGGAGGAAGGATGAATACTCAGAGCACAGAGGATTTTTAGGACAGTGAACCTACTCTGCATGATGCAATAATGGTGGCACATGTGATTATACATTTGTCAAACCCCATAGAATGTACAACACCAAGTGTGAACTCTAATGTAAACTATGGATTTTGGGTGATGATGATATGCTGATGTAGGTCCATTGATTGTAACAAATGTACCACCCTAGTGGGGGATGTTAATACTGGGGAGGCCACGTGGGGGCCAGGGACAGGGTCTACACGGGAACTCTCTACTTTCAGCTCATATCTCTGCCTGAATGCCTTAAGCAAACTGAAGGCATCATCTAAAACACCACCACTCACCAGCTTTGCTCCTTACACATTTCTGATTTTTATTAATGGCCTCATAATCTACCTAAGTTTCAAAATTAATTTTCTACTCTTCCTCCTTTATGCTTTAAATCTATCAGTCACGATACCCTATTGATTTATTCTTGTATATCTCTTTCAAATCAACCTTCTTATTTTCATTTTCCTAGCATTGTACTAAAAGGATTCTTCACTCCAGCTTTTTTATCCTCCAATCTGCCCTCCACCTTGCCCCCAGAGAGGCCTTCTAAAAAGCAGTCTCATTATACTGTTCCTCGCATCATCGCCTCCAGGCACAGTCCACTGCTCATGGATTAGGGCCTGGGGCAGGACCGTGAATCCCACCAGCCCTCTGTTCTGGCCCTATGGAGCTTAACACTGACTCCTGCAAACGCCAGGCCCATTCCAACCTCATGTCTCTATATCTGCGGGTCTCAGGCCCGACCAAGCACCTTTTCCCTCCTTCAGACACAACCCCGTCTGTCCTTCAAACTAAAGCTCAGATATTCCCCTGCTAACTCCCACCCCTTTCCCTGCAGAGCGTAGTGATGGGTTCCTTAGCCGCACAGACCTTTTTGCTGGCACTTGCATGAACATTGCATTGAAATTATTATGTTCCATCATATGCCTACCCCAGGAGATCATGAGCTCCTTAAAGCAAGACTCTTTCTTGTCCAACTTTGCATAGCCTATCCATGACTTAGGGCTAATGCTTCAAGATTTCCACTAAACCTTTTTTTACCATTAAGAAGCTGAATGTCTTTGTGTAGAGCAGCTTCCTTATGTGTAGACAGCTGACCATCATCCCTATGTGCTGAGAGCACCTTGGCAGCATGAGATACTGTGTTAACATACATCATTTTGTTGCATTTTGTCAGTGCTGGTACATATCATTCTTCTCTTCCTCATTCTGATTCATTCATTCATTTGTTCACATTTGTGTTAGAAAAAGCATGGTGGCCCTTGAATAACTAGTATGTTTTTTTAAAAAAACTATAGGTAAAGTAAATTTAACTTTATCTTTAAGTCCCTCCCTTGATGCAATTCCTAGATAAACAATCACAAACTCTTCTGAAAACATATCAAAGCTCTGGACTTCAGCTCACTCTCAGTCAGTTTTGACAACTGTCTTTTCAATAAAGAATAAATCATTCCTTATGGCAGATAACCATTCTAGCCGAGGGGCTCTATACAATGCTAGTATGAATAATCATGTTATTTGTATTCCTTGACAGAAGAATTTACAATGGCTCATTTAATGAGAAATTGAATGGAAGATGTGTTTGAAAAATTAATCCATTTTAATAATATATGGCACTGATATCAGCCATCTCTGGCAAGGCTTATACCTATAAACTAAGAGACCATGAATACCAATTACAGTAAAAAAAAAAATAGTGAGATACACATTATTTCCCTAAGAAAATTTCTTTTAAAATATGCATTCTGACATTCTCAAGATTAATTACACAATTATATAGTTCCAAAGTATAATCAGTAAAGTTCTAAGCAGCAATGAGAGTGAGCATTTATATCTACTAAAACCTCAAAAGCCTCAATTGTAATAAAACTTATTTTATAAAATCATTGACATTTAGAAAACACAGCTTTTCAATAAAAATACTTATTAATTTATCTAGTAACATCTTGGGATCTGCAGTAATTTTATATTTATAAAGAAATAATGATTGGAACATTGCAGAATACACAGGCTCAAAATAAAGGCTGAATATAGAAAAATCAAAAGAAACAAGGCTGTTTACCAAATGGAGGCTGGACAGATTTCAGAAGAAACTCATTTACAGAACTGTTTTCACATTGCTTAATAATAGCGCTGCTTTCAAAAGGCAGGTGTTGAGGTGAATAAACCAGGATAGAAATCATAGACAGGAAATTAGCTTTGAGGCTCAGTAGTTTCCCACTCAAGTCCTATAGCTCTAAAAATCCAAGCCAAAAGGCTGTAGAACCCACAGCTCCAGGAGATTAAGAGAGTCTCAGGGCCACGTGACCCCCTCTATCATCCCAGTGAATGAATTATCATCTCTGTTCCATTACACTGGAGCCAAATCCAAAGACAGGCAGCTCTGGTGATCAGAAGGTTCATTATATTAAGCAGAAACAAAATTCCCCTGCTCTTTTTAATCTCTGGTCCTAGTTCTAGCCCCTGATCCCATGAGAATACCATTTTGTCCAAGACTGCTCTGCCATTACTGGAAGAGAGTCACCATGTTCCCATACCCTCGCCCACTTCCAGGTGTCTATTTCTCCAAGCTAAATCACTCTAATTGCTTACTTCAACCCATTTTTTTTTCACATATTCCCCACAATGCCAAAATTCCAAGAGAGCTAATTCCTCGTCCTATACATTTAGCTATCACCAAACCAGTTTCTGACATACAGTAGACGTCCAATAAATGTTATTCAGATGATGGTCTATATAATTGAACTTCAGATAAGATAAAGGAAGCTCTATATCCTCTTAGTATCTGGCTCCCTCTCTGATCTTGTCTTTCATTAAACAAGGTTCACTGACATTGTTCTGTCTGTACTTCAACTTCAGATAAAGGGTCAGGAAGGCATAAAGGATCCACACAGGTTTCCCAGAGGTAAGCTAGACAAGGCACAAGGTCTAAAGGAGGAAGTAGGGAATCTCACCACTGAGGGAATCCAAGCAAACATTGACCTCGCAGGAGTCAGGCCTGAGAGAGGGACCAACAGAACTTGCTAAGTCCATGGTAAGAATGCAGTAACTTACTTCTCTGTGTTTACAATTCTTTACTATATGGTTTCCCACAAGAGCAAATGCTTCGAGTAAATTTCCTAAAGGTTTATCAATTTGGGCAGCAAGAAAGATTCATGCTAGAGGTTTACATTTCATCCTGCTTGCTCCCTTCAGAGTCAGGAGACCCCTTCCTCAGGAAACTCGAGACTAAGAAGAAAAAGAAAAGCATGGAAAACTGAACTCAGACATGGGAGGGACTCTGTGCCTTAACTAAGAAATAGTAGTGTGAGAATTCCCAACAAGGAACAATACAGTATAAAAGCTATACATTACATCATTATTATTAGTTACGTAGTTCATGGGCATGTAATTGAGGTCACAGGGCTTGTTCCAGATCAGTTTAATTTAGTCAACTGCCGTGGCCTCCCAGAAGGCTCAATGGAGGCTGAAGGCCAGCCAAAAACTCCCAAACTATTGGCCTTTCTCTTAGCTGACCAATCTCAAGAGTGAGGCTGCCCTCTCTCCCTCGACCTCCCCTCTATGGTGGCTGGTGATAAAGAAGCTTTTCTGTGCTAAGAGCAAAATCTTGGAAGCATGAAAAGCAAAAGGCTCCCCTGCATAATGCTCCTCTCAAAATGAGGCCTGAAACTCCAAAGGGAATTGATCTATTCTTTGCCTAATCACTCCATATAAATGTTAAGTTCCTCAAAAGTAGACACAGAATCTTATTCTACTCATGCCATTCCTAGAACATACACTATCAATTAATATTCAGCTTTTAACACATAATTTGTTAAGATTTTGTAAAGTGAAATGGCATGACTTAAACATACCACACTTTATAATTATGCCCGTAATTATATTTTTAGCCTATTGATTCTCACAAAAGTGATACACTCTTGACTGCTATAAAGCAGATGGTTTTATTTCATACATCCTGCGAGTTTTATAAGTATGTTTCTACATAGCTTTATTACAAATATCTATTTGTTTAAATACTGGTAAATCAGTGATATATAAGGTATGTGCTTTATCTAGAAGATAGGCAATGATAATTTAATTTTAAAGTTTTTATTCATGCCATGGTCATATGCAAGAATTGGTGGTTCAAAGATAGTGAATGCCTTGACAAATGTACTTTCTATCCATTCTAGATCAGAGTTGTGAACAGCTGGCTAAAGCTATACTTAGCTTGAAAATGAGTCACAGAATATAAAAGTAACCAAAATATTTACTTATTCACCATCTGTTATTTTCTGGGGAGGGACAAGGAAGAAATTTTATTGCTGATACTCGCATAATAACTTTATGACTTTATGGAAAGATGAAAAGATGTCAAAAAGGAGACTAAAATGGCTGGAGACTTTCCTAGGAAAATGTTTTCGACATCACTTTCTTAAAAAACTCAACCTACCCCATATAAAGTAGTCTTTCTTGAAGATCCAGAATTCTGGTTAAAGATTGCCCTGAGAATAAAGAGCTTTGGCAGTCTTTAGAGTGATAACCATATGCCAACGACACTGCTGAGAGATGGTTTAACCCCATGTTGAACAGCTGTCCTTGGGGCTGGAAGATCATATTCCCTTAAGAGCTGATTATCTGTCTGTGTGCTTTTCTGAAAGTAAACCAAGACATCAAACAGAAACGCAGGAGACAGAGACTATGATTAAACAGTCTTAGCCACAGGTCAATGAAGTGAGGGCGAATGTGGACACCAGAGATGGGCTGTGGTGGATCTTGAGGGTCCATGTGACATAACTTATGTCTTCCAGTATCCTCCATGTCCCAGGCACTGAGATGAGAAGGAACCATGATGAAGGCTGAGGATCAAGCCACCTGAGTTTTTATCTTGGTTGATACCAAGAAGCTCTTTGATATTGGCAAGTCAATGCATTTTATTGGGTCCTAGTCTTCCAAAAAAGTGGAACATCTTCTTGCTTGAGTCACTAGTTTTTGTGAAGCTCAAGCGACAGTGTGGATAAAAGTATTGAGCTCCTATGATACAATATTGCAAAACAGAGTTCTTGATTCTAAATAAAGGCATCCGTTTTCTCTATTTACAAAGCAGTTGTAGTCACCTGTAGGTGAAGGTGGAGAAAGAGATGAGAACTTCATTCTCTAACACTGCCAAAGGGAAATTGTTGCAGCATGTGAGGTTTTAACATTCAGATTCTGGAATTAGCATTCTCATTGTTGTTGATGCAGATAACAAGGAACTCATTTTCCTTCCATTTCTTGATATCACATTTCAGCCATGTAAGTCAGATCTTCCCTTGGAATAAAACTGGCCTAAATCTATTGGCATCATGCTTTATAGGGGGCTTCTCCTAAAATACCTTGACAAGCAATGGGACAATGTTTGCAGTAGTCAGAGCAAAGATTATTATCCATACTCTACACATGAGGAAAATCAACTCACTTCATTTAAATCAATTAAAATTAAATACCTTCTGGGTTCACACACTGTTGAATGTCATTGGATATAAAAGCACAGTGATGCCTATGACCACAGTCTTTTTGGAAAGAGAAGTACCTAAGTGTGGTGTATGGTAACTCACTAAGTTTCCATTGTATGAATCAGAAAGGTAACATACCTAACTAAAAGCTGCATGGAGAGTCCGTGGTGAATCAGGACAAGGACATCTGAGTCCCCTAACTTCCGGGCTGGTGCTCTTTTCACTACTCCACATATAGTTAGTGTTCAGTATATCTTAACAGATGGCTTCAGAGCTATTTGTTTTACACCAAAGAGATCTGTTTTAGTTCATAAAATCGGGTAATCCAAAAGCCGAGTCTTCACCAAAAGTACTAGACATATACAAAACTTTAAAAAATTATTTTTCTAACTAAATCGATAATAATCATTGTTCCCCAACCATAAACAAGGCTATGGCTGAGTCCTTGAAGGATGAGTAGGATTTTCTACATGCAACGAAATTTTGTGGAAGAACATAGGGAAGAAGCATGGAGCGCATTTGAGGGTCAGATTTACATCGGCGTTAAATGAAAAAGTGAATGCTTAGCCTGTTGTACATTCCTAAATCTGTGCACATGCCCAGGCATGGTGATGGACAGGCTTCATGACGTATACATAAGCTGCCACCTAATTTTCTAACCACTATTATGCAACTGTTTCAAAAACACTTATCAGGTATTCTAATATCATTTATTCTTACAAAGCCTATATTCCTTTTATGAGCTTTGATGTGTAATTATTTTGATGGCCTTAACCTAGAGTTAGTTTCCTTTACCTTATCTTACTACTGTATTCATTTTTCATTCACTCCTAAACAACACTGTCCTCATTTATTCTCTGTGAATTCGAAAAGTTTAGTCTGGATCATTTTCCTTTTCCTTTGGAGAAATACAGTCTTGAGGACAAGAAACTCCTTGAGTAGTACCAAAGGCATCACAAGCCCACCATCCTAGAAATGACCCTCCTGTTCAAATATGGGTTGAAAAAGGCAGATAGTCTTCTGGTGGTCCTGTCTCATAATTTCCTGGTCTCAGAAGGTATCTTAAACTGAGTCAGGGTCATTTTGAGAAACTAAAACTTTAGTATATATCTACATATCTATGTATATGTATATGTATATCTATATCTATATATCTATATCTATATCTATATCTATATCTATCTATATCCACATATTAAAGCAAAGTATTTTAAACAACTAAATATAGCTGGTAATAAGCTACTTTGCTCAGTAATGTCTCTCCTCTATTCCTTGTAAAAACGCATTACTCTCCTTTTTGAATTTGGTCAAACTGCATGATTATTTTTGGCTATGCAGATGCAACCTTTTCCTTTTTTTTTATACTTCATTTTCTATGGGTAGAAAGGCAACAGGAAATAAAATTATAACTGAGACTGAATCTCAAATAATGTGAACTTGAGGAAGTTCTTTAAGCTTTCTCTTTCACATTTATAAACAAATATTGACATCTTGTCAAAAATACTTTATATTTATCTATTCTGTATATACATACACATAATCACATGCATCATAAATATCTATAAATAACAAAATTTAACACATATTTGTTGGGAGAATTAAAAGAAATTGTATAGTGGGTTGCTCAATAATTGTTCATCGTCCCTCTCAACTCTGAAACGTATACTGATTGCTCAATACGATTGATCAATTGGACAAAATATGTAATATCTTTGAACATTACATAATATCTTTACTAGTAGGACCTTTTGTTGTTGTTGTCTGTTATTTAATATCAAATAAGCATCCATGTTATCTTGGATAGAAATTGCTATCTTTGACCCTGAATGTTCAACATTATCTACAGTTACATGAATTGTCGAATTGTACCCAGAGATAACGAAAGGTTAAGATGATTAAATGTGTGTATGTAAAGTTTTTCTTACAGACCCAACCCACAAGTCTGTAACTCTGTTAACACGAAGGCCGTATGATGAGTCCACACACCAACGCTTAGTTCTGAGAATAGAGAACTATTTACCATAGCAGTCCATTACAGCACTGAACATCTCTGATTATTAGAAAATGCTTTTTTTTTTTTTTCACTGAGCCCTGTAATCTTACTTAGAAAAAGTCCTTACTATGTCTTTTGGGAGCATATTAGCTCAAGTCACACTTCATTGGGTCATTAGATTATGGTATTTTTAGTAAAATCCATTATTAGGGTCATTGATAAGAACACAAGCAAGGCAAATGCAGAAAGATGAGACATGAAGTTATTACTATAAAGAATAAAAAAAGCTACATAATTTTGCCAGGTATGGCAAAAGAAAGATAGAGACAAACACACAGAGACAGAGAGAACTTAATGGAAACTTGTAATGAATCAAAACCATTTTCACATGTTAACTATTAGTTCAATCTCTCTCAGTATCTTCAATCTGTTTAGTCTATCACTCTCTCCTTTGATTCCTTTCACAATTTTTGAGATTTTCTGACCACATGCTTATTATCTAATATTTTAATAATTCTGTAATAATTCTCTCTCCCTCACTAGACAGTGATGTTCTCCAGGGCAAAGGCTGAATTTATTTTTTTCCTTTGTATATGCTCCAATGTGTAAACGTGCCTGGCACACAGTGGGCACTTGGTGTTGGTTGAATGAATGAATTACATTTCTAGAGAACTGTCAGTATAAAAAGGAGATGCTTATTTGTTATTGCATATAGTCGACCTCCTAGAAATGCCAGGCAGGGATTCACGCCAAAAGAAGGAGAGCAGATGCACACTCTCTCTGACCCTACTCGTTCTGATATGCTCAGGACTAGGACACTCATCATCAAATGTTTCTATCCAAATTCCTCAACAAATTTCTTGAGTATAAGCCATACCATTAATAGAAACTAATACAATAAAAGAAATATTATAACAACTTCACTTTACAAAATAGAAAACTGTGCACTTAGGCGACACATTCTATGGTCCTTCAAAGAATTTTTTTTCTCTTCCTTGGATTTTTCTATGTTTGCCCATACAACATGGCTCTGTTTCTTTGAGATAGTTCCAAGTGTTCTTAAGTTTTCCCATGAGTCTCTCCTGTGCCTTTCTAGATTTGCAGCATCAGTGTTGAATGGGTTTCTAGTTGCTAACAAATATCTTGGTTAAATATATTTTTTCTTCTTTGGTATTTGTCACAAAATATCTCTGCCAAAAAATCTCTGTTTATTTTTTAATTGTAACACACTGAAGGAGAGATAGATGGACAGACAGACAATCTCCAATGTGTGTATGAACATACATATATATGCAAATGTATTTATGTATATGTACATATATATCCAAACCTCAAATGCTAAATAGAATGAAAAAATATATATCTTAATATATTAATACATTTCAAATATCTTACTATTTTAGTCACTGAAAAATAAATAAAACTGGTGAATAGTTATAATGAGTCACTCAAGGAAAGGGAAGCAATAATAGAAACAAAGGGTGAATTATAACAACCCCCTTGTTTAAATGAAAAAGATATATTTGAGCAATAAATTCTATTTTAAAAAGAACAGAACCCTCATATTAAAATTGTTTCTCTTTCTAGCATAACACTGCTTACATTTATGAGCTGATTACTTTGAATTGCAAAATTCCAGTGCTGTGTATCACACAGACACCTATCAGTATTTTCAATATGATGGTTTTTAAAGACTGCATGCACATCAGAGGACAGTAATTCTGATGAGGCAGATAAAAAAAATCAAAACAAAATTACATGCACTGTTGATTTTTTATTCCATATATGGATGGTTAATTTCTTAAATTACACACAGAAATTCTGTCCCTGCATGTCATCCCTTGCCTACAGATGATGGTTTGTCAAATAGAACACTGAGGAAATGCTAAACTTAAGATTGATAAGAAAGACATGACGTTTTGGAGGAAGTATCGTGTTTGAGACATATGAGGGGCCCTAAAATGTTTTGTGTAAATCGAATTTTCTATGGACTTACATTATCATCTCAAGGTTTCACGAGCCTCACAGAAGCATACTTTTTAAAGGCAGCACCAATTAGCCTTAAACTACAGTGGGTGGGTGTGAGGGGGCAAGGTCAGCTGAAAACGAGTAAATAAAATCTCATGAGCATAAGAAGTCCCTGGAGGAGCCTTTTGTGGTCCTCTAAAAGTTGAAAATGCTTGTGTGTTGGGAGAGGTGTTAGTCTAGGGCCCCCAATTCATAAACCATAGTAGGCGGGGATTGGAGCCAACTTACTACTCATGCTGTAGTAAGTAGAACAGCTGTTACTATGCAGGGAGGCTCCGTTAAAGCAAAAGAAATAAGAGCCCGAGGAATTGGGAAAGATAATTTGTGAAAAGATCTGGGTACCGCTGAAACCTTCATAGGAGGCTATGTGACAATAGATAGGTTACTTCCTCTCTTTGGGCCTCTATCTCCCAACCTTAAAGAAATAAAAATTTTTTAAAAAGCTGTTTTCCTACATGGTACTTATATTACCTTACAATTCTTACAATATATGAGTTAGACATTATACCCAATATACAGTATGCTGCTAGCAAGTTTGCCTTTACAGCCATCTACTGCTGGTGGCCTGTTTCAATGGTGGCCTGTTGGTGGCTCTCTCCTAGAGTCTAACATTTTTAGGCAATTAAGCGGCAACCGTCCATTGTTAGAAATTCACAAATGCTTGGCACGTCCACAGGTCTGCTCTCTCAGCCAAGTATGAATTCGGACTCTGTTATCGCCGACTCTACAGCCGAAGCAAGGCTTCTGTCTCGAAGCCTTCTTTGACATATCTGTTGACTGCATAGAGGCAGTCGCTTTAAGAGATCCAGTGAGAAACAGAAATAAATGTGTGGGAAGGCCTCGCACCAGGCTGAGGGGTTTAAGACAGTGGGTGGGAGCTTTGGTTTTGATTTGCTTCCAGCAACCAACCTCAGAGTCAGCAAAATGTATGCCTCAAATAATTTGTATCTGTTGTTGTTGTTCTTGAAGTGACATGATGAAAAATATCCATAGATAATAGATTTCATTGATAAAGTTTTCATTGATAAAGGGCTGTTTGGACATAGTGATTTGATTACTGGCTTACTCTTTGACCAAAAATAATGTAGTTCAACTTTAAAATAATTGTAGTTCATATTAATATAGCACTTCACAGATTCTAAGAATATTACCTCACATGAAAAGCCAAGGAAATAGAGAAGGTATCAATATTTGTAGATTACAATCAAGTAAATAGAGTTCAGAAAGGATGATTTGTGTGAGGTCACACAAGGAGCAAAAAGACCATGATGGAGCTAAAACAGGTTTCTGGATTCCAATATGGCACTTATGTATTGGCATTATGATGACTAATTTTCTGGACTAATGGCCTCCTTTCTTGTTCTTGCATAGATGCAGAAAAATAAGATTAATTGTAATAACTATCATCCCAATATGAAAAAAATAGTCCTGGACTCAACAATTTAATTTCGATTAATAAACACGCGCGCGCGCACACACACACACACACACACACACACACACACACGGAGAAACAGGCAGATTTTACTCTAAAATAGTGAGATAATAAAATAAATTAGGTATCTTAATCTAGGTTTTCATTTGATTTTTGTTGAAACGTTAAGGTGATTTTTTACGTGATATCTTACTCCAATGACAGGAAGTTTACTGGTGACATTTTATAAGACATGCACTCATTTGCATTAGAAGCTGCTATAGCCTAAGCAAAGTTGGAAATAGAATACATCTTCCATTAAAAGAAAGGTCACAATTGGCTATTCACCAGAGGGATTTAAATATTTTAATACCACAGCACAACCAAGGTGACTGTGGAATATTACAGGTGTGGACAACAAAATTCATTTTACCATGCAGAATTTAGAAAGCAAATGAGCAAATAGGTCTGCGGCAAATTGGGTGTGGGGGAGGTTCTTCTTCATCAAGCAAAATAAAGTTATTATTCATACTGAATTGTATAGTTCTCAAAATCTAGCACACATTACTCTTGTCAATAGCCATACCAGAAAGAGAAACTAAAGATAATTGGTTACTACAATATAAATTATTTTGGAACACAGATGAATTATCTATCTTGTTTTGTTTTTAAATTATTGTTTAGGATTCAAGGCATTATGATAAGTTTACAGAGTTTATTTCTTTGATGTTCTTTCCACATAATATTTTAGTCAGAAAGTAAAACTTAGTTATTTTCTTTGAGAGTATGGATCTGGAAATACTTTTTTTCAGTTGCCATCCATTTGTTTTGTTTTTGTGTTAAATGTATTGTAAATCCATGGTCAAAGCAGTACTGAGAGGTTGATAGAAAAGATATTTACGGACTTACGAAACACATTGTGCACACTAAGCAGATCTAGATATATGGATTTGGACTCTTTGTATACCATTCTCTAATGACTATTCTGCTACCTAACAGAAGCATGTAAAGTCATACAAATAAATCTACTTTTACCCAACCCACAGAGAAGCTGCTTGAAAATAATTGGTGATGGTTAAAGATTGCTGACCAATTTAGAATTTTAAAGCCACTGTCCTCTAAGTTTGGGCTTGGAATGAATGCCTTCCAAGAAGATTACTTTCCTCCTTATCTAGAGGAAAAACAAAAACTAGGAATAATGTGAATTTATAAAAAAAAACAAACAGGTACACATACTGATGTGACAAGAAGAGTAAACTTTTAGTAACTATGATTTATGGCTTTATTTTGTCTATGAGCTTGAGCTTATGGTAACAGATGGTGAGAGGAAATAAAAAATTAAAATAGAGATAGAAAATAGAAAGTGTGCGTGTTCATTTTTTTGGAAGGAGAAATGACATTAAATTAAGAAAGTCAGAATCAGTGACCCATTTTAAATGTACTCATTTAAGTTTCTATGAGGGTATGTTAATTATAATAATGCATCTCTTCTACAAGGAAAAAAAATGGCATGACTGTAGTGAGATTCTCAGTGGTGAGATTATTTATATTTAACTGGAAGAAAAATGAGCTCTATGAGCCAATCTGAAAAAAAATCTCCCTGCATCTCTCCAGCCTATTCCTGCTGCCTCTAGTTCCCTCTGGAGTCCCTTAGATCGTGGACTCTTGTGTAAGTGCTCGCCTATCTGTGGCTTGTCTGTAACCTAGTAATTATTGGCCTTCCATCATTGGCAAGGCTGTCCTAACTCCTAGTAAAAATGATGTGTTGTTTTACAGTGTCAGATCCTCGCTCCTTGATAAGAATCTGTCTCTATGAACATTACACATTCTATAGAATTACATTACCAAGCCTATCTGCTGTCTCGGTTTTACTAAAAATTAATGGCATGTTTTTATTTATTTGTTAATAAACTACCGTTTGCTTTTACAAATCCATCAGTTTCAAGTCCAAAGATGTGGAGCTTGAGCTATTTCTTCTCCCCCATGATGTTTATGATTTCTTATAAGTCATACAAATGATTTGTGAATCCAAATAATATAATCTATAGAAGGAGAAAATATTGAACATACATTCAGCAACTATCGACAAAAGTTATTCAGTATGTGTCCATCTGCAAAGTTAGACACACCAATAAGGTCAGATGGTGGAATGGGACTCAGAACAAGAGCTATGCACTGCGTGAAAATGGGTCTACTGTGGAGCCACCACAGTGAGAAAGGATCCCAGGACCACCTGCAAAGGACCAAGATGGAAACATGGATCCCAAGACTACCTCACCTGCAAAGGACCAAGATGGAAACATTCAATATACGCAGCAGGTTGATCCCTTTTTTTTTTCTCTCAATTATAAAAATGCACAAATTACATATATTCCTCCCCCAGATCCAGGAGGAACCAAGATAAGATAGAGATAAAAACCACTAAGCCAAAGAGTATGCAGTACAATGGAAAAAAATGAGAAATAGCAAGGAAAAATGTGTTTCCACTGGTCCAAGAAGAAGTTGAAACTGCACAAGCCTCTCTAGACATGAGCAGCACACCCTGGGGTCCTCAGAGCTGAACTCGCGCCCTTGTCGAGAAGATTAAACCTTCGTTTTGGGAGCCAGTGAGGAGACTTGTGGCACCCAACATGTTTAACTTCGTAAACTACAGCAACATTGTATAAACCACAGCTGCTCTTGGTGTGGCCATGGCCTCCCAGTAGTCCCCAACACACATGTGTACCTTCACTGAGCTTCTGAGTACAGGAGAAGGGGACAGCATGCAGCCACTCAGGGAGTGACCTTGGGAGGGAGCCCCAATTTAAACAAGACCATCTTGCAGAGAAGGAAGGTTGTACCCCAGCTTCCAACACTGCCTGATAACTGAAACACTGCTTCCCCCCTTTACTCTCAGAATGTCCCACTGTAATGTTCTTGATGTGTCACTGACAGTTCATCCTTGAGTTAGGCTCCTCTGAACTGTCTTCCCAGCTAGGCCTCACCTTTCGGGCTTTCATATCCTCTTCGCATCGCTCCGTTTTAGCAAGAATCCTGCCAAGTTGGTCTAGCCAGAATCTCTGCTCTCAATACCTGATTATCATAGCCAGTCTTCAGCAAGAATGATGGAAGATCAACTTAGCCAAAATCACCCCTGACCCCGATGTTTCCTCTCAGTTACTTCCCGCTCACTGACCCCCACCCTGCTCCTCTGCTATAAATTCCTTGTATTCATAATTGAGACTAATATCTCTCCCCTACTACAAAACCCCATCACAGAGGTTCCTATTCCTATCACAAATCTGCCTTACTGTTTCAACCAGTGTCATGAATCATTTGTTTCCTTTGACAACTTGATGTTGAAGCCTTGACTCCACCCATCCTCCTTGGAAGAAGGCAGCAATGGCTTTGCTCCCTGACTAACAGCCCTTCTCCGGCTTTTTGATCCAGGTCTTTACAAGTGCACCCCTATCATCAAGCCCAGCAACCCCAGGACCAGGATCTTGCAGGACAAGCCCTGGGGATCTCCCCAAGGGAAGTTGGAGTATTTGGCATCATCTGTATGTTAGACTAGAAAACCCCAGACAGATCATTTATCTCAGTACAAACTATGCTTTTTTAGAGACCCAAAAGAGAATCTCACATTATTGAAATATGAAATGCAACATAACTGGATATAAATCTCTGTGCTCAGTGGAATATGGCGGAAATTGATGTAGTGATTTATATTAGCACCTATCTTTTGCCAACAATGTGTTTCCAATCATTGTTAACTAAATCCGGGGACTATCACATCCCAAATTAGAGAGACTTTTTTTTTCCTATGCAGATCTGTTACACTCTTACAAAGAAATCTCTTGCTCAACACAATGATTCATCAATGAAAAAAAGAAGGTAACCCTGAGCCAGTCTCACTGCTTGAAACCAGGCACTGACTTGGCATTCCCTACTGAAAGAAACAAGAGAAACACTCTCAAACACAGGTGAGGCTGTACCTTCATCCAAGCTGCCTAGTGACCAGGAAGGGACGAAGTACCCTTGGCAGGCTGAGATCTCAATGTCACCAACATGACATTAAAAGACCTAAGTCTGATCTAAGGCCCAGGAACTCAGTAGAAGCAAACATAAAATTGTTAGATAGTGAATGGGAAGCACTCAGAAAGAGAGAGAGAGAGACAAAATAACTGTAATGCTACTCAAATTAGCATTATGAATAAAGTAAAAAAAATTAAATATAGGAAAGATAGCCAACATCCTCAACTGGAACATTAAAGTACTTCAGAGGCATTGAATTTTATAGAAAAAAATCCAATTAATATTATGAAATGAATGTTTAGAATGTTCCCTTAAATAGAACAAATATATATATACAAACAAAAGAAAAACAGACAGAAATAAAACAAGAACATGTGGGAAAATAACCAATTAGAGAGCTTGGAAATGAAAAATATGTAGGTATCTAAAACTCAGTAAACGGGAAAAAACTGTAGTGTGAACACAAAAGGAATGAGTGAATGATAAGAAAGTCCAAATGAATCCACCCGGATGGTCTTGGAGACACAGAACAGACTGATGTACAGAGTTTTCTCTAGTTCTACTCAGGAACCTTTCTGTCGCTTTGTTTTCCTCAACTTGTATGACAATGCTCACTTCACCTGTCTACCTTCGCGTCTCCACAGCTCTCACCTTTGTCCCTGCTAAACTCACATCTAATCCTTGAAGACTGAAGAGCTCAAAGGAGAGAAAAAAAACATCCTTTGCTTTTCACACATGCTCCATCAACTAGAAGGTACTAGAAGGGAGTGTGGGCAGTGCAGATGCCCAAGCTGAGCATGGGGACAGAGAGCAGCTGCTGTTGCCCCTGGTAAAGGAGGCATCACAGAGGAGAGCCCTGGGCTCCCTGGAAGTGGGAGTGTTGAGGACAGTGTGTCCAGCATTTAGCTCTTGCATCTTCTCATTGAGTGTTTAGCTCCAGTATTTAGCTCTTGCATCTTCTCATTAAGTGTTTTAAATTAAGGTAAGCAAAGGTGATAGCAGGTAAGAGGTGAGACTGCAGCTGAGGAGAAAAGTGTTTCCCTGTTTTCCTAAAATGCTTACACACCTGTGGCCTCTCTTTAATGTACTTTTTTACATATGTCCTATTTCTTATTCTGTACCCAACCTTATCATGCCTTACTCTGGGAGACATCATCTGGCATTGATGTGACAGAGGGGCCCGAAGGGCGTGAAGGGCCTGAGTGACAAGGGACAAGGCACTCTAATTTAGAAAGTGGCTCTCCAAACCCTTCCTCCTCTTCTTAGTCCCGGGTACTGCGAGCCAGTAACACTGTCAGAACATCGAGATTTGGAGGATTTACAACCGGCCACACTTCGATAGCCTGTTGCCATTCTATTCTGTGAGGGAGGCGGGTTTCACAGAAGGACCACGGCCTGACATTCACAGGTCCTGAGTTCTGTTCCCAGCTCCGATGCGCACAGCAGTGAGATGCTGGTGGAATCACTTCTGCCTCTGAGACTCACTTTCCTGCTTTGTGACATGAAGAATGAATTAAATCATCCCTAAGGATCTCTCTCCCTTTCTGCCAGTTCCCTCCGGCTTCACCATTTAAAAATAATGTTCATCTCAGAACATTATTCACTTCATCTCCATGTGCTCAAGTGAAATGATAATAATATTTTCCTCATAAGTTGGGGGTGAGACCTAAATCAGGTAATTAACCAAGATGCCTGCATAGAACATAGCAGGTGTTCAATTAAATGGTAGGTTTTACTATTTACACTTATTTGTTGATGATACAGGGAATGAAAATTTTGCTTTAAAAAATCGTAGAAGTATTTCTGACTATTTTGAAAAAAAGAGATGTTTCAGATTGTCTAGTTACTCTAAAATTGATGACAGATGATCATGATTACAAAACAGAGGCACAGAAGCAGTGCCAGCCCTGTGAGGGGGTGGGCATGCATGGGGCAGGTGGCTCAGACTCAAAAAGCATGTCAAGGACCCTGGAACTAAGATTCTTAGAGACACTGTAAAGAGAGAGGATAAGAGTAGCCCCCACAGGGTCAAGCTCTTAGCAGATGGTTTTGTATTATCTGTCGACCCATTGTATCTATATATTTGTACACATAACATATACTGTCTTTATATATATTTATTATATATAATACATATTATAATACATATTAGTAGAAATATATACCTTTCCCTTTCTCTGTCTTCATTATTTCTACCTGTCTCCAATGTGTCCAAGTCCAATCTCTTCCAGCTCTGATCTAGCTGACGTCTTTAGCTCCAATCTATGCATATGAATGAAATAAATTAGCACAGCTACGTCAGAAAGAAAATAATTCACAACTATCGAGCAACACATTCCCTCAAAACTCTCTCTACCACTCTATCCCCTGCCAGAGCAAAGCAACACAAGCATGTAAGAACCTCATGCCTCACAGTGGCAAAAACAGAAACAGGCTTCCCAATGATTACACATAGTAAATGTCCTTTGGTTTGCGATGTTCTTTTAATAGTCAAATAAATACAGTTTTTGCCACAACCTCTTTATTGGTCCCACCAGGAAACAGGACAGACGGAGTCTGGATTACACAGCAGATGCTGTGGGCCATCTCGTTTAATTTGCAAGTCAAATAGAAGAAATAAAGGCCACATGGGATGTCCACATGCGATGTCCACACCGATTAGTGAGACATCTGAGAGACCAATGACTACAAACCTCTGGAGAATAAACACTGCCTTGCTGCTATGGAATGCTGTGGCAGCCTTCTAATCATTTCCTTCGACTATCGTGTAGACGTTGCTGGTCGGAAAGTAAGTGATAACATTGCACCATAGTCCAGGCACTAAGAAAATAGAACATCTGTTCAATCTTATGGTTCGGTCCTATTCTGGTGCAAACTGTTTCCCACAGCAGCTGCCCTGATCGGTCAACTCTTTTTCCTGAAATCAACAAAACCCTTAAACATGCCCCCAAAAGACTCATTTAGTTCTCACTGATGTTACTGCACAGAACAATGTGTATTAATTGGATCCATTAATTGAGTAATCATGGGAATGTAATGTCTATAACTCATATGCAAGTTTCATAGAATAGAATTATTGCTGAATGCAGGTCTCATTTTTTTCTTCCTCTTTGCAGGAAGATAGAAAGCACACTTGCAGTCTATGAATCTAGTTTTGCACACTGTCCCAAGAGGACCCAAGTTTGAAAAAAATACCTTCTTCCTGCAAGCACTGGGCTTTATCAAAAAAGAAAAAAAAAAGCTGATAGATTTAGGGGCTGATTAGCCTGATAAATAATATCTAATAAATGTAAATGTATTCAGCTTATGTGTATACCAACAAAATGTCACCTAAGTACTTGGAAAGACCTTGCCCAATTTCAATATTTATAGGGTGATCTAAGGAAGAGAAAAATACTCAACTAAACTGTTTGTAGGCTCTGGACACATATTATCAAAGAAATGGGGGCGAAGCTAGGAGCAGAAATTGAGAGCCTCAGTATTGGAGGGCCCCAGGAAACAGGTCTCTTTATTCCCAATGAAAGTCAAGGTTCAAGGTTGAAGATCCTCCTGGAAGAGATTATTGCATTGACTCACAATAAAAACATATTGTGATGAAGAGAAGAAGGACAGAGCACTAAGCACTTGGGATAGGTTAGCAGAGAGGAAGAAAGACAAAGAGAAGGGAAATGGCAAAAGGGATCAGGCTGGGGCAGCAGTAGCAGTGCCTGGGAGGTATGAGCATAGCCATGTCAACTGCCATCCCCCAGACAGAGACATAGGGACTGCTGTCTCCCTCTTTCTTCTCCACTGGGGTCAGGCTCTGTTGTAGTCCATTGGCAGGGGCAGAACTGAGGTCTGGAGAGTGGGCTGAAGAAAGGGTCATTCTCTACCCAGAGAACAGAACTGTCAGCACAGCCAGATCACTGGTCATGGTGAGTCCTTCCACTAGACAATTCTGATGGACTACTATGCATAGTCAGTATACACCAGTCAGCGAACACCCAAGATGCTGAGTTACTTTGAGTGTTTTCCGTTCCGTTTCTTAAATCCAGATGTTCAGGCATATGGAGATTAATCAACATTACTGTCATCAGACCTGCTTGTCACAGTCACGATGGCTTTAGCATCAGCTTAATAAAAGACATCATAGACTCATATTTAGAAGAGAAATTGAGAATTGTTTTTTTACTAATAGCCTTTAATCCGCAAGAAAGAAAAGTGAATGAAGAGTTAGAGATTAATAAAAGTTATATCTTCCTTATACATATTTGATTTTAGTATTTAAATATATTTAATGTTTAAATAGATTATATAGAATATTTTAACTTACATAATTAAATTTAACATACTAAATGGCTCTTCTATTTAGAAAAAGAAAGATAACTCTTTATTCCAAGAGATAGCAAATAAATACCTAACAAATACTAAATACTAAATAAATACAAATAAGTTAGAGTTCCACTGTGATCTGATACTCGTGGAATAGAGATGATGCACTGGAAAGACAGATAAGAAACAAAAAGAGATTAAAATGAGACTATAAGTAGGAATAAAGAACAGAACTAAGAATCAAAACAGATACAAGCAAAATATACTATAGAAAAGAAATAGGGAAGCTTAGAGACTTAGAGAGAAAAACACCAAGAGGCTTTAGATGAAGACATGCAGAGTAAAATAGATATAGCCAAAGGAAGAGGGAAAAATATAGAGCAAGCAATAAAGAGAAAAATTAGATGGCTAAGGCAATAAATTTCTGCTTTTCATCTCAGAGCCAGTTGCTTACTTGCACTACAAATCTTTAAGTGTTCTGTCCCTTCATTACACTGGGAAAGAAATGCTATTCGGATTTGAATCATTATTTATTTATACATGCAACAAATCATAATTAAAGTCTCATGAATGCTGCATTATTCCAGGCAGTGGGGTGAACAAGAGGATGCTGATGCCTCATGTAGTTTATTTTCTAGGGTGAGCAAAATTCAGTCCTTGCAGTAAGGGTAGCAATGGTAGTATGGTTGGCAAAGACACCAAATACAGTGAGGAAATAGCAGTTCTCCAAAGAAAATAATGTATGCCTATGTGTAAAAGGTCAGGGAGATGGAGGTTGCTGATCAAAACAACAGAGGCCCAATATCAGCTGGCATCACCTCTAATCTTATTAAATGAATACATACATACATACATACATACATACATACATACATACATACATACACACACATACTCTGAAACACTAATTTTCCCTAAACGATTTAGCTAATTAGTGGCATACACAGAACTTCAACCCAGATATGCCTAATCCAATCAAGGACAAACAATCTAATTTGTTTAATCAGAGTCCCATGTTTGAAGAAAAAATGGCTGAACTTTCCAAATTATAGGAAGACATTATTATACATACTTTAAAAATCCAAGAGAAATTTAAGTAGGATAAATCCAAAGAAATCCATGTTAAGATACATCCTCATGTATCTTTAACTCCTAAAAAATAAAAACAAAGATAATATCTTAATGGAAACAAGGAATTATCTATTTGAATTATAGTAGATTTCTCATCTGAAGCAATGGAAGACAGAGAGAAGTGGCAAAATATTTTTCAAGTGCTGAAAGAAAAGAACTGTTAACTGCAAATTCCATATCTTGCAAAACTATTCTTCAAGAATGAAAAAACAAAAGTCTTCTCATATGAAGAAAAACCTATATGAAGTTGTCACTTACCAGACCTACTCTTAAAGAATGGCTAAAGGAAATTCTTCAAACAGAAAGGAAGTGATAAATGAAGAAATCTTGGAGCACCAAGAAGAAAAAATGTAACAAGGAAAAGAATCAAAACGTGGCTGAGTCATTAGCCAAGAATAGCCTACACTAGACTCTATTTTTTTCCTGATGAGTTTTCTAAATCTTATTTGAGGATTGAAACAAAAATTATAATACCATTTGTATTGATCAACTTTGTCTGCCACAATAAAATACTATAAACTGAGTGACTTGAACAATAGAAATTTATTTTCTCACATTTATGGAGGTTGGAAAGCCCAAGATCAAGTTTGCAGCAGGATTTCTGATAAGAACTCTCTTTTTGGCTTACAAATAGCTCCTTTCTTGCTATGTCCTCATACAGCCTTTCTGTGATGCATGCCTGTAAGGATTATGGGGTAGGGGATTGTGTGCCAGGGAAGGGAAGAGAATGAAAGATAAAGCTCTCTCACGCCTCCTCGTAAAAGGACACTAATCTTATCCGATTAAGGCCCCACCCTTATGAACTGATTTAATCTTCATTACCTCTTTTTAGGCTTTCTCTCCAAATACAGCCGAACTGGGGAATTGGGCTTCACATATGAACTTTTTTGGGGACACAAATATTCAGTCCATATCACCATCTGACACTCAAGACAATGATATTTCAATACTAGGAATGGTGAAGGGACCTAAATGGAAGTGAAGCGTCCATGCTACACTCACAGTGGTATAACATTGATACCAACAGGCTGTAATAACTTGCATATGTTATAAGAGCAACGGCTGAGAAAACTACACAGAGCAAGGCCTGCAAGAACACTGCAAACAAATCAAAGTGGAATCCTAAAACAGTGTTTGAGTAACCTACAAAAAGACAAGAAAAAAAACAAAAAAGAATAAGAAACAGATGAAACAAAAATAATGACTGACTTAAGCCCTGAAGTATTTATTAATTTAAATATAAAGGATAAAAATATACCAATTAAAAAGGAGAGATTCACAGAGTGGATCAAGAAAAATAAAAGCAGCAAATATAAGTTATCTTTAAAAAAGATGAAAGGGCAATCTATGGCAGAAAGATAATAAAAGAAGTTTACAAAACAAAAACAAAAACAATAATCTAATCCAATTTGTGCTATAACCTCTACCCTGGACTACTTCTCTGAAATCCATCTGCTTCTGCCTTTTAATATTTATAACTAGTATATCAAATATGAGCCCAAACTAGAACTTGGATAATTTGTATTCTGTTGCATCAATTGGTAAAGCTACTCTAAGAAATCAAGACTGAATGCTGTTCACATCAAAGCACTCCACTGAAAAGCAGAATGTGGGCAGCTGCTTGGCTGATATGTTCTCCAAACACGACTGACCTGATAGCGTTTCTTCCTCAACTGCCCAAGTTTTCTGGAAGAAAACTATAGCTTCTCACACTCTTGAGAAATAATGTGGACCTAGAGGCTGTGTAGGGAAGTCAGGAAAAGCACAGAGAAGAAGCTTAAGGATGAAAGTAATTGCAATGGAGACTCAGGATTCCCTCTGAACTCTTCCTCTAACCCACTGTGCAATGCTGGGCAAATCACTTGTTTATCTAGACCAGGAAGAAATAACAATGAGGTCATTCTAAAAAAAAAAAAATCAATGGATGGAAATAACTTTTGATACATCAGTAGAAAATGCCTTTCAAAACATTTATATTTTTACAAGAAAAGCAAAACAAAAATAGGTGTCTTTTCTCCAAAGATCCCCAGAGCCAAAAAAAAAATCCTTATTTTATAATGTCAGGGAAGGTTAGAATGTGTCGTGTCAGGTTTGCAGATGGGCAGTTTGGCAGTGAGCTGAGAAATGGTTCAGATATTGTCCGATATTGTCTGACAAGACAAAGGGAGGTTCTCTCAATCTAAAATGAATTAATGCAACTAAAATGTACTTCTCCCTTATTCTTATCTAACTCAGGTTTTCTCTCTATGAAACTTTATTCTGAAAACTAAAGAGAAAATCAGTGTCACTAATTAGATTGAAAACGTAAAAGTATATTCTCACGCCTTGTTTTCATTCTAGGGTGGGCCAGTTACATCATGTCCATAAGTGGAACATTAAAAAGAATAATAATGTTTTATGTCAATTATACCTCAATAAAAATAAAGGCATAAAAAGATTAATTTTAGCAAAGCTGAATTCTTCACCATTTGTTACCAATAAGTGTATGTCTTTTCATGTTTCTCTAAAGTCAAAGGATTGTCCTTTCTCCCAAAGAAATCAGAGATGTTTATTTTGGTACTGACCAAACTTGTCAAAGCAAAAATTAGTCATCTAGTAACTTATACCATCTTTCAGAGGTTATTTTTGGCATTGAGAGTTTTGATCAAGTGTCTGTCCTAAGATAAAAGGCAAACATTCAGTGTAATCAAGAGAAGGTGATTCTGGTTGCACCTCTCCTATCAAAACCAGCTGAGTGGCATTAACCGCTCTCTTAGCTTCTCAATGTAACACATATTGTCGCTTCGATTAAATATGAGCTGTTGGAGAAATCCACCTGGGAAGTCTGAGGGTCACAGTTTAAATGGCAACATGAGAAATACAAACAATCCCAGCAATTATAGCCTCCTTAGCATCTTGTTGATATGGAATAATTAAGATCTTTACTAGTTATGCCAAATTGTCCTCTAAAAAGAAGAGAAGATTCAGGTCACTAACAAAAATAAATAAATAAATAACTGTCTGCAGAAATTTCTGGTTGCAAAGTGGGAGAAAGAGGATCTACGTATATTGAACATGTTCGGAAGAAAACCATTTTCCACACTTGACAGATGAGAAAGAATTTACATGACTCTTTTGAGATAACTCTGCTGAAACCCAGCCCACTGCTCTAATTCTAGCCATTATCAGAATGAAACTGCAGGAGTCAGAGCCACCCAACCAAGTCCTACCCAAATTTTTTGGCCCACAGAAACCATGAGAGATGATAAAATAAATGATTGTTCTTTAAGATTTCAAGTTTTAGATTGATCTATTTCAGAGTAATAGCCAAACAGAATTATAACCAAAAGCCTTGAACATCAAAAGAGAATGTGGGTAGAAGGAAGAAAAAGCTATTACCATTTTTTTGGTGTATGTATATAGATAGATAGATAGATAGATAGATAGATAGATAGATAGATAGATAGATAGATAGATATAGATATAGATATATAATATTTTATTTATATATATATTTTTATATGTATATAAAATGATGAAAAATATATACATGATATATGTTCATTAACATCCATCACCACACAGTTTCTATTTTTTCTGTGATGAGAATTCTTAGTATCTACTGTTATCAACTTTCAAATATACAATAAAGCACTGTCACCAGGCTGTATATTACATACCCAGGACTTATTCATCTTATAACTAGAAGTTTGTACATTTTAATCATCTTTACCCATTTCTCCCACCCCCACCCCCTATTTCTATGTATGTCATTCTCTTTCTTATTCCTTTTCTCAACCCTCAGAATGTTTATCTCCACTACTGGGCCTAAGAGAAAGCTTTGAGCTTGCCACATGCACATTATTAGAATAACTTAGTCCAAGCACGATTCAAATTACAACATTTCCTTTTCTGGATGACCAACCTGTAAGGCGGGTGAGGCAGGCAGTTTTATTGCTTTATGTTTTATAAAGTAAAGAAAACCACAAAACAAATAAGTGACTTTTCCAAATTTAGGTTATTTCATGCTCCATCCAAATCACTGACAGCTTGGAAACAGAACTTACAGATAATATTTCTACTGCCTCGATCCACTTTGTATTGCATTTTATTCCTCAGCATGGGAAGGAAAACTTTATTAGAAAAATGATTTATTTGAATTGGTCTCCAAAGACAATATGAAAATTTAGCACATCTATCCTGCTTCAAATCTCTAGAATCCATGCTTTCACTGACATCTCTAAATTGCTTTTATTCTTGAAAATCCTGAGAGCTGGAGATGAAATAGGCATCACTAGTTTTATATCTAATACACACTTGTCCAGAAGATCTTTGGGCAGACACAGCCGGTCTTGGGGCCCAGGACAGATCTCACTCACAGTAGAGCAACCACTGCCTGCTTGTGTGCCAGCTTCTTGAAAAGAGCTAGACCAACAGCAAGGATCCTACCAGGCATAGTACTGAGACACACAGTTTATCATGCTCTTCACTGTGAACTCAAGTCCTCTCCTAGCTCCCATGATCTCTCACAGGGTTAACTCTGGGAAGATGGATGACTTGTGTCCTCACCTCACGGTGCCTGGATGGTTCAGATTCCACAGGCTGTGTTCTGAATCTTCTGACTAACCACATTTGGCAGCTGCCTTGGAATAGGCAAGTAGGTTCCCCTGAAAAACTATGGCAATTCAATGAAAATATCTTTTTTGTGAGAAAAAAGAAAAAAAAAGAAAGAATCTTTAGGGTTCAATGTATTGAAATAATCTAGTTCTAATTCATTTTTAAAAGCCTTTGGAACTCACTTGTTTTCTTCAAAATAAAGTTAGGGATTTTTGACTTCCCTGGAGCCACTCAGCTTCGTTTTCTTAGCTCCCTTCTCACTGTCTCTTTTATCTTAGAAGACCAGTCTTATCATGTATAGTTAGTCCATGAATGCATAAATATATAAATACCTCAAACACACTAATGACTGAGTTAATGATGTCTTTTTGTTTCTGCTGTTTTTCAGAACAAATATAAATCCGGCTAATGCTCAGAGACCTCTCAGCCAGATATAACTAGACATACGGCATTTACTTCAATCCTTCCCATGGCCTAAATGGTTTGACTCCCTTTTGTTGCCCTGTGCTAGTCTACAAAAAAAGAAACACATTGATAATAAGCCTTCTCTTTTAAAAATGAAAAGTCCTCCAAAAGTATATTTGGTTTTAACACCTGAAAATGAAATAGTTCCTACTACTATCCCAACAAGAGTCAACCACACTGAATTGATGAGCGTGTTAGTTTGGGAATATAGGAAGTGAGGGGTTTGAAAGCATAAAGGGATTGAAGGTAAAGACTGAAGCTGGGACCAGGGTTGTACAGTGCAGGGCACAAGCATTCTGTGGGCAGCAAGAGATGGATGTGAGTTTAAATGGTGAGAAGAAGGTGAAAAACAAAAGTAGGCCATGGCAAAGGATGACTCTTCTCTTCTTCTTCCTCCACACTTGCACCTGTTCCTAACCTGTAAGCCTTTACAACATGTCTCTAATCTTTGGACCCAGGTCTTAGGATGCCCCTGTATGAGAAAAATTCAGGCACAGTGGTGGGCTACAGAGCTACCTTGGAAACCAGACCATAACTATACCATTTCTACAAGGATATACTTTATAAGCTTCAAGTGATCCAGAAAACAAACAAAAAAGGTTTAAAATGAATCCATTTAAAAACTATTTACTCATTTTTCATATTCATTCCTCAAAAGTTACCAAACAAAAGGCAAAGATACAAAACACAATTCCAGAATCCAGACATGAGACATGAA
This sequence comes from Macroglossus sobrinus, assembly GCA_004027375.1. Taxonomy (NCBI): domain Eukaryota; kingdom Metazoa; phylum Chordata; class Mammalia; order Chiroptera; family Pteropodidae; genus Macroglossus; species Macroglossus sobrinus. The sequence continues at coordinate 80,964 of PVKZ01002613.1, read as the reverse complement.
ATGCATGTGTGATGCCATACTTAATTCAACACATCATTTAGCTCACAAAAGAGCAGAGGAGATAAGTTCTTGGTCTAGCTGGTCTTAATCAGGACTTCTACATACCAAATTTTTACTGAAATTTAGAAGACATGCAAATTTCTATTAAAAGTTTATTTCTACTAAGCAGAGTTGGGCCTGGTTAGTACTTGGATGGGAGACCACCTTGCAAGACCAAGTGTAGTAGGCATAAAAAATAAAAAAATTAAGGGATTGTAAGCTGACAAGGTCCTTGCAATCTGTGAGGTCAACCAAGGGTTGCCTTGCGAAAGAGAGAGAGAGAAAGAGAGAGAGAGAGAGAGAGAAGGAAAGAGGGAAAGAGTAAAGGAAGAAAGGAAGGAAGGAAGGAAGAAAAAAAGGAAGGAAGGAAGGAAGGAAGGAAGGAAGGAAGGAAGGAAGGAAGGAAGGAAAGAAGGAAAGAAGGAAGAAAGGAAGTTACTTAGTTTATTTCCAAAGAGATCACTGAAGCAAGCAAAGAGATTGGCCAAAACAGAAACAAACAACTTTAAATTCAAATAAGCAATCTTCTATCTTTAAAAAATTCCGTGTGGATGACATATTTTTAGCAGAACAGCTTTGAGAAACTGAATTACCAACATAAGGCAAGCGCTATCTTTGTATTTTTTTCTCCTATAATTTTATTACTAAAACTAATTTCCTGTCAGAACCTAAGGAAGAAAGAAATCTCTCTCCACGGTATTAATCCAAATTTAGGTTTCCATAAAAAGGATGTACAAGGGTTAGAACCAATTTGGTGTTATGTTTTTGTATCTTTATAAAATAGCATAAAATATAAAAGCTGTAAGATCATGTTTATTAAAAAACAACAACACTGTTAATGTTTGAAATTCAATATGTCATTAAAACAAGATCATTTTTAATTTTTATGACACATAAAAAAATGCTATTTTCTGGGCTTTTTCCACCTCCCCCTGCTCTCACCCAAGTGCATACCCTAAGTCAGTGTTCCTATTTTTTTAGGAGATAACTAAATAAGTTAAATGGACTATCACTTTGGAGACTCTTTATAGTTCCTCTCTTCAGTTCCCATTAAAATACACACTGTAAACAAAGTTACAACTTTTGAGTATTGAGGAAAGTAAGCAACCAATCACCGAGACCATTTTTCAGGTATTAATACGTATTTGAGAATGTTTGCTATGGGTCAGATGGTGGTGATGGGAATACAGGATCAAAAAGACATAGTTACTGCCCTCAAGAAGTTCACACTCCATGGAAGGGAGGCCGACTGTACCCTCTTGAGAAAAAGTTTTTTAAATGGAGCCTCAAGATAACTGATTGAGGAAAACACACATTCTGAAACAGTTCACTTTGGCTGGCCAGGATGTAGATATGAAGACAATTCAAACCGCCCCCATCAAATTAATTTACATAAAACTGAAAGTCAGGTGACTGATTCCTGATAGCATAAAGCCTGTTTTAAAAGCCAGAGTTTATTCTTTCTTCCTCTAATCCATTAGCATCTATAGTCACTTGCAATTGCAGTTCTGCTGCACAACAATGTTTGGGGTAGAGGAAACAGTACTGGTGTAATCCTGGCCAGTAACATGCTAAAGATGAGTTCTGGATGCGAGAGGTGTAGGTTAAAGCAGAGCTATAAATTGTCATGGGCACACTTAGTTAATCTTACGTGCAGAGCAGTTGACCAGTTGCATCACAATGACCTGGGAGCCTTTAGGAAATATGAGTTCCAAATCTAAACTCCAGAAATTAAAATCCAATAAAGATGAGATGGAATCTGGGAAGCTCTCTCTATTTATAGATAGATAGATAGATAGATAGATAGATAGATAGATAGATAGATAGATAGATAGATAGATAGATATAAAGTTTTTCTAGGGATTCCGATGAATGGTCACACTTGGAAAATTCTGCCCTGTAAGTAAACATTGTTTTCCAGAGTAAGAAAACTAGGCCATGTAGGCAGCCTAGTAGAGATACACAAGACAAGTTATGGTCAAAAGCTAAAATCTGGCGAGGGTTTTTGCACATTGACTCAAAAACAGAACTTAGAACTTCTAAGCTCTTTCAGCATCCAGATACACCAAGAAGGCCGAGGGAAATCCACACCTCTTCAAACCGACAAACAGTGGGTCCTAAGAGACCTCTCCTCACTGACAGATTAGAAAACAAAGAAATATTGCCCATCTAGAGAATATATGAACATTCTGTAACATGAGAAAAGGAGAGAAATACCCTGAAAAGTGAGAGGAAAGGTCAACTTCGGGGAAAAAAAGTGAACTGTGATAAACAGAACATGTCATAAAATATATTTGTCATCTCAATAAAATAAAAAGGAACATGGCTTTTATGATACATGGATAGGAAACATAAAGGGGTAGAGTCAAGTGAAACTTGAGATTAAGAAAAAAACTGGAAAAAAATTGGGTTACAGATACAAATATGAAATTAAAATTTGTATTAAAAATTGTATAAAGTGAAATTCATATTGTCTAAAATTTAAAAAGTTACAGAAGGAAAAGTTTAAATGGCTTCCAAGAATGCCAGCCAAAAAGGAAAAATGATAGTAAGAACATAGATGATAAATAGGTGATAAATGCTGAGATCAAAATTATGAAGAGTTTTGGACACTGCAAAAACATTGAAGAAAAACAATATAACAGAAGAAAGTGTTCCTTTATCTGAACAAAGACTGCATTCTACTGAAAGGGGCTTCCTTTAAGACAGAAAAAAGAAGGCAAAAGACCCTTAATCTCAGAGTTTTTATGATAATAAACTAAATAGAAATAAACATGTGAAGATATAGTTTTTAAAAAGTAAAACAACTTTTGTAAATTATAGAATAAATTCATGTCAACTATTTAAGTGACTCAGCAAAACAATAAAGGTGGTTCATGGGAGAATTCAAAAACTAAATATAGTATCTAAAAAAATTTGAACAACAGCTAGAACTATAACTGTTGTTCTACAGAGCAATAAAACCTCAACATCAGGGTTTATCTTTTTAAGGGACAGAATTATGTGCATCTCTACAGGATAAAAATCTACAAGTTATGTGTAACTTGATAAAAGTGTGATCCTAATCAACTGCGTATAGGAAGTCAAACAAAAAATTATACCCCCAGTGTACTAAGCAGCGCTTAACCGGCCTGTTTGTTAGACAATGCTTCAGCATGCAATCAGTCTTTTGACTTACTTCCAAGTCTTGGATAGTTTTTCTTCACCCTGTTGGTAGTAAATAATTTGTACATGTCATTCTTGATCACAAAAAGGCTGGCCACAGACTCCAGGAAGGACCCTGTGGGCATCACATGAATTATAGTCTTATTCCTTAAGGATAGATTTATCATAACAGATAAATTAGATTTTTGCTCAAATATAACTCTCCAGGTATATACCCTTGATTGCAAAATAAGATTTTCATTAAATATTTGAAAACCACTACTTTGCCATCGAAAGTAAAATATTCATTCATGAATTTTTAGTAGACAGAAAAAATACAGCAGCATTTAAAAGGAGTTTTTAATTTTGTTATAAAACCTTAGCCTACTAATTTAAGGGTTAGAGATATATCAGAAAGAAATATAGAAAGCTTCCTCACCTTCTCATAAAAAAAAAATAACATTAACAATAATACTGACCATATTCCAAGACAAACACAGTTATTTTGCCTTCATCAGTTTATCTGGTTCTGTGTAATTAATACTTGTTTTGCTGAATCTTTAATAATCAGTCTGTTTTCATAAAGTCATCTACTTCTAGATTATAAACTTGCTTAAAAATATGATTTGTCCCTAGTGTTGTGTGACAATTGTTGAAGCAATGTCAGCTTCACACCTACCACTGAGCCTGTTCCTTTAAGTATATATATATATATATATATATATATATATATATATATATATATATATATGTACATAGTTATAAGTACCTGGCCTAGCTCTTTCCACAAGATCCTAAAACTGTCCATCTTCATTGGAGATTTAATTTCTATACTGTAGCTTATCAGTTTACAGACAGGCATGAGAGAGAAGTAAAACCACTTTTTGATGATAATGAGTGCATGTCACAGTAAGCAACAATATCAGGATGAAGAAAAGCAGAGTATACTATACATAACGATTTCATAAGGATTTGACCAATGTTTGTCCTATAGGAAAGAACATATTATAATCAATGGATGCACTGACAACTCTCCAGATCCTTTAAACCTATCCTGAAAAATAAACAATTTAAAATATATTTATATTAATAACATTTCATCTGAACAAAATTAATCTAGAGAAGATGAGCCTCACTTTTTGTAAAGTGTAGAATCTTTTGAATTGTGTTGAGCTGTTTTAAAAACATGAAGCAGATGTCCAGTTTCTGACCTAACGTGTAAGAAGATTGGAAGTCACCACTCTATCCTAACAGCAAGTAAAAGGCTGAACTATCTGAAAAATCAATGTCTTTTTAGATCTGTAATGGAAGTGAGGTAACTATAAAATTTGGAATCAAAGAAAAGGGAATTAGAATGGAAAGTAAAACTGGCATTCATTTTCCCAGTTACAAACTTATTTATTTTCTACATTTACTTACACTTTCCTTATATCAAAAAGGAAGTTTACACAATATTTTATAGAAATTTAAACATCACAATATTTTGAGTTTGAAATATTATTCCACCATTCAAATTATTAAAAACTAGAAACAAAAACCAATCAAATTATCATGAAAAACAAGAACTAGAAAGAAAGCCTGAAAAATCAGAAAGCAAAGGCAAAATGATTGGAATAAGACCAAAAATGTTCAGTAATTACAATACTTTAAGTAGTTTCAACTCTATTTTAAAAGTCAAATATGTCACATTTAATTAAAAGTCACATTGTTTATGAGACTTAAAACTTATGAGAGAAAGCTAAAATATGAGTATAGCTATGCAAAACAACTATAAGAAAAACAGTAGCAGTAAACTAGCTTCAGTAGAATTTAATATATAAAACAATAGAGCAGAGTGTAAATTAATAATAATAAATGGTTCTATCTACAACAAAGATATGAATGATAAACTTCGATGTGAGAAATAGCATAGTTTTGAAATCTATAAAGTAGCTCTCTAAAATTTTAAGAAAAAATTAACTAAAACTACAGATATATTGAGGAAGAATTTTTACACGCTACTCACAGTGCATGACCTGGTCATCAATAACTTGAAGTCCATCATGAGAGTTAATCAATAGGTACCTATTGAATGCTGAACCTTACAAAAATATACATCCTTTCCAAGTGTCCATGGAATATTTATAAAATTGATTGAACACTAACTGGAAAGCAAAAAAGAACTCAATAAACTCTGAAAGGCAGATACTGTAAGATCACATTTTAACAATGCCATCAAATGAACTTTAAATTAAAAATCTGAGTGCTGAGTAATATTAAAATATCCCTATCAGTTATTATTAAGCCAAAAATAAAATTCAATATATAATAATTAATAATTTAGAAAAATAAAAATAATATTATTCATCTAAATTTATAGGATAGAACTTAAGCTATACTCATAGGTAAACATTATCAGAGTGAAAGAGAAAAAGGAAGGAGAAAGAGAAGGAGGGAAAAAAAAAGTGGAGAAAAAGAGAGTATTAAGAAGCCATAATCACACCACCACGACCAAGTTAAATAAATCAGTAAATAAATAAATAAATAAAGTCCTAAGGGAAACAAATGAAAAAATGTAAAAGATACAATTAATAATTAAAAAGAATAAAGTGTGTTTTAAAAACGTAAGAACTTGTTCTTTGAAAAATAACAAATAAAAATAGATATATAGCTCTGGCAAATATAACTCAGAAAAAGAGACACTCATTAAAATTAATTTTTGATAAAAAGTCACAGAGCAAATGTGAAAGCAGAACTAGGACCTATCATATAAACTGTAGAGCCCAACTAGATTATAGATTTCTTAAGAAAGTACCATTTCTAGTACGTCTCTTTCTTTCCACATAAGACTACACAGTTTTAAAAATAAAAGATAAAAACCTGTGTTGTTGATCTTTAAGAACACAAAATAGACATTTTTATAAAAATGTTCTTGCTAACAACAACAACAAAAGATAATTCCAGCTTTTCTTAATACACTTAGCAATTGAGAAGTCTTCTGGCTTTCTATAGAATTATCAATACTGTACAGTCTTTACAAGTATTTTCTGCTGAGTGCCTTATTTGGCCAAATAAGACTCTCTTATTTCATTTCCAGAGAAGATAAGTCATAATCAATAATGGTTTCTTTCTGTTTTTTTTTTTTGTCTGTTTGTTTTGGAATAATACAATTTCATCTTTACTAAAAAAGAGTTTTTCAGAAAAAATACAATCGTGGTGATATATATTGCAATCCAGCTTGGAAAACTAGGTCCACTAGAAAAGTAAGATGTGTGTCCTACTGCTTATTCTTTTATTTAGGTTGTACTGGGTTAAAATTAAAACTCAGTATAACATTTACAGAGGAAGGAGCAAGATTGCAAAACGTCAGTCTACACGCGTAGAGGAGAGTGGAAAAGTTTTCTAAACCAGGTTAATCTTGTTTTCAAATCAAGTCAAAGGGCCTCTTGTAACACCCTGGCCAGCCCAGTCCTTTGCATGGTCCCCCAAACACAGATCCTGATTCAACTTCTTACTTCCCCTAAAAAACTAGGCAACTCAACAAAGGTGGGGAAATCAAATGTGTTTCCATTTAAAACAGAACAGAACATTAGAATTTAGTCGAGTTTATGAGAACTTTAAGATTTTTCAAATACATATCTTGAATATTCTTTTAATAAATAACCATTTCAGTAGCTGAATTATTGGTAGTCTGAACCTCTAACATGTAATAAATCATTCAGTTGCTAAAATAGATTTAGATCCTGAGATGTGAAAACAGAAATAAATATCCAAACTGTTACTTGTATCAAACAATATAATCTAAGTAACTCAATCACTGTTTCTAAAGTGTGTTTTGTTTGTTAGTTAGTTTGTTTGTTTGTTTTTTGCTTATTTGTTTTACCCAAAAATTATCTACAGGTATAGCAGAGGCAAGAAATTGGAAACATTCAGCCCAAAAGAGTTCCAAATTTGGCAGCTTCTGTTGCCTTTAATTCCTAATAAAAAGGGTAAGCATGATTTAAAAAGAACCTATGCCTAGATCTGTTCAATGAAAAGAACGTCACTCATATGCCAAAGCAGCATTCTGCCAAAGAATCTGGAAGTCAACCAGTCCTTTCTGTGCTGTCCAATATGGTAGCTACTGGCCATATATGCCTTAAGTATAAACTTAAATTTGAACTAATCAAAATAAAAGTCAAATCGTAACTCCTCAGCACACAGGCCATACGTCAATGTCTTGTGGTCACAGTGATAGACAACACAGGTGTAAAATATGTCCATTATCACAGACAATTCCATTGGACACCTGCTTTAGATACGGAAAAGTAGACCTGGGCTTTAAAAAAATTAACCCAAACTTAAGATGCTGTTTCCCCAGTTGTTTCAAAGACCGACGATCACTGATTAGAGAAGTGCCACCGTCACTGTCACACATGCCTCATCCTCTCTCCAGCTCAGAATGCCCTCCCCAATCTACCCATCCTTCGAAAACCATGTTAGGGTCTGTCTCTTCTCAGTGCCTTTTGTGACTCCTTACCTCACTGCTTTATTTCTTCCAAAACACTATGACACTTACATCTAGAGAATGTGGTATATTGTGTTTCTTCCAAAAGTGATAGGACTCACCAAAAGAAAATTATTTTACTACCTCTTCATTCCCGCTCCTCTTTCTTCTTTCTTTATATTGGAATGGGAACTTGCTGCTTCGTATCAAGATGGGAACATGGATCTTTCTGGGCAGACTATCAATATTAGTTTTGGGAAAAAAAGCTGCCAGTATCCCTACGCAGGTCACAGTGACCTCCATCTTGGCAGTTGGTTGCATAGGTTCCTCACAGTCACTGGGGCTTTCTGTGGCACGAGCCTTCTCCCCAGCCGTCCTGGGAGACCTTCACGGCAGAAATCCTGACTCTCACCCAGTCTCTGTTCCTAGACACTGGGCCCAAGGCAGAAGCTCTATAAACACTCGTTGCTTGACATAAAACCATTGTTCACCTCTACTCCTGTTTCCTTTAAAACAAAACAAAACAAAACAAAACCATTCACCTTTCAGTGGGTCTCATTCTCCCTGCTGGGAGTTTGCTCTCTGCAATGAACTTCCTCACCTATTATCAAACCGCGAATGGCTAATTTCTTCTTTATTTATGGATGCATAAGGTTTGCAAAGTAACTTGAAAGCTAGGTCCATTATTTCCTGATTCTCTTCATCCCCATCCTCACATGCATACACACACACAATCTCTCTTAGAATCGAGAGATGAATAAAATGTCTCTGAAATACATCCAGCTCTGGGTCCCTGACCATCGTATACTGACTATCACTCTGCTCCCCTGACAACAATGGTGCCAAAGTCTTACCAGGGAAGGACCAGTCGGCTCAGATCTACTGGATCAGATTTACTGACTCAATGCGTGGAGGGAAGGCAATGCAGAGGAACCGTGCAATGCCATTTGCAGAGAGAAAGAAAAGCATCTTTTGTAAGATTTAGGTTCCTGATGAAGGTTTTATGGGGACAGCTAAAAGAAGCAGAGATTTGTTCTGGCTAGGTTCCTTTTCCTGAGGCTATCATAGGAAAAGCAGAGATTAACTAGAAATTAGGCCTTGAGGTGAAGGTGATTTCATAATCAGATGTCCCCAGTAATATATGGGGATAGCAGAGAGGGTCTGGGAGAGTCGTAGGTAAGAAAGCAGTAACCACTCGAAGAGTAGGTCACAAAGGACCTTATAGCGGCTGCCTGACCTGTGGAGACAGTTTCCTGTTAACTCTGCAGCTGGCTTTTTCTGGGTCTGTCCTCCCAGGGCCTTCGCTAATCTTCACCCTTTACATCTTGGAAAGCTTTTGACTCTTTCGAGTTAACCTTACTGAGAGTGAACTCTGTGTGAGGCACTATGAAAGGGGTCTTTTTTTAATCCTCACCACATTCTATGAAGTAGGTACTGTTACAGCCCACCCCCACTCCCAATTTAAATAAGGAAAAGCTGAGGCTCCGAGTGGTTAAGGAACTTGCCTATGGTTATACAGCCAGAAAACAGGGAGGCTGGGATTCAGACAGGCAATCTGCATCACCAGCCACAAAGCCACACTGATACGAAGTGTTTGTACGGTGCTCGGAGGAGCAGGGGCGAAACACTGGAAAGTATGAAAGAAACTATGAAGCCCTTCCCATTTTTTTTCCATACCCACACTGTCAGCCAGGTTATTTTGACATGATTAACTTTTAGGTATTTTTAGACGCGATGCTAAGACCTTCCAGATGAGTTCATAGCTCCAGGAGACCCTTGGTCCTACTGCTTCCAGCTTCTGAATGACAAAGTCAGGCTGCCTCTGGGAAGCCAAAAGGGATCAGGTTTCACAGCAGTGCCTTCCAGATGTATGGAAAACAAAAGATGTGTTCTGTAGTTTGTCACTCTCACAGTTCTAGGGTGAAGCTATTTTATATTTCTACCCTCCTGCCCATGAGATGAAATAAATCTGGAACAAGAGGTCTAGGACATAATACGACTGCCTGGTTTTCCTGGCGTAATCAAAATCATTTTAGCTCTGACGGCAGGGAGTGAGGGCCACTCTAATTGCACAAGGTCTGGCAATGCCTCAGCACTTATTAGTTAGTCCCTGTGCGTTTGTGTTTCTGTTTTCCAGCTACTTGATGTGGTGGGGGCTTCATCTAGGTCTTTAGGTCCTTTGAGTCTGAGACCTCCCCTCCCAGGCCCACAGTCCCCTACAGGTCAACCCTGAGAACCCTCCACACTGCTGCTGTGGTTGAACTCAGGTCCCCTGAACACTTGGTGGCAGCCCCAGATCCTACACAATGGCCTGCTTCTCTATCACTCCCTCCAAAAGGCTTGAAGGCCCCACCTCCACAGAATGCAGGCAACCATTCTATGCCCTAAATTCACATGCAAATTAAATTCCAATTTTGCAGCTTTGTGCCAGGTCAATGGACATTGCGTCTTTGCATAGGGACAGGCTTTGGAAAATACCTAGTTCACCTCATCCCCAATTTAAATATGAAAAAAAAAGGCTCCAAAACATAGCAACTCTTGATTAAGGTCACAGTGCATGTGGGAAGCACAAAAACTAGAATTCTGTTTTCTAGACCTCTTACAAACGAACCTTTGGGAAATGGTTAGAAAAAAAACAGTGTTGTCACTTCCTCCCTAGAGAGTGCATTATTTGGTCCTACATATTTGAAATAGAGTTATATATACACATATATATGTGTGTGTGTGTACATATAAATAACTCTGTACTATATATTTTCACTTATAACTACAATCTCCTAGTGTTTCTCTTCTGGTTTTCTGCACCATTTGCCTCTGCCAATTTATCAGCTTGTTCTAACTGCTTTCCGTGTTGATAAAAAGCTGACGAAGCAACTCAGTAAAAATAAATCTTCTTTCCTCTGTGATGACGTTGCCTTCTCAGAAACCTCTTAACAGTCTGGGGTCCTTCTGAAACGTTCTGCCCCGGTTGAAGTTTCTACACATCTGTTCACGCACCAGTGTGGATTCACTGCCGCCTCAGCCTTATGACTTTAGCTGCTTGGATGGAAGGATATATGTGGCAGGTCACCCCCTTGAGAAGGGTTTGGGGTGTGCGAGGGTGAAGCCTGTTGCTTTATACATGGAAATAAGGATGGGAGAAATAATGGTTTTCCTCAGTCAGTATGTGCCTCTTGCCTCAAGGCTTGGCCTGAGCTGCATTGTGAGATGAATCGCTCCACTAGCTGTCAGCTGCAGGCTGCACACACACAGGCCCTCATATGGGATCCTAGGGGACTTTAACACAATAGGCCCCTGTATGATTTTTTTGATACATGGGCACTGTTACTATTTCTGGAAGCATGAAATTTTCTGTAGAGCAAGAACCCCAAGAAGTCCTAAATGCCTTAAAAGAAGAATTATATATGACAAGGTATTACATCTTAGCTCATTTAAATGTTATTAATGGTAATAGTCCATAAATTATCCTGTAATTCTGAAAGAGAAGCTAACAAATGTGGAAACTAAAAAAGGCCTCATTAAAGCTTGGTCTTTTAGCATAATTTTTCACAAATGAATCAGATAATTGATTTTTTTCAAAAGCATCCAAATGATCCAGTGCCAATTCAGAAGGGGAAAATCAATGATTATCACAAAGAGGCCGCAAACCCAATTATATACCAATAAAATATGAATTGCAAAATAAAGCACATGCTGTTGTAATCAGCTTAAAAGAGGCACCTATAAGTTTTAAGCATATAAATAAATAACTCAAAAATGCTGCCACTGCATAACAATATGAACATAGATTTGGGAGTTAAAACAACATATGTTTCCTATCTCACCGTTTCTGTGGGTCAGAAACTCGGGGAGTCTTAGCCAGAACTTCTGTTTTGGGGTTTCTCTACAATTAAGTTGTTGTTGGTTAGGGCTAAGTCTCAGAAAGGTCAAATCAGGAAAACTTTGCTTCCGATCTCAATCAGGTTGTTGGCAGAATTTGTTCCTTTCGGGTCATTAGACTCAAGGCCTCAGTTTCTCACTGGCCATTAGTCAGACGTCACCCTCAGTCCCTCGCCGTGTGGACCCCTCCATCCAACATGGCAGCTTACTTCAGCAGAGGAATAGAGACAGACAGAGGTTATATTGTTACTAATGTAACAGAGGCTACTAATCATGGAAGTGACGTCTCACCACCTCTGTCAATTTCCATTCATGAGAAGCAAGTTGCTGGAACAGTCCACACTCAAGAGGAGACTTGAGGCAGATTGCTAAGGGATCACGAGGAAGTTGCCCAGCACACCTCTCCCCTAGTAATTCATAGTCCACTATCTGCTTTATTTTCTTCATTGTTCTTATCACTCCCTAAAATTACATTATTTATGTGCCCACTTGTTTATTTTCTGTCTTCCACCCCTAGATTGTTAGAATTTTAAAGACACATAGCTTGTCCTTGGGATTTACTGCCACATCCCTATGCCCAGAATAATATTGGGCAAAACAACTATAATTCACCTGGCCTCGAGTTCCTATATATAATCTTATATACATCTGTTTATATCTGATAGTTTCCCCAAATGACCAGCATAGAATCTGGGAGAGCCTGGGGACTGTACGCCATCCTAGAGAATTGAAATTCAGCTCCCTAAAGGACAACCAGTAGCATGACTGTCTTCTTAAAAGTCGAGCCAAAGTCAGAAGCCTTCAGGTTCAAGAAACCACAGAGGATGCTGTTCCCATTGGGATTACACTAACAGAATGAAGAGATACGACTCAGCCTACAACTGAAAGAATGGAGGGAACATCAACAGAGAAGATGTGTTAATACATTTCTGTGACGCGGAAAGCATGGTAAGCACATTGACTGGCAAAAGGGAGCAAAGAAGGCACAACCTAGAGACCTGCAGATAGTATGGCAGCACAGAAGGGGTGCCCTACGAGAGAACCCCGGGGAGATGTGGACGTGGGCAGAGAAGAATGGTGAATTAAAGTTCTAAGAAGCTGACCAATTTCATCCACCATTGTAAACCTTTCCTAAGTACAGAATGAAAACAGGCAGATGTTTATCCCAAGGCAAAAACAAAACAAAACAAACAAAAAAAACCCTTTTTTTTTCTTTTTAAATAACAAACAAACCATCTAGGGGGAAGTTTAGCATGCATAAGAGTTCTCCAGAGTTTAGACATTTCACACACACACACACACACACACACACACACACACACACGATAATTCAGAAAACAGAATTAAAAACAACCCTACACTGGTATCCTCACATTATGTCTTAGGCTGGGCAAAGGGAAACAGACTCAGAGGGATTCATGTGCTCCCAGATGGAGGGAGTAAGGTAGGAAGCTGGATTGAGCAGAAAGAGAAGTTGGCACGTGATTCAGGAGTTAATAAACAACTCAGGCAGTCCCAGGGACTGACTGCTCAAGAGCTGGGATGGCCCTTCGGATAATTCTAGAATTGAAGCAAGAAGTCAGCTGTTTATACATCTCAATCCTACTCTACCCCCACTCTTATTGATCAGTTATTGGATTCAGGTTGCCCTGCAAAGGAAACTGTATAATTCCCAGGGAAGCGCCAAGAAAGCAACATTGAGTGCAGAAAGTGGACGATGAGTGATCCGTATTGAAAGGGGATCTGGGTGGTAGCACAGAGCATCACTACACATAAAATTCAAAAGCCACTGTGTCCATAAAATAAGAAAGCAATGACAAATTGCTGTAATAAAAAAAATCAATGAAAATAAGGTTTTAATTTAAAAAATGAAGTGTTTGCCATGTAAAAAATATTTCATAGAAGCATTGATGTATAAAGCCAAGAAATCTCAGATGAAGAACAGAGAGACTAAACTACAAGCATATCAAAGACAAGTTTAAATCAAGAGCACCAGTATTTGAGAAACAACAGAGAGTGGATGAAAGGAAGTTAACAAATATTAATAGAATAGAATTTGCAGATATGAACAAAACAAATTAAAGGGTCCACCAAGTAGAAAGGAAGATTTTAAAAACAAAACTCAAACCTTTATATGCTCGAAAAATTTCAAGACACCAAGAATAAAGGGAAGATTCTAAAATCTTGGGGTTGGGGCGAGGAAAGAAAAACAAATAGCGTGCATAAGAAAAAGAATTATGCTGGCATCTCATTTACCACCATAATTCCTTTTTTCTCCTTAAAGAAAAATGACTTTTGGTCTAGAATTTCATCCTAGAGCCTGTATGAATCAACACTGAGCTCAGAATAAAGACATGTTTTCGACATAAAAGGGTTCAGAAAATTTTCCTCTCACAAATTATTTATTAGGAGGTTGCTTAAACATACACTCTTGTAAAATGAGGGGGTAAACCAAGAAAAAGAATGAAGATTCAGGAATGAGATTCGGCATCCAGCCTAGGAGAGCAGTAAAAGACAGAAGGCAGGCCTAAAAAGGTATAGGTACACTCTGGAGTAGAAACACATAAAAACAAGACCTACTGCCAAGAGAGGAGTTTCTAAACCAGAGAATTTACTGTGAAGTTGGGGAAAATGTAATATTCTCATAAAAGCAGACAATGTTAGACTTTTTTTTTAAAAAAAAAAAAAAAGACATTTGGAAACAACAAGGAGAAAAAATAAACTGTTATACAAGGAACAAATTAAGTCATAATACTCAGACTCTGAAGTGAACACTTACTTAGTCAATAAAATAAATGCATTTTATTGATCTTAAACCTTTAGAACGGCCCTCTGGACAAAGCACAGAAAGAGGACTTAATTAAGGTTATAAATAAGAATGTAAAGGTTCAAAATTTTAAAGTAAAGGTGAAGAGAGGAAATATCTTTATTTCACCAAGTGAACCGTCAAGCGATACTATCAACAAGTGTTAAGAAAGAGAATCTTAAAAGTATTAAAATAGAAAATCAACCAACAGAAAAACCAAAAATATTAATATAAATGTATATGAATAAGGGGTCTCGATGAATAAAACCCTCGAAAGTTAACAATACCTAAAGTTAATGTACCAATTAGTTATTACATATGTACATTCTTTTAAAATAAAAGTAGAAACTCGAGAAGAACTCAAGACAGAAGTACTTTATTTCTGGAAAGTACACTGTGGATGGGTCAAGTGTTGCAGGGGACTATTGCTTATAAGTCTGAATATACCTGTTTGACCCTGTAAATACACTACTTTCATAATAAAAACGGCAGGCAGGTGAGGGGAGGGGAGGGGAGGGGAAAAGAAGAGAGCCAGTAGAGCAGTTCTGTCTGGAATTGAGAGAACTGGAAATATTTTGGGAATAGCACTAATGACTACTACAATGGTTGTTAAAATGGGGAGAATTATAATCAAGGTAGAGTCTTGGGAAAACAATTTTATTTGTCATAATCCATTAAATTAGCTACCTATTTATCACATTAGCTAGATGACCAAATATGAAATGCTACCCTTTATACAGCAAAGAGTGTAATCGGCTTAGGAATTTAGAATAAATACACAACAGGACTTACTAAGAGAGGTAAACTCCAAAGACAAGGAGGTTGTGTTTTGTTTGTTTGTTTGTTTGGTTTTTATCATTTCAGTTTTCAAAAACATTGATGGTCAACCATACTGAGAAGATTTGTAGATTTTTTTTTGATAGTAGTAACTTAAAAAAGAAGCTTTGAAATAAGAAGCACATATTCAGAGCCAACTTTCAAAGGGCAAAATCAAAATAATGACAAGAAAGCACGATGTTGCAACCAAAGAAGATTTATTAATGTCAAAGCCTCAAGGACCCGGGAAGTTCCAGTGCATTTAACGTGAGGATTTGGTCCAATTATTCCTCTTACTTTGACTTGTCAAAGGACAGAGGCAAGTTTTCCTGGGTAGGTCCAAAGATCACTGTTCAAGTTCAGCCATTGTTTGAATTGAGAAAGTACTCAACTGTAACTCATTAGTGGGATGGCCCCTGAGAGGGAGAGTAAGGGAAGACCCAATGGATCATCATACCCAGTAAAAAGAAAACCATCCTAAGAGGCTTCTTTGATTTCAAAGACTCCTATCTTTGAATTTAAAAGATAAATCCTTTTTTTCTCCTATAAATAGTTTTTAAAGGGCAGATATTTCTTATTCCCATCTCAATTTCTGTATCACGGTCGCTTTATTTAAGAATAAGAAGACAAGCAATGTGAAAAAAGAAATTGTAACTTACATATTTGGAATTATATTCCATTTCTTACATCATTTCCAACACGAATAATTCCCTATATGACATGAGAGCAGATTTGGCTGCAATTGCTTGTTAAGACAGTTATAAATGCCACCCATCAGCAAGAACCATAAATGCCAAGGACACTCAGATTGATGAGGCCATCAGCATTAATCTATTAGAGATTCTAAAAATAAGTCTATTAATGCCATCAGCATCTATTTTTTTCACACGCATTACAACAAAATCACAAATGATAAAAAATTCCGCAGTGAAACTAGCATTTCAACATTATACCATTTAATTACTTTATAAAACTATGCAATTACTATGTAATGATAATCACATCACAAAGCACCTTAGTATATCATTTTTAATTGCTTTAGAAAAAGCTTTCCCTTTTTTTTTCAGATAAGATCACACAGTGCCCTTGGAATAGTGATTTGAATTCCTACATTCAGAAGAAAAACTGAGATATATTTAAATAAACCTATTAGAGAAATAAGCACATTTTTCTTCCAAGGTTCCAAATAGATTTGTTAAGAACAAATGATACTGAAGGGTGTAGATTTTAGAGTCAGCACATCCTCTTGCCCATGGTTATAGAGCTAATAAGTTACTTAATGTTTATGTTCTTTATCTATGAAATGAAGATAATATCTACTTAACAATTAACTGAAATAAGTGAAAATTTTTATATAAAATATATATTATAGTGCCTAGACATTGCAGCTAGACAATAATACATGAATAATTTATAAGCCAAGTAGTGAATCTTAGTTCCATTTATTGGAATGATGTGTTCATTAACTGGAGCAAGTTGGGGATTAGGGATTAGGCTAGATATGATGCACCAAGGTTAAACATATTCATTCTGAAGTGTCTAACAGACATCCACAAAATCATTTCTTAGCTGCTGGAATAAGAGTCTCAGTTTCCCAATTTTCCACCAGATATTCTAGGAAGGTAGAAGCATATTACTAACAATAATCTAGCTAGATACAAACTTCTCTTTATTTTCCCAGTGTCATTGCCCTCACCTCACTACACACAAGCCAAACAGAAGTGCTGCAATACTGTAGCATCTGGAATGTGATGGACAAGTGCCTGGGCAGCTTGTCCTCCTTCCTGAACTGCATTCTCACACACCCATTTCATCCTCCTGTTCAAATGGGAAACCAACCAATTCCCTCACAACCAACTCTTCCTTGACTACACACACACACATGCACACGCTCACACGCACACGCACACACACACACTCTCGCTCTCTCTCTCTCTCTCTCTCTCTCTCTCTCTCTCTCTCTCTCTCTCTCTGTCACCCATCTACACAGACACAACAGATTATCTAAAGTCAGCTTAAAATTTAAGGATGGAGCCAGTTCAGTAACATTTTTCCCTCTACTTTAAATCACAGTAACCATCTTTGTTGGGTATGGGGGGCTAAGCTCTGAGGCAAAATTTGAAAAATAAGGTTTTTGTTGTTGTTGCTTTAACTCTTTCTTGGTTACTTTGCTTCTTTAAATCTAGGTACATAGTTGTATTGATTTAAACAAACAAGTTCTTTCCACATTTTATCTATGCCATTGCAATGAATAATAAAAATATATTTTTTTAGCTCGCTACCATGTTTAAGAACTTTTCATATGTATTTATTAAACTGATCCTCACAACAGCTCTGTGAGGTAAATACGGTAGGAATTTCTATCCCCATTATTCTAAGAGAAGACAGTGAGCCCAAGAGAAGTGAGTTGACCCATCAGAAGTGACAGCATTAGTAAGTGACATACTCAGGCTCACCCTATGTGCCCTCCTGCTGCTCCTCATGTGACATACACATTAACACTGGATTGTAGTTCTTTGGAGGAATGTTGAATTTACTATAACTTTAATTTGTAACTTTTTGTATTTATACTATTTCCAAACATATAGGAAAGTTATAAGAAAAAATATACATATATAAGAAAGTTGCAAGAATAGTATAGAAAAATTTTATACATTCTTCAGCAAATTATCCAACTTTTACTATTTTTTCATATTTAATTATTCTTCCTATATGTGCACACGCCCATATTGGAGGGTAAGTTGCAAACATCATGCAACATAATCTCTTAAGTATTTCAAAATATTTTTTCCCTAACAACAGGAGTAGCTTCTAACAAAATCACAGTACAATTATTAAAATCATGAAATACAGTTTATATATAATGTATACCAATTGTCCCAATAAAGTTCATGGATATTTTCCTCCGTCCAGGATTCAATCCAAGGCCACACATTGCATTTAGCTGTGAACACGCTTGAGTTTCTCTTGATCTCGATCTTCTGTCATAACCTTGACATTTTAAAAAGAGACCTGGCCTTTTCTTTGGTAGAATGTCACTCGACTTATATTTGTTTGCTACCTAAGGATCTGCGTCTTTGTCAGGAATGTTACATAAGCAGTGCTATGTCCTCCGTATGTGACATCAGGAGGTCACCTGACAGGTTTGTCCCATTAACGGTGGCGTTAACTTGAATCGTTTGGTTAAGGTGGTGTCCACCTGGTTTCTCCACTCGAAAGTTACTTTTTTTTTTTTTATAATTAATCGTCATTTTAAGAGATGCTTTGGCATTATGCAAATATCCTGCCCTTTATCACTTACAAATAGTTTTGGCATCAATTAATGAATTGTGCCTGAATTGTTTATTGTTTACAAAGTTAGAATTTTTTAATCTCCATCATTCTGTCCATATTTATTAGTATTTTGTTAGGACTACACAGTCCTATTATAAAGAAAAGGGTTTTTTTCCTATCCCTTTAATTTATACGCTCATTTATTTATTATCATCTGGTCTCATGGGTCCCTTTTAGTGGTTACAATCCATTATTATTATTAATGTTGGTGCTCAAATTGTCTGGTTTTTACCATCCATTTATAGCGTGTTAAGCAAAGTCAATGCGAGAATACCCCTTGGACACAATGCGATTGTCATCCTCTACCACCACGAGCCACAATCCAAGTATCAGGCCTTGTGAGGTCTCCATCCCAGTTCTGTGGGACCCACCACTATGTCCAGCTCCTGTCAGGGAGAGAGTCAGAGAAACTTGCCATCTCGCTTCTCTCTCACCACCCAAAACATTAACGATAACATTTATGCCTAATATCTGCAGTGCTGTGTCATTTTGAAATCTCATTTAAATTCCTCAAAGCTTCTCCCAGCAGTCTGCCCCAGTGCTTTAAGAGTCTTTGCAAAACATGAGTCCAATCGTGTCACATTGCTCCTGTCTTCTGGTCATACAGGTGACACAGCAGCAAACGCTAAGCTTGCCATTTATGGTTGTCAATCACCAGGTTTCTTTTGAGCCACATCTCCCCCTAGTTCTAACCAAGTTGAAATATGACCTTTTATTTCGTAAACTCATTAAGGTCTCATATTTATCTTTGTTTTCATGACTGCTAGTCCTTCTCAAAACAATGTTCCCTTGACTTTATCCTAGCTACCCTTTAAGATGAACTTAAAACCTTGGGATGCCCCCGCAGTCTTCCTTCTCTACATCCCGTCTGTGCCAGCTCTGAGCTGTTCATTAGGTTCCTCGATCTCTCAGTACTCTCCTTCAGGGAGGGGACAAGGGCTCACCCATTCCTGCCTCTGCCATTTGTCACACACTACGTGCTCAGTAACCATTGTTTTTAATAAATCTGAGCTGGCAGGGTGGGGGCCTCCACTAATTCAACAAAATGAAAGAAAAAAGATTACTCACAGATCCACATACACATAATATTACAACTTTAATTACAACCTAATTAAATTTTAAGTGTTTTTAATCATTCTAAGCAGCACGAGTACAGATTATTACTTTACCCAGTATTTCATAAATATAATCTTTCCACCTGAAAAATTCCTTTGATTGGCTAAAAATTGGGTTTATTTAAAATGAAGGATAAAAAGCCATTTCCCGAGGAATGTATTATCCAATTCACTTGTTTATGCTTAATCCAGAACTCTTTTCCCTCTGAAAGGTGTAGCAAAAAGAAATGAGACTCGCTATGTCGACCCACTATTGCCACATGTTATTTCCTTAGTCATTTTGATGTAGACAGAACACACCGAAATACCCTTGGAAAATCACTTCAGAGTCTTTGATATGGAAGAAGTTATTTCTCCACTAAATTATTTATCCACATTACCGTGGCTCAGGTTTTGAGAATATCTATCCCAGAAATGTAGCAAGTATGGCTCATTTCCATAGCAATTTTTCACAAAAGAAGTACAGAACCATTTTTTTTCAACTTAATCCACATGGCAAAGCCTACGGCTAATTGTCATGCTTGTTCAGGGGTCATAACCCAATAATGAGGCCACCAGATCTATGAAATGTCCATCAATCCAGGTACAATTTAAGTGCAGCGGGCTTGAAGACTGATCATGACAAATATTGCACAAACTCCCTCCCCGAGGTTTCATGAGAACCTGAGGATGGATGAAGGATACTCCTACCCAAGGCCATATTTAGAATTTCTAAGCATAGATCCAGAATAGTCCCCCTTTAGCAGGAAAGTATGGACGTCTGCCTCATTACATGACTTCGCCTCTTGCATATATTAGAAATAAACCACCCAGAGACCTGTCAGAGGACAAAATCATACTAAGTTGCCATTCTGAGTGGCAACTTGGTGCCAACACAGTGCTAAGTACTTTACATTTTCAGTTGGGAGTCTTCCTCATAGGAACAAGGAGGTGGGTTTGATTAAACCCATTTTACAGATAAAGTTACAAGCCCAGGGAGCATGGCAGTGGCCTGAGAAGATGCACGCTATTAGAGAAGGAGGGAAATTGGGAATCAAACTCAGATCTGTCTGATCCCAAAGCCTTAGCTCCGACATCGGCTGCCCTTCAAAATACCCTTTGTCTGGGTCTCACGGGAGAAATACACTGTTATCAATGTGAAGGCTCAGCCTTGGTTTCCATCACTAGCACTAACTGTAAGGTTTTAGGAGAGATGCAGATCTGGTGAAGTTGGATCACCAAGCCTAAACTTGAACCCAGTTATAAGGCTTCCATGTCTTCACACTTTATTAGTAAAGGACCTAAGAGATTACTACGTCTGGCAGTATGACAGAGTAGATCCCCTAAAACACCCTCTCAGTGCCAACATATTAAAATGCTGGGATAAATAAACAAGCAAATAAACAAACCAAGGAAATGAGAAATCCATGATGTGACTATGGAATCTAAGTAGTGAGAATGGGTCAAAGTCAGCTTTCACCTGCGTCGAATGTGTCTAACCTTGATCTTAAGCTTCATATCCATCATGATTAAATCCTTAGATTATATTCTTCCATTTTTCCAATACTACTACAACCTGACATAGAACAACATGTAATACCTATTTTTTTATATATATACAGAACCTTTTATGAAATGTTTTATAAAAAGGGAATGAAACTAGCCACACTTTTCTTTATGCCTCTTCTTACTCAACAGTCGGTATGGAAATTATAAAAGTCATCTGATCTGGCTCTAATTCGTTGTAATGGCCATGTTGTATTTCACAGTGTGGCTGCACCCCGATGTATTTAGCTATTCTGCAATCAGCGGTCATTCACTCAGCTTCCAGTTGGGCACTAGTACAAAATAACACCGCAGTGAACACCTGGAATCTGTGTATACGGGCATACCTCATTTTATTGTTTTTGCTCTAGTGTGCTTTGTAGATTATATGTTGTTTACAGATTGGAAGTTTGTGGCAACCCTGTGCTGAGCGAGCCTGTTGACACCCTTTTTTCAACAGCATTTGCTCACTTCATTTCTGTGTGTCACTTTACGGTACTTCTCACCATATTTCAAACTTTTTCATTATTATATTTTTTATAGTGATCTGTGATCTTTGATGTTACTTTTATAATTGTTTTGAGGCACCATAAACCACACCCATACAAGATGGTGAACTCGAACAATACTTTTGTGTGTTTTACTGCCCCACCGACCAGCGGTTCCATCTCTCTCCCTCTCCTCAGGTTTCCCTATTCCTTGAGACACGATATTGAAATTAGACCAATTAATTACCCTACAATGGCCTCTCTGTTCAAAGGAAGGGTTTCAGGTCTCTCCCTTTAAATCAAAAGCTAAAATGATTTAGCTCAGTGAAGAATGAATGTTAAACAAAAACTGAAACAGGCTGAAAGTTGGGCCTCTTGCACCTGTTAGCCAAGTTGTGAATGCAAAGGAAAAGGTTCTTGGAAGAAATTAAAAATGCTACTCCCATGCCCCTAGGAATGATAAGAAGGAAAGAAAAAAAAAAAAGCCTTTTTGCTATTGTGGAGAAAGTTCTAGTGATCTGGATAGAAGATCAAACCAGCTACAACATTCTCTTAAGCCAAAGACTAATCCAGAGCAAGGCCCTAACTCTCTTCACTTCTTCAAAGGCTGGGAGAGGTGAGGAAGCTGCAGGAGAAAAGTCTGAAGCTAGCAGAGGAGGTTGGTTCATGAGGGTTAAGGAAAGAAGCCGTCTCCACAACATAAAAGTGCAAAGTGAAGCAGCAAGTGCTGATATAGAAGCTACACGTTATCTGGAAGATCTAGCTAAGATAATTAATGAAGGGGGCTTCACTCATCAGATTTTCAATGTAGATAAAACAGCCTTATATCGGATGCCATCTAGGACTTTCATTGTAGTTAGAGAGAAGTCCATGCTTGGCTCCAAAGCTCATTATCTTTCAGGTTGAATGCAGCTGGTGACGTTAATGCTCATTTACTATCCCCCAAATCCTAGGGCACTTAAGAATTATGCTAAATCTATTCTGCCTTTGCCAGATAAATGGAACAACACAGCCTGAGTGACAGCACATCTGTATACAACATGGTTCACTGAATTTCTTAAGCCTACTGTTGAGACTTACTTCTCAGAAAAAAGGATTCCTTTCAAAGTTTTACTGCTTATTGACAATGCACCTGGGCACCCAAGAGCTCTGATGAAGATGTACAACAAGATTAATATTGTTTTCATGCCCCTAACACAACATCCATTCTGCAGCCCAGGAATCAAGAAATAATTTCAAATTTTGAGTCTTATTATTTAAGAAATATATTTGATAAGGCTGTAGCTGCCATAGATGGCGACACCTCTGATGGATCTGGCCAAAGTAAATTGAAAACTTTCTAGAAAGGATTCACCATTTCAGATGCCATTAAAGACATTTGAGAATTATGGGAAGGGGTCAAAATAGCAACATTTAAAGGAATTTGGAAGAATTCGATTCCAGCCCTCCTGAATAATTTTGAGGGTTCAAGACCACAATGGAGGAAGTAATGGCAATTGTGGTGGCAACAGCAAGAGAATCAGAATTAGAGGTGGAATCAGAAGATGTCACCAAATTGCTGAAATCTCATGATAAAACTTAGAATAGTAGAGGAGTTGCTTCTTATGGATGCGCAAGGAAAGCATTTCCTTGAGATGGAATCTACTGGTGAAGATGCTGTGAAGATTTAGACTACAAATATTTAGACTACTGCATATACTTAATTGGAAAAGCAATGGTGGGATTCAAGAGAACCAATTCCAATTTTGAAAATTTTACAGTGGGTAAAATGCTATCAAACCACATCACATGCTTCAGAGAAACTGATCGTGAAAGAGTCAATAGATGCAGCAAGCTTCATCGTCGTCTTATTTTAACTGGCCACGGCCACGCCAACCTTCAGCAACCACCACCCTGATCAGTCATCAGCCATCAACAGTGAGACAAGAACCTCTACCAACAAAAAGATTAGTATTCGCTAAGACTCAGATAATGGTTAGCATTTTTTAGCAACAAAGTATTTTTTTTAATTAAGGTATGCATATTATTTGTTTAGACACAATGCTATTGCAGACATAATAGATTACAGTGTAGGTGAAGCCTAACTTTTATATGCACAGGGAACCCCCCAAATTTGTGTGACTTACCTTATTGTGGTATTCACTTTATTGTGGTCTGGAACCAAACCTACAGCACCTCTGAGGTATGCCTGTACCTTGTATTTTTATTTCCAAGGAACAGAATTCCAGAAGTGAAACTGCTAGGTAGAAGAATTTGTGTTTTTGAATACATGTTCATATTGCCTTCTAATAAGTTGCTAACAGTCAATATTTCTCCCAGCAATATATAACATCTTCCCCACATTTTTCTCACATTTTAGCCAATAGTAGGTGGTGTCGTTCATTTTAACTCTTTCAGACTCACTTCAGGTAAAAGTGATATGACATCACTTCAGATAAAAGTGACATAACATCTATTTTCTCAGTGTTCTCCCATTTTAGGTATTTCTATTAACCTGATGCTTTTTTCCTGTACTGTTTGGTCTGTTCTTAAGCTCATCCAGAACACCTTTTTATAAAATTTTATATTCTTTTCAGCTCTACAATTTTCATTAAGTTCTTTTTGATAGTTTCATTTTTCATCTTTTTAACATTCTTTTACTGTGTCTCTGTAAAACTGAACATATTTATAAGTTATTCTAATGTCCTTGTTGCAAGTGCCATTATTTGGGGCATCCATGGGTCTGCTTTGTGTGTGTGCGTGTCTGTGTTTCTTAGTTGTGGGTTCCATTTTCTTGTTTCTGTTTTAAATCTCATAACTTTTTATTTTTACCAGATACTGTATTGAAAAATAGTAGAGTTTAAAGAATTTTAAGTTCAGGATGTTATTTATTTATTTATTTATTTATTTATTTAGTCTTCTCCCAAAGTATACAGTTTTTTTTTCCTGTTTTGGCAGCTGAAGTATTGAGCTAGTCATTCATATCTTATAGTCAGGGGAGCTCTTGTGCTCTTCTTATAAGGACATTAATATTATCTGAGCAGGGCTCCACCCTTATTTAAACCTAATTACCTGCTTATAGGCCCTGTCTCTGAATACATTCACATTGGGTATTAAGGCTTCCACATAGGGATTGGGGGGTGGAGGGGAGGAGATAAGCTGCCCTAGTTGGTCCAGAAGGCAGGATATCAAACTAAAGAGGATTATTTTGACCCTTAACATCTAATGGAATTTGCCTTGCTAGGTTTTGGACTAGGATGAGACATTGTCCCTTGGGATTATGTCCTACAAAATGACCTCAGCATCTTGCTAAAGCAAAATTTAGAAGAGAGTGGGGAGCATTTTCAGGCCATACAAATTATTGTTTTAATCCATCTTGCATGCCTAAACATCACCAACAATCCAGCTAGCCTCTCTTCAACCAAGCAAAGTCTCTGGCAAGCCCCCTCTCCTCAGCCAGTCTGAACCCAAAATCAGTGCCCACCAGAGCCCCCAGGAGGCTGCCATAGCTCCCTGCTCATCCAGAAAGACCATCTCTCTCTAGCTGTCCATTCATTTAGGCTTCCTTTTGTTCACCACTCCCCCATTATCTCAGAGATCAGTGTAATTATTAGTGTATCTTGATTTTTCTTAGTATTATCTCAAAGTGAAAGTCTTTCTTATCTACAGGCATCTAAACTGAAATCAAACCTGCTTTTTTAGGTTAAATTTTAATTAACTTTGAGAAAATATTTCATTTAAGTAAAGAGAGTCTACTACGAGGTCACATGAATGTTAGTTGAGTATATAGTAATGACTTTGTTCTCAAACACAAGAAAATATATTTATTCCTGTTAATCAGATAACTCTTAGAAGTAACATGATATTCCACCATTATTCTTTATTACTAACGTCTGAAAGAAAACGCATGCAATCGTCTTCCTATACAAAGAACTGATTTCCTTAACCAATACTTGGTAAGACATACTTACCTTTCTGACTGGATTCCAGGAAAGAGGATTTACAGATGTCAAGCCAAACCATTCATCTATGTAAACAATAAATCTAAATTCATTTATGAACTGTATTTATTTCATTCGACATCTAACATAATAGAAAACAATTTTGAGTAGTAAGTCTTGCCAATTTGGCTTAATAGAAAAAAAGCAGTCCAAACTTTAGAAAGTTCTAAGTTAAATAATTTTTTAAAAAATAAAAGCAGATTTAGATTATCTATGAGTTTACAGATTCTCAATGGCTATCAATATACTAATAGAGATTTTACTTTTTTTATTAACAAACATAGTAATGAGTTGTAGCACGCAATTGACACAAATTGTTCTTTTTAGCACATATTTTTATCATTTTTTTACTTTTTTCAAGCCTGTTCTTTCTCAGCAGCACTAAATAACTCAAATTGAGTTTATTACATTCATTGTGTTTACTACATAAACACGTGAATACTGCATATTTTTAAAAGAAAAAACTGATACACCATAGTTTATGAAGGTGATCATTTTACTAGGTGCATTAAGTTTTACATGTAAGCTTTTGCTCTGACGTTTGATGTGTTTAATCAACATGAACCATTAGTCTGTCAATTAAAAAAGCTTTTTAATTGAAAGATGTGTTGCCATACCTTGAATGCAAAACACCAATGGAATGACATAAAACATTTCCAGTGTCTTTGACTTCAGGTTATTAATTGAAAGTTCACATCCTGACTGTCAAATTGACCTTTTGTTGCTTTATCCAGAAAAAGTCATAAGATAACTCTTTTCCTAGTCACAGCTTTTATCTGTTACAAAACAGTTCCCCCTTTAGCACTCTGGTTAAAAACTGCAACAGCAGGGTTGGGGAACAGGCAGCACACAGAAGTGGGAGGGCAAGAGATGGCATCTTCCTATTCCCCCACATCATGCCTTCTGCTATGTCCCTTTCCGGGTGTTGTCCCCACTAATCCTTCGACACTGAGCAAGCCTGTGTGGTTGCTGCATTGGAATGGAACTGTCCCTCAACAGATCACATCAAAGGGAACTCCTGAAAGAGACTGGTCCCTTGGAGAAGAGAAGAGAGCCAACCTATGGAGAAGGGAGGGTGTGGGCACTCCTTGCCACTCATGTGTTTTTTGGTTTGTTTGTTTGTTTGTTTTTAGTACTTTGGATCTCTCAGCACAAATCTACCTCTTCCATCCTTATTTTCCACCACTTCCGTGTATGCACCCTGGGGTCCAGACAAGCTGGACAGCGTTCAGTTGCACAAGAGGAATGATTTCCAGTTACCCATCCCTCCTGTGTATCTTGAGCACAAAATGTTGGTTTTATTACTCAGTCAGTAAACATTCAAGGTCCAGCTCGAATGGTGCCTTGTCCAGCAAAAGTGATTGATTGCCTTTCAATCTCCCTGCATCCCTTTCTTTCTGTTCTACTCTATTAATAATTTTAGTCACATCTTTTTTCTTCCTTCATGGCCCTGAGGTCTTTCAGAACAGACAACACGTGATACACATGTGTACATCCCAGGGCAGCACCCACAAGGTGCTCAGTGAATGTTCACAGAATAAACCATTAAAGGACCACAGTGTTTTTAAGGGAAAAGAAGTTATTTAGCACTTTAAAAAACTAAGCTAAGGTCAACTTTCATTTAAACACAGATTATTTAGTCCCACCAAAGATCTGAAGTCTGAACAGAGAAAATAATAACTTTTAATCATGCTGACAGTTTATTGTTTCAAAAACAAAAGAGAAAGAGGATGGAATGTGAGTAGAAAGAGACAGTGGAGGAGATGAAAAAGAAGAAACAAATTGAAAGAAGACCATTGGTTGGATAAATGACATCTGATGATCTTTGGGATGCTGAGGTAAGTCTTTGGGCAAAGCAGAAGAATTTAACACTAAATAAACTTATTCAGGTAACTGGAATGGTGATCGAGATGCTTTATATATGCATGGCAATGACCTGCAAACGGCATTATGGCGAGTGACCTAAGGAGTGGGGTCCCAAGCTCTTGATTCTCTAATTGCATTTATCAGTTACGATGACAACTGCTTGCCGTGACTTCAGTGCACTTTTGCAGAGCAGCACTCTGCCTGGTATCACTGTCCAGGGAGAAAGAAACTTCCCATTAGAGTTCGAGATACCCATGGACCCTCATGTTTTCACTACAGCTCAAAAGTTACAACAAGATGCTGGGTTCTGCTTCCTTCGGGACCGTCTCCTGAGACTCGGCTGCCCCATCCCGATTCCCCTTAGAGCTTAGGACTGTTTCACAGATGAGAAGGCCCCCAGCCTCAAATTACGAGCAGAAAACCTGCCTGCCCTGGAGTTGAATTTCGCAGCACCAAACTGTTCCTCAAGAAAACGTCCTTAGTAAAATCTCTGACATTTGAAAACCCTTGAAGGGAAGAAGCAGTCACTGAAAGGTCAGGCGTGGTGTTCTGCTGCCCTTTTGAAAAAGAAAATTTAGTTTGGAATACGATTGTCCCAAAATACAAAAGCATGACATTACAACCTCCCCTGAGAGCAGAGTCGAAAAGGGAGAAACTGCCAGTGACAGCCCACGAGTTCCGTGTCAGGCGCTGGGAACAGCTGGCTGGATCCTATCCTTCGCTTCCTGTAGTTTTTTATTTTCATGATATGCTTGTGAGGAAAGTATTAATATCCCCACTTTATACATAACAAAATTAAAATTCAGAGATTTGGAGTAACATGCTCAAGATAATAAAAGTAGCAAATTATGGAGTGGAAATTTGAACTTTTATCTTTCTGACAGCAAACTCTCTACCCACTGCACTACGCTCTAGTGACAAGTATACTTTCTCAGGGAGGACAGGTAGAAGAATGGCCCCAGTGAGCAGGAAATGTTTAAGGAAGGGGGAGTTCGGGCTCTAAGCATAGTCTCACCTTGACACCCGCTGCTACCCAGTGTGACCCTATGTCGCCTCCTCCTTGCCTCCCCCACCTCACGGCGAGCACTCATGGACCACAGGGGTCACAGAATTGGCATACAAGTGAACATCTTCTCTACCAGTTCCCTTAGCCTTCCGGGCAAAGGCAGGCAACATCTCCCTTGTCATTCCAAAGAGCACCATCTTCCTTCATATAAAATTACATCGCCCTTCCATCCCACAGTATCACATGGTGGTTACATGTGACATCATGATGATCACACTAACCTAGTTCCGATCCCAGTTCCCAAACATCCCAGCTATGTTATCTTGGGGAATTTATTTGGTGCCTTTACTGCCTCGGTTTTCTCATCTTTAAAACAAGGGTCATTGCAGTGCTTATTCTTTAAACAGCTGCTAGGGTCAAATGAAACAGCCATGCCCAGCACTTGGCGAGATGCGTAGCACGTTGGAAGAACTAAAAAAATATTAGCTCTCTTGATTGTGTATCTCACAGAAGACTGTAAGCACCCCTAGGATAGCAATATTGATCTGGTCTTTGTATAGGCTTGGGACGTAAAGAGTAGCTAGTGGCAATCTGCAAAGTGCTCATGAATCTCTAGACATGATATTTTTGTATAGAGGATTTTTAGATCTTTCTTTGAGGGCCTCTTTACTCCTTGCCACATGAAATTGGCTGGTCATAAACTCTGTTTATATGCCTATATTATTCTTGAAATGTAGGGAATATAAACCACTAAATTAGACTACACTCAAAATAGGAAAAAGAACAGGCTTAGACACCAGACTAAGCCTAAATCAAGAGCAAACTGTAAAAATAACTATGTGGAAACAGACCTTTGATGGATAGGAATCCGTCTCCCAGGTGTCTAGGAACTCTAGACCTTATGACTAAGGTACTGGGAAAGCTTTCAAGGAACTTTTTTACCAAGTCATCAGAAACTTTAAATAGATACCATTGCCAATTCGTTAGCTGCTGCAATTCAGTATAGTTAGTGTGCTTTTGACTCAGTGTTTCCAAGGATAAACTATGATGCATTATATCTAAACACCTTAATCAGTTGAAATGAAATTACTTAAAATTCTCCCCTAGGATCTTATTTCCTACTGGCTTTGGAACTAAAACTACCTTTAATTCAATAGGTTATGTGTTCGCGAATTTGCCAGAGAGAATGTGGAGAGAGAGGGCGAAAGAGAGGAAGAACAGACCAACTTTATGATTTGCTGCCAGAGGGCCTGAGCAGAGTTTCTGATACTAAGGCCAACTCCATCTTCATTAAACCCAACGACTTCCTCAGGCCAAGGTGCTGAGGCCTTTTAAGCTTCAGGATTATAGAAGGCTTATCATCACAATCATAAATCATAGAAGTATAAGAATGAAAGCATGTCCCAGTGAGATCTAACTAGATTACAGAAAGAAATAGATCGGAGGTCTGTTTGTATAGCCGCATGAGTTACTCATAGCAAAGGACCATCTAGCCTTAGGACCAGCCTGGACTAATTTGGCAGTGGTGTTTAAGTGTTCTTGACATGGCACTGGTCTAGCAACCTGTCAGATTAGTGAGCAGTCATCGAAGCTGTTTATGCGGTCCTTTAAATAGAGCATGCCTGAGCTTATCAGAATCTCAGCCATCCCAAGCCTAAACAGCCACATTGGAAGGAATAGGAAAACTGTCATAATACCAATTGCCCTCTTGGTCAAGATAGCTTGGCTGAGACTGATTCTTTGCAGGAGAGGCAATATCAAAGAACTGGATTGTAGAGAACATCCTGCATAGATGTTCACAATATCCTGACATAGGTTTGATGCAAGACAGGGCTGTAGGAATATGGAGAGCACCAGAACATAGGAAATATTTATACAAATGCCAGTTCTGGAAAGGACAGCTTGGAGGCTTTGATGGCAGTGGAAAGAGAGTTCGTCATAATCCCCATTGCTCCTATGATCAGAGAGATGGAAATAACAGCAGGAAATCAGGATTTGGGTCAGATGCTGTAGAATTGGAGAGTTGTCACCCACTGTTCCGAGAAATCTCTCCATAAACAACATGGCTCTCAGTAGTAGCCAAGGGGGATTGAATGGGACCCAAGCCAGGGAAAAACTTGGCGGGACATCGTGGCCTCACTGTGGCTGGGCTAGTATCTCTCCATAACTAAAAAAAAGACCTGAGGTACACAACCAGCCTTATGGACAGAGCCCCTGGCCACTTACGGACACATAATGAAGACTAGTTGGGTGTCTGCAGTTCCTCCTTGAAACCATAGGATCCTCCCAGAGTCCATCTGGAAGAAAAGAGGCATCACTAAGGCCACATGATTGTTAGTATTGATGCCTAGACCCCTGAACTAGTGACTGCCAGATTATGAATCCTCACCTCCAGGTGGGAAGTCAGCTGAATAGACATTGTTCTTACACAGCCCCCTTCTAGGAAGCCCCGAGGCCGTCCAGATGGCCACAAGACCCCAGAGGGACTAAGCACAGTCTTCCTTGCAGAGTGTTAATCAAGAACGTTACATAGCCCCACAACCCAGGGAAATGTTTTCAAGTTGAGCTGATGTAGATTCCACCATAATAGATCTCTTAGGCCAATATCTCACTAAAACGAAGAGTATTTCCAGAACTTCCTAATATAATGCTGATGAGACGATATTGCACAGAATGTTCAGTCTAAAGTAAAACCAAGGAGAACACCAAAGATGACACGGGGCAACATATTGGATCCTGGCTAACAAGACTTAAAGTCTGTGGTCTCATTTCAAAAAGAATAGATACCAATTGCTTGAATATCATTTGAAAATAAAATTGTCATGTTTTGTAAAACTCTAGAAGGAAAGAAGATACAAATGGCAAATACTAAAGAGATAAGCCAGCCATGTGCTCTCCATCCTTCTAAACACCTTCCCTTGTTCTCTGCCCAAGCCCCTGGAGGTGGCAGGCTTAGAGTCCAGTGGCTACAGACAAGGCATCTGGTGTCGAACACACTGGGTTTCCCAATCTTTAGGTAAAATGCTTCGTTTTTCTACATCTCAATTTCTTCATCTTAAATGGGACTGACAACACTTACCATATGTGATGGTGATCACTGTGAAGCTCGGTGGTGAGACTGGGTATACAAAGAAACAGTGTCTCACAGCACAAGACCTCATGTAGCGTAAGAGCGCTGGGTCTGCAGACATTGTATTGCTCAGTCCCTTCCCAGCCCCCACACACATTCATTCACCTACTTCTTCATTTACGTGCATATTCATTCATTTATCCCATCAGTTCAGTCACTGATTTTCTTAATCATGGCCTGAGAAACACTTAATAAACATCCACAGTATGCTGGCCACTGCGTTAAGAACTATGAGAGATGCAGAAATGAATTAAATGTTCACTCTGATATTAAGAATTTTGACATAGAAGACCAGAGTGTGGTTAATAATAATAACAACAACAACAACAACACAAGTGTTAAGCTGCACAGACCACACTCATTGAAATGCACTGGGAGTTGAAAGACAAGAGGAGTTACTTTAGCGGGGGGAAGTTGACAGGCTTCCTAGAGAGGATGCTATTTAATCTAGAGCTCATAAAAGGAGGAAAAATTGGACTTTCAGAGACAAGGGGGACGAGGGCTTTTCAGGCAATCTGCTGCTCCCCCGTTCGCCAATAATTCCTACACCACAGCCCTCGAGAGCTGCCTCTCACTATGGGAAAGCTGAGACCCAGAACGGGGAATTGTCCAGGGTCACATTGTTGCTTAGCGGCAAATCCAAGCTGGAAATTCAGACAGCCTGACTCATGCCAAAACTCATCTATCTGCTCCTTCATCAACACCCACTGAACATCAAGTGCCTTCTTTTGTCGTGTTTAAATATTCATCTTACGCATGTCCAGTTTAGCAGAGCTGAACCGCAACAGAACCCAAACACCAGTAATTTCACTTGCATTTGGCATCAACACAGATAGATGGCTGATGCTACAGTCTGTCTGGCCACGTACATAAATTATATAATAAGTCCCCGTCACTGCCTCGGTATTGATCCTGATATTGAAATTAAATCCACACCCAGCTATTTCTCCAGTAAATGTTCTTTATTTGATTCCACCAATATATAGTGTTACTCTAATGACAGCAAAATCAGCCACCTAGAAGGTACTCGGTTTTACATTTCTACTTTGGGACTAAATCGGTGGAGGAAGGGACGGATCTTCTGTGCTAATTACTAACAGTAGACAGAGAACTGTGGCCCTCATGGAAACAAAAGGGTCAACAGCCAACCCTCAAGGGAAAAAAACTGAGATTTCTGGTATTGTGAAAGGTTTGATAAAATCCAACGTATAAGTAGGAGGCAAGTGAGGAATCCTGATAGTCTGACAAATCAGGGATGGGGCTGGTTCGGAGAAGAAGTCAGGGGGCATTCGAAGGAGAAAGAGGCAACATGGCTGCCCTTCAGAGCCAGGTATGAATGAAGAGAAAAAAAACATTTCCCCTCTTCTTCTGTTCTTTTTCCTCACCCTGGCAGAAGCTACACTGATAGTCACAGGCCAGTGTGTATTAAAAGTTGGAGCCTGTTTGCAGCTCTTTGATTCTCTCTTTGAATGGATGATTCTTCCATTCAAAGGCCCACACTGGGAGAAAAACCAAGATGCACGCTGAGCAGAGCAATGAAGTGGAGCAGCTGGTCTCCCAGTGTGCAGTAGACCAAGGCCTGGTTAAAGAGTGTGCCACGTGGTTCAGATGGGTTTGTCAGAATTCTCTGCGCTGGATCTTTGTGCCAACTCTCAGCTAATAATAATGAGCTCTTCATGTCCATTCTCCATAACTCCCTGTGAGTATGTTTCCCTCAGAAACCCATGAGGAAAAAAGGCTGTGACCCAGTCACAATTCAGGTATTCTCAAATCCTAGGTCATGACAACATTCAGCTATTCTAAAAGATCTATTCATTTTTTTTTTTAATGCCAGAGAGACCTAGATTTCAATCCTAGCTCTGCACTTCCTACAAATACATATTTGGGCAGTTCCCTAAAGTGTAAAATAAGAATCAAAAGAAGAGCTGGGTCATGGGGTTATTTCAAAAGTCAAATGAGTGGTAGAAATGAATGCGGTTTGTAAACTGGAAAGAAACCTGTGAATGAGTAATGCTACAGAAAGAACACTGACTTCCAGGTCAGAATTGTTCCAATGTAATCTGTGTCTTAGTAGCCTAGGTAGCTTCTGTGACCCTAAGCCACCTGGTTCACTGTTCTTGTGAAAACACACAAAAAAACAAACTTTACGTGAAGTCTGTATATTGTCTTAAAATCAAGGTCATACTTGGCCCCTGTTCTGTCATTATCTAGTTATGGAATCTAGACCAAGTTGCTTCCTTTCTTTAGGCCTTATTTTACTTATCTGAAAACTTAGGGAGATGTATTAGAGATCTTTAAGATCCTATTGAGGTGTACAATCTGAAATTCTTCCAAAAGAACCTCTTCTATAGAATACCTCCTCCCACTCCTTCTCCATCAAAAACTAGTTTTCCTGACTGGTGGACAAAAATTCTACTTCAAAGAATAATTCTGGTTGCAAAGCTGTGCAGTGTTGAGAATTTTAAGAATCAAGAGAGCGATACGACTAAGACCAAAGACGTTTTATAGGAAGCATCTGAACAGTGCTTTATTCCTTTTAAAAGACCACACATCCATTGACCCATTCTATCCGTGGTGAACCAGATTCATTAGTGACATGCAGGAGAAGCCAGCCTGCTGCAAACAGAGAGTCATAAAACCACTATGAAGTGTATATTACAATTCTAACTATGCCAGCTGCCACAGACAGCCATAATTAGGCTTTAGTTTCCTTCTGAGCCAAATGCTGCCCTTTGCATATGAGGCCAGACAAGGGAGAACAGACAAATCCATTTGGGCTTTGCTGCAACTCAGAAAATTCCAAAGGAAAAAAAAAATCTCAAAGATAAAAGCAAAGCCGTTGATTTCTAGAAAGTCTCTCTCCTCTCTGGACCTCAGTTTCTCCATCTGTAAATCAAGGGGAGAAGTAAACAGCCTAGGTCCATTCTTGTTTTAGCATTCTAAGAGCTCTTGCTATATCATACCATCTATGATCTAGGCAAACTCCTGTTTCTCTCTCCCTACCTCCCACCTAAGATGAGTAAATGGCAGCCCATTGTTTGGCTGTGGCCACAGCGATGGGCTAGGAAGGGCATTGTCATGAAGTGGAAAGAGGATTAGACTTAATTCAGGAGTCCTGAGTGTCTTAATACAGCCCTGACCTGGACTGAACAATAACAAGTGCCATTTATAGAATGATGCACTATTTCCGTGTGCTAGGCAAGGTGCTGGATGCTTTCGTTTAACTCCACAGTATCTTTGAGAGGTAGGTATCTTTAGCCCCATTTTACAGATGAGAAAAATCCAAGCTCAGAAATGCTAAATAACTTTTTCAAGAACCCAAACTTGTAAGCAGCGGAGCCAGAACTGTGCATGCCACATCATCCTAGGAGTCATTTACTATTTCCTTCTGTAATTCAGTTTCTACCCTATACAATGGAATCACTGGAACTTACATTTTTTATGAACTCACTTCATCAGAAAAAGATAATAGTTGAATAAGGAAAAAAATAGGAAATGACTTTGAAGAAACAACTGATAAGTCAACGAGAAATGATTATGTCCTATTAAAGGAAATTAAGTTCTTAAATAGCTAATTGCATTCTCTAAAGTCCTCATTCCCTGGCAGAGCTCTAATAAAAACTCACCACTCTGAGGTTGGGGCGCAGGATGGAACCACAGCTGCAGGAGAACTCTTCTGTATTGCCCCAATTTCTGGGGGTTCTGCTTTTGCTCCCACCAAGTGGCCAGGTTAGCAAGACGTGACGTGACATTTCTTGGAGTTCTGTGGTCTCAGTTTCCACCAGTTCTTTCTGTCTTATTCATTCTAAACAGTTCCTCTAAGAAGCATGCCCAGAAAAATGCATACTCTGGTGGATACACAACCTACAGGAGCTCTAAAGCGAAAGGGGGAAACAAATTCTCACGTCTGTTAAAGAAAGCAGCTCTCGTTGACTCTGAGAAAAGAAGTACCTACCAAAGAGGGTTTCTGTGGCTAACTGGGCTCCAATTTAAAAACAGCCTAGCAATCGTTACCAAACAGGGGCCTCTCACAAAAACTTCACTTTGGGAAGAAGCATGCACTAAGCTGCAGACCTCCTGCAGTGAACTGCCTGCCTGTACTGTGTTGCTGTCCTCTGAGCCGCTCTTATAAAGGAGTTCCTGGAATGGTATTTCAACCAATAGGGCTGAGACTTTCTTCGTCCAATCAGAGCCATGCAGTTATATCTCCCCGCCATCAGCATCTTTGCTGACCAATCAGAGTGGCTCCATTTTGACCAATCAGGATAGTGCTTTTTGAGTCAATGGCACTGTAAGGATGTAGAGTCTTCTTTTCCATGATAATGGAGTAATCATGGGCCAGAGGTGGGAACTTCTCTCTATATAAGTTAACTCCCCCTTGCTATGGAGAACACATGTTCCCTTTCTACTGAAGACTGTCTCTCCCCCACCTGAGCTGAAACACCAATGACATCTCACAGGAGCAGAGCTATCTAGCTGGAGAGCTGCCTAGCCTGAGGGCTGCCAGGCAGCCCTGCTCCACAGCTGTGCTGTATCACAATTGAGCTGTTGGCATTGAATACAGTTTCCTTCACTGCACCCCAAATTGGGGATTCCTGTTGTCACTGAATTGGCACCAAAGACCATTCATTGATTGACACTATACAGCTGTAATTCTCGAAAAATCTGCAGCTTTTGAAAACATGAAGCACCACCTTTATTTCATTGTTTCAGTTACCTAGCGGTGACCACAGTAACCAAAATTTCAACTCCACTAAGAACTGATCAGAGTTCGCCTGTTATTTAATCATTACAAAGTATCTATCAGACGAGAAATAATACCAACATTTTCAGTGAGAAGACTAGCATGCTCCGAAGTGAGAGGTTCCAAGTCTTATCTTTAGTAAATGATTGAAAGGGCCAAGAATCGGGGTCTTCTAGCTCCAGGCACCTGTCTATCACTCCCTACCTGCGGGCCTTCCCCTGCAAGGTCCAATGACAATGCCTACTTACAGATGCTGATTTCCTACGAAGTGGAAGTTTTGCATAAGACTTCCAAAAGTCTCCTCTAAGGGAGGATATCTGCTTCTACACTCCAAGTGCAACATTCACTATGGAACTTGCTGCTGTGAGGGTTGTAATCTGGTAATTCCATGAAGTAAAAGTGGCCTTACTTCATGCCTCTTCTCTGACTGTAGGATCACTCTACTAGTCTTGGATTACCTACTTCCTGGCTTCTTTCATTTAGAAAAGACAAATACATATTGCGCTTCATCCTCTAGTTTGGAGATGAACACTAACCTAATCAATACACCTGTTTCACAGGGTTCTTATCAGAATTAGGAGAAGGCAATCAAGATCACTAGGTGTCAAATACAGATAGAATGTATTACCCTCTCATCGGAGTGCACACTGTGTATCTATGTGTGTGGATATGTGCGAGTGCATTTATAAGCTGTTATATGGTATTTTATGCAACCTCACTGATTTCTAAAGGACAGAGACCTCGTATTATTATTCTTTGTGCTACAGGTGCAAGCATCTTGTGTGCAACTAAGCATCTTCATGTGCTGCGCCCTCTTTCTACCCTACTGCATGACAAGGTCCAGAGATGGGGTCGGGAGCTTCAAGGAATGCATTGTCAAGAACGAGGACATGGCATGTATTTAGAGATAATTGGTTTCTTAGGAATGATCCTATTAATAGGAGGAATTTGGGTAGCACAAATTCTAGTAAGTGTAGATGCTGTACAAGTGGATTTCAAAATTGGCTCTGAGGAAAACATGTTCAATTCCCCACGTATGGGATCAGCTCCAGTCACCCTGACTATTCAGAATGCATAAACCCTTTATTTGAACAATTATTAAGGAAAATTCCTTTTGACACGCCTCTTAAAAATGTTATGAATAAATTAGAACAAGCTGAATGACTAGAACCAGCTTATACTCCTATTCCCACGCAGTTAGTAGAAAAATTAGTAAAAGATAAGAAATTTACTCATAAGCCTGTGCCTACTATGGAAGGGCCTCCTTTTGTGGCCTACTGGATAAATAAAAAACTAGTAGTTTAAGTTTTCTAGAAAGGCTGGCTAGGTCAGAATCTCCTTGGTGCTTAAAAACAAAGGAACGAAAACTTAGCTTACAAAAGCAGCTTTGTAAAACTGATTTTTTAAAATGTTTTCCTCAATACTGCACCAAGGAAACTGTCAAACAGCTATGAGAAAGTTTCAGCTTAAACTTTAGATAATAGCATAAATAAAGTAGCAATTGAAAGATTTATTCAGGCAAAAAGAAGAACAATGTCTGCCTAGGAGCCAATATTTGCTGTTATAAATACCTTTATCTATCACCTTTACTGAAGTCAAACTGTATCTTACATAACAGATATAAGAATTAAAAGTTTAGATTGTTCCATTAGGTAGTTCTGTTCCAAAAATTGAGAAAAAAAGAATGTACTAATTAATCATGAAAAATAATATACTCTATAAGACTTTCTGCTTCGCTTAACCATGAAAATTTAACTCTCTGCTATCTTAACCCCAAAGTATAATCAAATGCCAAAATAGAAAGTATAAAATTTGTACTCAAATCACAATAAAATGGAACAGTGTCATACTGCCTCTGAGCTGTGTAGTCGACTGTACCCCGCGCTGATGCCTTGCCCACCTTCGGGGATCCCTGGATCCTGTCGTGGCTGGACTGTGGAATTCATGAATTAAAAATATACCCTGAAGGGGCCATATAAAGTATGAAAGTTAGTGTGAAAGCGAGGACTCAAGGTCAGCATTGTTATTTTAGTGTTCGTTCTCACCCTTGCAAGCTTCCAGTGTGGAATCTGAAATTGCCCCCAACACACACACACACACACACACACACACACACACACACACACACACAGGGCAAGGAGAGATGAAAGAAAGAAGCAGGCCACTCCAGATTGGTAGGTGACAGGTTTAATAAACAATGAAACTTACATATGAGGCTAGTTTTTGGGGATGGGAGACGAGTAGATCCCCACACTCACCCACCAGAAACTTAAAAGTTTACAGCAAGGCCTTAACCAGGTTCAGACACATATTCAGTCCAGATGGTCTCAACAACACATTGCTCTCTCCAAGCTGCATCCTTTAAAAGGACTCCCACTATGGAAACTGTAGGCAGAGCACACATTACAAAGACAGGAGATGGGGAGGGGTGAGGACACTGATCGTCCGAGTTCAGGTGACATGCAGGTCAATCATGTCGTCCCTTCTTGATGACCTCCTCCAACATTTAGGATACAGCAAATTGAACCACAAAAAATCTAAAATAAACCAAGTATCACATTCTTAATAGTAATCACAGTAAGATTACCATTGTATTGACTATTACAGGAAGCATAGGAAAAGTGGCGAATATAATTGTTTGAGAAAGGAAAAGAAATTTCACAGCAAAGTATTTGAATTGAGATTCAAATAGTGTCTAAAATCTTCCTGGTGGACAATTGGGAAAGACATTCCAGGAAGATAAAACAGTGTGTAATGTTTGGTTTGGAGAGAAGATGTGCCTGTAAATAATGGATTTGAAAGAGATTAGCACACTCTGGGAGACAGCACGCCATCATGTTCCCCCTTGCTACCCAGTTACCCGTCTCATGTGAACATTCTCTTCTGTGGGTTAAGACAATCTCCAGAAAGCCAGGGCATAGTCCAGAGATGGGTTTCATGATTATGTCAATCACACACACACT
Source organism: Macroglossus sobrinus (assembly GCA_004027375.1). NCBI lineage: Eukaryota > Metazoa > Chordata > Mammalia > Chiroptera > Pteropodidae > Macroglossus > Macroglossus sobrinus. The sequence goes on along the minus strand of PVKZ01002613.1, from coordinate 41,666 downwards.
GGCAAAGAAAAGTGAAAAAAAACTCAAATGGCCATTTCACATCACAATTCTTTCCTAAATCTGTGGAGAAGTATGGGTAAGCAAGAAGCTCTGGTATGTTCATAGAGGCCTTATTTTCTTTACTTTTTCAGAAGTTTATGTTTCATTATCCTCCCCATTTAAAATGTTTGCCAGGGATGTAGAGTCAAAAGAGCTTTGTGCCAGGGGACCATAACAAACAGGGAAATGGCTTCCTCGGAAACCAGCGTTGACTTGTTAACTTTCCGAGAAGCAATTATTGTATTTTGGCTCTTCAGTGGAATGATATTTTAAAACTGTTATTCTTCAAGATTAAAAAAATAATAATGCTTACTTCCATGTCATGACAGATTCAAAGACAAAAGAAGAATAGATGAATTCACAAAAGGCATTCTCGGAAGAATGAGAAATCTAATAACCAGCTCAGAGAATCCCTCATTTTGACATCAGTGACTTTCCCCAACTGTACTCATTCCACAGTGTACTTTCAACACAGCATCAATCTTCAGCCTTCAAATATCAATACTTGAATTTTAACCATTAGTCTACTGAAGATGTCCATTTTAAATGGTTGACCAAAAAAAATAAATGAGCTCATAAGCACTTGCAAAGGATGAGAAGTTAAAGCAAAAACAAAACAAAACAAACCAAAAAAAAACAAAAAAAAACAACAAAAAAACCCTTGATTTTCCCACTCTGTACAGATTTGCTAAGTGAATGCAAAAAATAAATAATAAGATAGAGTTCTGGGAAAATATTATGGTGTAGTGACAAGAGTATCAATTCTCTCTTGAAGCACAGTGTCCTGCTACCTATTTTCCAAAGCCTGTATACCATTGTTTTATATATTGTGTCCAGTTTTATAGTTGTCTATGGCAGAAGTATCATTTCAGACCCAAACAGAGTCACAGTATAATAGAAGAGACCAGCAAGGGTTATAGCAGAAGAAGTGGGTTCTATTCACAGTGAAAACACCAAAACTGCCAGTCAAATCAAAGACTTTCAGACAAACAAAACCTGAGATAATCTGTCTCCAGAAAATCTGCACTAAAAAAAATAATAATAATAGAAAATCTTCTGTTAAAGAGAAAATGATACCTCCCATCTAGAGACTTGGGTCATTTAAAAGGAATAAAAAGTGACAGCAATTGTAAATGTATATGAAACTATAAATAAAAAATTTTAATTTTTTAAGAGAGAAGTGATTTTAAAACAATAAAATTGTATTGTGAACTTTATAACATATCTATAGCTATCTATCTAAATAGATAGACAGACAGATAGATAGATAGATAGATAGATAGATAGATAGATAGATAGGAGTAAAATCTATGAAAACAAAAGCACAGAAATGGGAAGAGAGACATAAAAGTTTGATGTTTTAAAGTTCTTACATTTTAAGTGGAGTGATGTAATATTACATAAAGGTAGACTGCTGTAAGTTAAAAATGCATATATAGATTTATACTATAATATTTGTAACTTTAGGGTAGGCAAAGATATCTTAGAAAATAAAAAGCAAGTTTAAAATTTCTAGTCTTCAAAAAACTCCATTGAAATGAAAAGGTAGTTCATTAATTGAATGAAAAGTATATATATATATATATATATATATATATATATATATATATACACACACACACATACATCACATATATAAGCACTTACAATTTAATTATAAAACAAACATTCAATTAAAATGTACAAAAGTTTGCACTGATGCTTTACAAACAGTATACAAATGACTAATACATACCAATAATATGATTAACATTAGTCATCAAAGGAATGTAAACACAGTGAAATGCCTCCACATTCTGGTAATTTCACCCCCAGGTATTTACCCAAGACAAGTGAAAGTCTATGTACAAGAACTTTTACATAAATACTCTTCCACACATGATGGATAAACAAAGTGTCATATTCTAAGACAATGGAGTAATACCTAGCAATAAAAAGAATGCATGCAAAAATATGGATGTCTCTCAGAAAAATTATCCCGAGTGAAAGAAGCCAGACATGAAAGAATACAGACTTTGGGATTCCATTTCTATAAAACTCAAGAAAAGACAAATTAATATAAATTGATGGAAGGCTAATTGGTGTTTGTTCTGGGACAGGGATTGGAGGCATCAGAAATATCTGGCAAAGGAAATGGAGGGAATTTCTAAAATCATAGAAATGTTCTATTTTTTCACTGTGGCAGTGGTTACATGAGTATATATGTTTTTTAAAATCATAGACATATGCACATTAAGTGGGTGCATTGTATGTACTGGTGTGTGTATAATTTACGACTCAATCAAGTTTTTCTTTGTTTGTTTTAGAGCAATAGCTTTCTCTTCTATAGTCTACTTCAGTAATAAGGGTTATGTCCTAGATTTAGAATTCAATGTTTCTGCCCCTTCCAGATCACGGGTTAACTTTTTCTTTTTTAAAAAAGATCCAAATGTGGAAAAATTATCACTCAAACAGGAGGAAGTTTATCTCACCAAATAAACTCATGTAACCAGAAACATTACAATAGAGATGCTGTGCACATCAAACAAAGCAGCGCAGTGCGTAAACCTTTAAGATCTCTGTGCAACCGTCACAGGGCAGATGACTGTCCCCAAACAGGAAGTCTGGGTGGTGCTCTGCCACAGAACGACACAGTGACCCTACGTGTCCGAACACAACTACTCTAACTGGTGACTTCATTAAGAAAGGTTTATTTTTTTCTGAGTCACTGGAAGGCTAACAAGAAAATCAGGCCCTGGCTACTTGCGTATTGATCAGTCCTGGCTGATCGATGGCATCTTTGGCTGCTCCAATGGTACTTTCAATTGCTACCAAAAAAGAAGGAAAGGAATCGTCCAACACTGACTGGACTTTAGGTATCGGAGAAAATCCGAACTTGGCTTCCGGAGTTGCGACCTTCGTGGCCATTTCCATAACAGGCACTAGGGAGGTACAAGAGATCTAGAATTATATATATTGCCCTAGGAAATTAAAGAACCAGGAGAAAAGCACGATTCTATTTTTTTATCCATGGCTGAGACATCTCGATACTGCTGTTGACTGAGAATGTGCCGTTGGTCCATTCCTGACAGCCTGCTCTTATCAGGACAAAGAGGAAAGTAGGGGTATCATTCTTAGGATGAAACAGACTCTCAGGCTCCTGCAAACACGTACAAAACATATCTAAAGCATTCGAGGTAACCACATGTAATTTCCTTCCAGATTCCTCCACACAAGACAGAGAAAGGATAAAGAAGCTGTCTCTAAAGTCTTGAGAGGCTGTAATTTGCAAGAAAAAAAAATTGTATATTGGTGGGGTGGAATATAGGGCCAGTGGATGGAAGTTATATTGAGACAAATTTTGGTTCAATATAAGAATTTTCTAACCTGGAAGCTGCCCGGCAATGAGATGAATGTGTAGTCACAGGGTATGGTCACACTAATGTGGATTGACCTGCTTTCAAGGCTGATCCTGATAGGAAGTTTGGACAAAACCACACATTCCCAGGTGTGATTCAATAATTCTTGCCCTCAGTCTTGCAGATTATGTAATCTTCTTAAATTCTTTTGAGAAAGATGGGGATAATAAACAACATATTGCTCATATCTAAATGATTGCAATTTCCATTTTTACCATCTCCCACAGAAATTTAAGTGATATCTTCTACCACATGGATTCAACAACTTTTCATTTAGCAAATAGGACTCCTCCCCACCACTCTTTACTCTAATGATATGTATAAGTCACAAAACCAACAAATTTAGTCTACTTTTGAAATGAGCTTGATTTGTTTCAGGACAGTCCTTGAAGTACATTCTTGGCACACCTTGATTCAGATATTCCTGCCTCTCCAAGGAAGGTGAACCACAGATTCTGTTCCTCATGACTCTGGTGATTATTTTTTTCTGCCAAAAAATCAGACCTAAATGCTTTTCATTCTGATCGTGAAAATTCTGTGAATTCTTCAATTTCCCTAAATAATTAAATTCTTCAATTTAATCTCATTTCTTCTAGAAGACGTTTGGCAGAAAGACATCACAGAAGATGCCATTTTTTTGCGTGTGTGAGAAAGAATGAGACATTTTCAGTAAAGTGGGGTGTGCTCCCAGGAAGAATAGCACCAAAGACATTTTCAAGATCAACAGCATTCTTCTTCTTCAGAATGGTCCCTCTCCCAAAGGAAAGAAGCACGATGAAGCATAATCAAGTTTAAAACACGTTTTTAAATGTTGCTGCAAATTTCCACTATAAATCTGGTTTTATAGGCTGGAAACTCAAGTACAAATTCTGCCAACACCAGTCGGTTTTCCTTTTCAGGCTCATGTCGTGCTCACTGAATTCTCACAATCACAGAGACCAGACCCAAGAGAGAAATTGTATGGTAAAGGCCTATCTGTTTACTCCTGACAGCTGGCATTTAAGGATGGCCACTGCTCTCCGTCCTGGCCAGGGATTTTCAGATCATAGTCAATACCATACTATTTATGTTCAAGAAAAAAGAAAAAAGAAAGTGATGAGTAAAGGCTTGTGTCTTATTCATTTGGTACTATTTCAAAATGAGGAAAGTGAAGAATATGAATAAGTAAAATGAATTCAAATGAGGAAGCCTAGAGCCCCCTATGAAATGTGTTCTCTTTTCTGACATCTTTGTCATCAGAGCAACATCGTGCTAAACCCAGACACCCCTCAGTTCCAGAAAACATGCTTGTGTCTTCCAATTTTAATATAGACAGTCAAATATGTAAAAGATTTGGATCAAACTTAAGAATATTCTTATACTTCATAGTCCAAGAATGTACCTTTATGTTCATTTATTTAATTTTCAAAACAATTCACAGTGGCCAAGACATGGAAGCAACCAAAATGTCCTATGATAGATGATTGGCTAAGGTAGCTGTGGTACATATATACAATGGAATATTACTCAGCCATAGGAAGAGATGAAATACTGCCATTTGCAACATAGACAGACCTCGAGATAATCATGCTAAGTGAAATAAGCCAGACAGAAAAAGTTGAAAATCACATGATATCACTTATATGTGGAATATAAACCGAAAGGCAACAAATGAATAGGACAAACAAAAAGAGACTCGTGGACATGGACTATAGACTAGTGGTTACCAGAGGGTAGGGGGTGAAAGGAGGGGGAAGGTAGATGGGGTAAAACGGGTCAAATATGTGGTAACAGAAAGAAATCTATGGGCGGTGAACACACAGTGTAAATATATATATATATATATATATATATATATGCCTTATTATTAAAATGTTCAACTGAAACTTATTGGATTTTGTTAACCAATGTCATCATAAAAAAATAAATAATTAATTTTTTAAAAAATTCTAAAAGTAGATTTTATAATATGGGAAGACTTTTGCCTAAAAGCTAATGGCTATTAAACATCATCAGCTTCCGGATCCTCCCACTTCCTGATCCTCCCACTTCCTGACCCTCCCACTCCCTTTCCCGCCCTATGCAGCAGAATCACAGTGTGAGGAATTAGGTAAGAGAACTTTCGTGTTAATGTAACTGATCTAAATCAGAACATGCCTCCTATTAAAAGAGTTTCAGCATTTCTCTCTACTTGAACACTCTTAGAAGCATAAGAAACCCAAGAGGCAATGAATTATAAGACTCATTTCATACCAAAAATGATTTCTGACACCATCTAGTGTTCCTGTCATATTTCTCAAAGTGTCCCAAGAGTGACTGGCGTAAGTTAATGGCTATTTTCTTCATAGGGAAGTTTGGTAGCAGCCAAAGAAATTGAATCCAAGTGAAAGCCTTCCTATTTACTATTCATAAATTCAAATGGTTTCTTTTATGGCTAACAGCACACAAAACTTATTCTGGTCTCTTTTTAAAATTTTTGTTTTTTTATTTTTGTTTCCCAAAAGATGCCAACAACTTTCAAGTTAGCAGATGGACAATAGCTTAGCTAATGACTATCTGATATGAGAACAAAAACATTCCTTCCATCTTAAGAAATTATTTCACTTGAAATAGACTTAACTGTTGCAGACCCTCAGAGCTTAGCCGGAAATTTCACATTCCCCCAATTCTCCAACACTGCAACACTGTTATGGCGACCCGTCAGGGTGGGGGTGGGGCAGTCTTGCACAGATGGTGGTTTCACATTGATGGACCTGACAGATGACATACCCACTAATATCATTAACACTAAGCAGCGAAGTCTTCTAGACATGGCATCCTCAGTGGAGTCGTACATATCATTCACTTCCCCCATCCCGTTCTAAAAAGTTTCAAAGTGCTCAAATTTCTGAAACAAACCCCGCAAACAAGAGGGTTTTTTTAGAGATAAAATTATCTTAAGGCCACTAAGCATTGCAATGGCCCATCAGGATCCTTGACCTTACACTCTTGGCAGTTGTGAGACTAGTGGGTTTCCACTTCAGCCTGACATCGGTCCTGGGCTCGGTACTGGAGGCAGGCAGGGGGCACAGAGTCAGTAAGTTGTAACGGTATTTGCTATGAAGAGAAAACAGCTCCTTTGTTACGTGTTCCGGGCCATCTTTATTCTGCTCCAAATCAATGCACGTAAGGGCTAGACTTCCGGTCTTGACTTCCCTGTGCCCGGTGAATAAGATCCCGTCCTGAGCTCCAATTCCTCCCAAAGCCTTTCTCCGCCTTGTGTACCTACTGCTTCTCCAGGGATGATGGTTTCTGACCGGGAGCACCTTTTTACGAGTGTATCTCCCGTATCCAGTTACCATCCAGTACAAAATCTGCTAAAGTTCTAATTTGTGATTTTTAAAAATTTTGTTCAATGTCCTGCCTGCTTTTTTCTCACTACACTCATCAGCTAATTTATGACAAAACTTCGGACTCATGTCCCTGCATGCCTGAATCTAGAAAAAAAAAAAAAAAAAACAGCCCCTGAGGAATTCTGGAAGAGTTCCTCAAATGCCAGCAAATTCTAGGCTTAAAAAAAAAACAAAAAAAAAATTCTAGGCTGAATTTTAGGTGATATATTTAGAGGAAGAATATTGGAGGGTAATTCTTGGCCCTCCATTCAGTGTCTCAGTGTCCCCAATCTCAACAGAGGGTCCTTCACATAGAACCAGGGTCATGGTTAGCAAATGAGTGACTGCGTATGGTGCTGCCTTTTTCCAGGTAAATCATTTATTGCCATGAAGTATTTATCATTTATTTCCATGTGCTCAAGACTTAGATCCAACAGGAATGCAACATACCATCTCTATCCATGAGCTCTTTCAACCAACTATAGCAATTAATTTCACAAATTATCTCAGGGCCTCTCTCCCCAGTTTCTTCCAAGAAGCAGTTACTTTGGCCTTTTTTCTTCCTAGAGTTCCAAAAAGCTCAAAAAACAAGAAGCATTGAGGGTGAAAAATGTCCTCTTGAGTATAACAGAGATATAAATCCCCTTAATAGAAATGTATCTTTAACTTTGAATGTTTAATCTCTGAACTATTCGACCTCAAACTCTCCACTGTGAAATGCCTTGGCCTTAAAGCCTGTGATTTCACTTTGCAGCATGAGCTGATGTCACATACCCTTCAGAGAGCTGCTTTCCCCTTCTGGGCACTGCCAATCATCCTTTCTGAAAGGGAGGGGTTTCATTTTATTTTATGTCATTTTATTGACTGGGGAAATATCAAAGGAGGAAGAGTCCTTGAAGCTCCTCAAGCATGAACCCTCATTTCATAGATGAAAGAACCAAGATGAGGAAAAACTGACAGATCAAAAGCCACCCAGCTAGAACACAGATCACTCAACTCCCAATTCATGAATCCATTAAGGAAGGCACGATGTCACCATGCTTCTACTCTGTGCCACGAACCACACTGGGTTCGTGGCACACTGGGTTCGTGGCACACTGGGTTCGTGGCACAGAGTCCTGGCCCTCCAGAGTCCCACAGTCCTGGCCCTCCAGAGGCCCAGGCACCCCACTGCCTCCTCAATGAAGCCCAGAAACAAATAGCCACCGTTTAAGATATTTGTATGCACTGAGACTACAGTGTGTTAAGGAGCCTCTGGTGGCTGTTTATTTTGCCAGCCTCAGAGAACAGTCTCACTGGATGAAAAGGTAACAGTTGTTTTACTAAGCTATGTAGGTGAGACCCTGAGGAAGACAGAAAGACAACCCACCTGACAGCCAGCATCTACCTTGTCTTCCCAGCAGCCCTGCAGTCAGTGGGTAGGATTTGGACCAGAGCAGCTGCCAAAGTCACATGTAGGAGCCCCTTTGCTTTGCCTCTGCAGCATCTTATGCTAACTCATGTATGCACCTGTCTTTCCATTAGACTTGAACTTCTTGAGGACAGTAATTGTGAATTCTACTCATAATACATAACATGGTGCCGGACACGTAGTAGGTTGATACTAAATGATTTTCAAATGCAGTAATAATAATATTTAAATTAGCTTGGTATAAGACTGCTATGGAGACCAGTGGTAAAGAGAGGGAATTAGAGACTTGTGATATGTTCTGCATCCCTGTCACCACCCTCTGATAGCACTTTTTTCCTGTCACCTTTCAATCTCTAGAGTCACACTGCATGTGGAACAGGCAGTTCAGGGTATCCTGGGACAGGCAGGGCAGGGCGTCCATCTCCTGGCCTTTCTGCTTCTCCGCATCTGGAGCACCCAGCTGCAGCTGCGTGGGCCTGCAGACCTCACTCCACACCGTGCCTGTGGTACCCAAGGTTGTGGGTGGGGGTCGGGAGTGATGCAGATGAAGTAGCACAGAAACAGAAAGGTTAACACATTCTGTCAGCTTCCACGTTACATTCATCACAGTGAAAAAAAAATAATAGAAAGGTTATCAAACAGAAAAGAATTTTCTACTCCAGCTACTCAAAAAAGAAAAATGCCTCACAAGTAGTGTCTTCCCTTGGACATCAAATTGCTCTGCTGACAGCATTTTTAATCAAAAAACACCAAAGAAGAAAGATGAGTGGGATTTACAAAGAAGCAGCCAGAGAGAATAAATGAAGACATTCACTGTGTAGTTTGAGTCGGCACGGACTCACCTCTCTGCTCTGGTGGCTCTTGACCTTGGCATTGGACCAGTTACTCTGAGTCTGTGGATACAGCGACCTGAGCAGCATCAGGGTTCCTTGGGGCATGTGCTGTCACCAGAGGATTCCAGCTTGCAGACCAATCAGTCTCCACTGGGGCCTCTGAAGAGCTGGGCTAAGTGATAGAAAACAGACGGAAATGGTAACAAGAAGTGACAGGCCTTGGATGCCCACCCCTACCACCAAGTGATTTTGATACCGTGGAGGCTCACCCAAGCCCTGTGCTCTCAATGATAACCAAGTTTGGTCACTAGTTAGAAACTTAGAATAAGTCATACCTGGCTTCCTACGTCTCTACGAGTCATGAGAAAATTCTGAGGAGGAAGAATGGATTTTGATTTACCATAAATCTTGGCATTTTTAGACTGTGGACAGCTTCTGCCAGAAAGGATAAAGAAAGGAGGTGGAGGAAGATGGAAGGAGGAGTCTTTGACCTCCTGAGTTGGTATTATTGCCCAAGGAGTGGGAAGAGTGATTATTCGCGTGAGGCTTAAAATAAGAGGAACTGTGTTTGGTCTCTGCTCAGGTTTTCTGCAAAGCAATTTGTAAACTTTCCCAATGTGAGATCTGAAAGTCAAGGAGGCGTCCTACTAGAGTGAATGCAATTCCTGGCACAGTGGATTCATAATACACAGTGTGGATATGACACGACTTGAGTGGGCTGACTAATCACGATGCAAATCGGATTAGAATCTTTTTTTCAAGTCCCACCAAACAAGCTCACCTCCTCTGGGGTCCTGATTATACAGCTATCATCATGCCAAGGTTTTCAACTGAGAGAGAAAAACCAACTTACAGTTCCCTGTGTAGGTTAAATGTCACAGGTTAAATGTCACAGGCAGCAATTCTAGGAAGAAGATGGTGTATTCTGTACAATGTAACGGTGACCCTTGTCAGCTCCCCATGGCTGGCCTTAGTGCACTCACAGAAAGACCAGGCAGTAAGCAAAACACCAGAGACAGGAAAGTGAGCAAGATCCAATGCTGCCTTGCAGAGCTCACAATCTGATGTGAGAAGGGAGGGCTAACCCAGCATGTAACAAATAAGTCCCGTAGAGCCCAGTAAGAACCACAATGCAGGGGAGCATAGGTGTTGGAGGATGTCAGAGTATCAGCCAAATACTTCTGCATGTGGTGATGCAGGATGTGCTCAGGAAATAAGGCAGCCTTTGGCTTAGAACCTGAAATACCTGTCAAAGGTCATCAGTAAAGGAGAAAGCAGAAAGTCATTTGTATGGTCAGCTTCTCTACAGGAAGGAGATGGCACTCTGCAAGTGGGATCATTTCAGAAGAGTTTATTATTTTCCAAAGGTATGGGTGGGAGAAACCACAGTAACCCAACTGAGAATGCAGTAACCCGGGGCTGGAGAAGCTGCACTATTACCCATTCGAGCAGGAAAGAATGGGCAAGTACCAAAACCCAGAAAGAGGCAGACAGATGTTGTTAGAACCTGTAAAGAAACAGCAACACAGCCATCCTGAGGCGACCTTGCAGGATGGGAGTGGGAAATGCCTGGTCTGACCTCATGCTCTTCCCTCTAATCTCCGGCAGGGACCCTCCCCTCAGCCAAAGCCACATGGAAGCCAAAGGGCTGATGGTGGCCCCCGCAGAATGGAGGAGGATGGAGAGTGGGTCTGGAGGGGCCCACAGAAGGCGTGTGCCTGGCACTGAAAGCAAAGTCCCAGCATAATCTAAGCCTGGCATGAGAATGTGATGACCTTCTTCCCTGAGGAAGAATGAAAAGATATCAGATGGGGAATGAGACACCCCTCCTTTCTGGGACTGGCACTGGCTATGGAAGGTCTTTGCCCCAGCCTTGAGAAGGAAATATTTTATCAGCAGGCCTAAGCTGGAGCCACTAGATCTGGATTTTAATCACCGTCGCTCAGAATCCATCGTGACATCAAATGGTGAGATTTACTCTGTGCTCGAGTTCCTTATCTGATACCCTTGCCTCCTGCTCCAGGCCCTTCCTGGCTCCAGAGACTGCCTTGCTCAGGAATTTACCCTAATGACATCCCAAATCTGGTGAATAAGACCCAAGAAAGATGCTTTCAAGAGAAGGAATACACCTATAATAAAAAGATATTATAGATTCTATAAGATGTCTGGCCCAGTTCAAGGCACTAAACTACTAGTTATTTTGCATCTCAGCTTACGTAACACTTCCTTGAAGAGTTTGTAGGATCTGTCAATCAAAGCATCCCATCTAGCCTTCCTGTCCTGTCGAAACAAAAGGGAGCAGGCAGTTACTAAGAGGAATAAATCAGAGTCCTGTTGACTCGTGATTTATAATCTGGACAACCTGTTGCCAGCCTCCCTCATCATTTTTCCACCATGACCCTGCTGAGGGTGCTGCCAGCCTATATAGCCCCATCTTCCCTGTCATGCAGCCTCCCACCGGGCACATAGGCCCAGTGCCTACGTGAGCACACTGGGCCCGCCCGGCCTCCGCCTCCCTGCCTTTCTCTGCAGCGAGGAGGGAGTGAAGGGCTCTCTTCTCATTCTAATCACAGGTCTCCCCTGAAACCCCGTTAGCATGCACGGCTGCCAGTAGAGCCTTTACAAGCCCCATTTTCCCCACCCCACTGACTCAGGAGATTAAGACTTATAGCCACAGTAAAGTTGATATACACAGTGTCAAAATATTTTCATTCGTTCCGGGGTTTTCAGTGATGAAGAAAAAGAAACAATTGTACCCTGAGAATTTATGGCGCAGTTTTAACAACCTCTGCAGTAGAGAGTTTGCTTTTCTAAATGGCCAGCTGCAGGCATTTTCATTCACTGATGTGCATTTGGTTTAGTGGATATATATATATATATATATATATATATATATATATATATAAAATAAACAGAATATATATATATATATATATATATATATATATAAATAAACAGAAACAAGAGGATGCAGGTACAAGTAATTTGCAGAGAGGGCAGTGAGCCCCTGGCCGGGCAGTGCCTCCTGGAGTGCCTTCCCTTCTCTGCCTACCTTTTGTTATCACTCATCTGAAATGAGATGAATCTTGAGGCAATAAGTCTCCAGGTGTGTAGAAAGGTAAGAGGACACAGAGCTGGTTTGCATCCCTCAAACCCCATGCAGGTACATTGCTAAAAAGCCTATTGCAAAATTCATTTCTCATTGTCATGAGGCAGAGGGTTGACTTTTTCTGATTTTCACATACCCCTTTATTGAAGTCTTCTATTTAAATATTGCTTGGTACAGAATTGCTTACACAGTTTGTCCCCAAGTGCAGATCAGACCAGTGTCTGTGCTCTGAGGTACACTGTCATCATAGACTCACTTCATGCAGCTCTTGAAAGAAATCTCTCATCTAATATTTTGACATCTTCTATTTTGATCAAGTTTTATTAGAGCCATTCTGGCCCTAATTTAATTATGTTCGGAAAGTAACAGGAGGAAAATTCATGAACCAGACACAACAGACTTTAGTTCCAGTCTTGGCACTAGTAGTTTACTAATCATTATCATATTATCATCTTGGGTAAGTTAAACCCTGCATCAGTTTCACCGTGTTTTCTGAACAATAACAGTAATAACGCATTCATGCCTAACTATAGATATGGTAAATATTTATTGAGATAAAATAGAGGACCTCGGCATCTACGAAAGGTTGTACAAATCGTCATTGTTGCTCTCTAGGAATCTCCTACGGAGTTGACATCAGGTGGAAAATAGACCTGCTCAGTGGTCAAGCATTCCTTTGGATGTTTGGTTTTGATCCATCACAACGACCTTGGAATAATCTCTCAAGAGACAGGTAGCCCATTGATGAGCATAACAGGCAGGGGAGGTGGTGGTGTGAGACGGATCTGAAGACATAACCAGGTGTCACACCGTGCGAGATGCTGCAAGTGTGGCAAAGAATCTAGATATCATCTTTGAGGTAATAGAAGGCCATTGGAGGGTTCTGGGCACGGAGCGACCCAGCTTTGATGTGTGTATTCAGACACCACTGTGGTTGTTCTTGCAGAACACATGTGGCAGCAGAAAGAGAACTTGAAAGGATCTTCAGAGATGCAAGCAAAAGATGAGGATGACCTGAAGGAAGAAAGGTGTGTAATAAGCTTTGGAGGTGAGTTGACATGGATTTGCTAGTGTTTAGTTGTAAAACATAAAAATAGAGAAGAATTAAAGAGTGGCCCTCAGGTGGTCCTTGAGCAGCTAGGTGAATGTAAATATCATTTCTTGAGATGCGGGATGCTAGAGGAAGGAATCAGTTTTGAATGGAAATTGGGAATCGTGCTGTAGCCATGTTAATTCTGAAATGTCTAGTAGACATCCAACTGGCCTAAGCTACGTAGCAGTGCCATTCCTGCTGATCACTGAGCGTGACCACAAAAACAAAACATCTGTGCTTCACCTGTGGGATCTGCATCAACTAAATAGAAATCCAATTAGCTGTAATGAATTACAGTTTACAGAATCCGCCTGGATTGTATTAATGAGGATACTTCAGGGTCAACTGATTCCAATGGCAACTGGTTCCATTAAATAGAAAAATCTGTTGGTTCTTGGAATGGAAGAAGTCCAGGAAAAAACTCACACGTTTCTGAATCTAGGTACCCAAACGATACCTCAGAAATCCATCATTTCAGTTCTCATTATGTTAGCTTCAGTCCCAGGCAGGAAGTAGCCTAGCAACCCCAAAGACAAACATCCAATATGGGCAAATGTCATTCTTCCATCCTGAGCTCCTGACCATCCCTACAGCCAAAAAGGAGGCCAGCTCCTCACATGCCACATGAACTGAGGCCAAAGAGGAAGAGAGGCGCTTTGGTCAAAAGAGAAATTGCTGTTAGACCAGATTCAGTAATGCATGTTGTACAAAATGCCATAAACCAGTGGTTTACACAGAGATTTATTTTCTCACAGTTCTGGATGCTGGAAGTTTGAGTTCAGGGTGCCAGCATGGCTGGTTCTGATGAGGGTTCTCTTCCTGGCTTACAGACAGCCACCTTCTTATGTCCCCATATGGCGAAAAGAGAGACAGCAAGCTCTCCGATGTCTCTTCTTATGTAAGGACACTGACTCCATCAGGAGGGTCCAACCCTTGTGACCTTCTCTAACCTTTATCTCCCATAGGCCTCATCTCTCAATACCATCATGTCAGAAGTTAGAGTTTCAAGATATAAATTTTAAGGGGACACCATTCAGCTCATCACAGATGGCCATTAAAAAGCTTACAGAAGTAGCCTGACATATTAACAACAAAAAGAAAACATACCGTTTCATAGAACTTTGCTGACCTAACATAAAATTTATAATTTCTCTCAGAACATGTGCGACAAGAAGAAGAAAGGAATATTTAGCTTTCCTACTCAAGAAATGTGATTTTTGTTGCCACACACTCAAATTAACTCCAGCTGAAGTAAATAATCAGATATAAATCTATGGTAGAAAAACCACTAGACAAAGAATTATGTATCTGTCAAATCTTTGAATGGGCAATTTTCTAAATTTTGAATCAAGAAAAGGAAACAGAAAGAAAAATGTTGCCAGATATGTTCTAAAAATGTATAACACTGGTGCAAGGAAACAAAAATACAAACAGCTGACAAGGAACATGTCTGCGTTGAGAATTATTTCCTATAACCATTCATTTACCTCACATTTACTAAGGGCCTCCCGAGTCCAGGCCGCCAAACCAAATTAGGCTGTCTCTCCTCTCTCCTCCAGATAAGACCACACTTTTCTTATTTTGATCTCTATGAAAACCTAATGTTTGAACAAGTCCAGGCCCCCAAATTTGGTAACCTAGATGAAACAAACCAATTCTTTGAAAGACACAATATGCCAAAATTCACAGAAGAAATGCATGGTCTGAATAAACCTCAGAAGAGTAAAGAAATTGAACCAATGATTAATAATCTTCCAAATCAGAAAGTGCCAGGCCCAGATGGGTTCACCAGTGAATTCTAAACACTTAAGGAATAAATTATACCAATTCTCTACAATCTCTTACAGAGGAGAGAAGCAGAGATAATCCTTCCTAATTCTCTGAAGCCAGCATTACCCTAATACTAAAACCAGATGAAGACATTTTTAAAAAAAAAGCTACAGATCAATATCTCTTATGAACAGAGATGTAAAACTTTTCAACAAAGTATTAGCAAATCAAACCTAAAACAGTAAAAAAATAATAATTATACACTGCAACCAAGATCCACTGTTGATGATTTTGTGTTATAACTCTTTAAAAACTCTTTTAAAAAGACTAACTTAATATAAAGAGACAAATTAGAATTCAGGAGTTGACAGTCTGGCAAGAGAGATTGTGTATTAGTTTTCTAGGTCTGCTATGGCGACCTAGAAAACAGAGACTTGTTTTCTCACAGTTCTGGAGACTAGAAGTCCAAGGTCAAGATGTCAGCAGATTTGGTTCCTCCTGAGGCCTCTCTCCCTGGCTTGCACATGGTCAGCCCCTTACTGCCTCATCCCATGGGGAAGCTCTGTGATTGCCCATCCCTGTTTTGGCTTCCTCTTCTTATAAGGACACCAGTCAATTGGATTAGGGCTTTCTCTAATCACCTTATTTTAACTAATCACCTCTTGAAAGATCCTAGCTCCAAATAGTTATAGTCCATAGTAGTAAGGATTGGGGACACAATCCTGACCATAACAGATGGGACCCTCTTTCTTCCAAATTCCAGTTACTAAGACCTTAACCGAAGGAAATATGTAAAACGTAGGCATTAATATATCCAGTGGGGCATAGTTTTTAATAATTATAAAAATCGAAGTAACTAGTAAGTAACTCAGGTTAGATAAACTTTATAGCTATTTTCTGGTCATTAAAATTATAGAAACAAAGACTATATCAAAAGTCAGTCAGTGAAAACTCTTCTGTGGTTTTTGACCAGATGTCTCATTAACAAGAATAATTATGGGAGATTCATTGAGCTGCCACTAGAGGGAGTGCTAACCAAGAGTTGGGAGTAAGCACAGAGGCTGGTGGAGAGCATGCTTAAAAACAAGAGCGAGAAAAAAAATACCAAAAGATAGCGGTAGTAGCTACAGAGTAAACAAAGGCACGTCCACAAGGAAATCGGAGTACTCAGGGAATAACTTAGTAATTATCAAAGGTGATGTCTCTTCTAAGAGAGGAATGCTTTCTGCCACCCCTCCTCCTCCACTTCTGTATCCTGAGGCCCCAGTGAAGGTCATTCATCTGGCTTGCCCTTGATCTGGAATCAGTAATGTGTCCTATTTGTTTAGTGGTTATGTTGATACTGTTTTTTTTTCTCTACAATTATTTTTTTTTTCTTAGACCACTATCTGCAATGAAGGACACTGGTCTCTAATTAGTCAAATGTGTGCTGAGAAGGACTCTGCTAAGCGATGCAGGTCTTTGTAAAAATAGCAACCTTGGGGCCGCATTTAGTTGACTGGAAGGAGTAAGTGAGCATAGGACAGTTACTGAAGAATAAGACAGGACAATAATGGTGTCGTGGGGATGAGCCTAGTCTATGCAAAAGGGACCACAGTGGAGAAACCTCAGACTTTGCAACTTAGAGCATTCTCTGAGAGCCACCATGAGCATAAGGACTGGAGCCGTGTCAAACTGCAGTTAAATTCCCACAATACCTCTGATGAATTGCAGAGCTTGAGCAAGTAACCTTTCTCTCAGCCTTCATCTCTCTCTCTGTAAAAATACCTCATGGGGCTGTGTGAAGTAGATATGATGCACACCAGCTGCCAATAATTGGTAACTATTATTATTTTGGCCTCAAATCAGTAAGTTGGTAACAGTAGCCACTATTGGGGGTGGGGGTTGGGCGGGAAGCTACAGTTTCTAAGTGCTCTGTCTGTGCTGAGAGGTGAAGTTCAGTTGGGGAGGGGCTGAGGCAGCACCCAGACTAAAGCTGCAGACAGCTCTGCTCTCTAATCTGAGTTTACCAACAACAAAGCTGATATTTTAAGCCTCTTAATTTCATTTGATTGAGAATTTCATGGAGAAGGGAGAAGTGCTCTCAATTAATGCTCAGAAACCACCAATACCCAGCACTTGGCCCTAGGCTGACACAAGTTAACACTATTTAACTAATATTGACTGAATAAAGTCATAAGTGCATGAAGTCAAGGTGAGAAAATAGTTACTATAAAGTTATGAACGTTTCATGGAATGCTAAATTTGTCAGAGAATAATGTTTTAGTGTTACTCTAAGTAAATGTATTAATAAAAATGGATAGTAACGATACGAATCCATCATTCAGATGCTCCCGTAAACATATTTATTTACGAATCCTTGCTGGATTCAGATACTGATTTAACAAACTGCTTATCCGCTGTCTCCATTATCTCCAAATTAGAAGTCAAGTGGGGGTAGGGTTCCATTGGTGGGGCAAAGACGTCAAGGAGAGGAGAGCTTCTGGGAAACTCACACTGGCAGCAAAGTAAGATGCTGACAACACATAAATAAGAGAGCTACAGCGTAGGACCATTTAGAATAGGAAGCAAAAAGCTCTAAGCATCTCATTGCATATTCTTGAGAACAAACAGACTTGTATTTTGGTGAGGATACTGATACAACACTGTTCCTGAGTCAGCAAGAAGAGACCCAGTGTTATTCTCTATAAGCTAATAATGAGGATGAGAAGTGTGTGAGACTGTAGGGAAAAGCTTTATTATAGCTGAGGGTTTTTTAAGTGTTTGAGCTTGCATGCTAAGTTTCTGCTTTCTGGAGTTCTCATTTATGGAGTACCTGTATCTGTTATTGTTTTCCTAACAGAGCCATCATAACAGATGCTATCTAACATTGATGAGCTGAGAGTTAGATGTTTTGTTTAATTTTAATAGTTTCACGTATCACCAAACGGAATCTCACCTTTCAAAGTTAGCTTCATCCAATACAATTCATTTTAAAAGAACAGAAATTGCCATCGTCTTTACAATTGCTGTGATTGTTTTAATTTAAGTTTTAATATAAGTTGGCACATTCGGCATATGGAACTCAATCTACTTTCCAGAAGCCTAGGTATTCCTGAACTAATGAGAAATATCAGAGCTATTTAATATGGACAGAATTAGATAGCTGTTAGTAATAAGAAGATGTTACATAAAATATTATGTATGAAGCATAATATCAATACATGAAACATAATGGTGTCCATATTTACTGTCTGCCTGTTCTGCAAACTGCTACACTAGCCACTTTAAAGAAATATTTCTCCAAATGCTAACAGATGTGATTCAAAAGCAAAGGTGGTTCTCCATGATCTAATAAGTTTGAAAATACTGAGTTAAACAGAGTTGGGGCTTCTTAGTTACAGGGCTGTTGAGCACATTTAATGAGTTAATGCCAGTGAAAAGCTCTCAGAGGTGGGCATAGCATGCATGTAAAGTTTCCCAAATTTATTAGATCATGGAACATATTTTCTCTGAGGAGTGTATTTTGGGGCCAGTGTTTGACAGATGGCATGTCGGGAAACCAGGAAACTGCTGTAAAGGACACCGAGATGGGAGTCACAGGCTTTGCCTGTAGGACGCTCATGGTCTGAGTAGATGATGAAATGAAAACTCAGATAACTACAATCAGAGCAGGAACGACAAATGTTCTGAGATGAGGCGATCTGTCAGCAACAACTACTGAACACAGACTTAAATGAACCGAGTCGACATTTTCTCAAGTATGGGTTATAGGATGTTGTTTTCTTTAAACTACCATCAACTCTTTCTGCCAAGCGTTTTACAAATATAATCCATAATCTCACAGAAACTCTGCAGGACAAAAACTGTTTTATTTCTTATTCCTGAAACTGAGGTCGAGAGAATTGGCACCGCCCCTAGGGAACACCAGGGCTGTGAGCCCAGGTCTGGCGGGCTCCAGAACTGGAGCTCTACACACCCCACCTGTCAAAAGGTAATGTTTTTCCTCCAAAACACACTTCTGTAATTGAAGAAAGATTGAAGGATAGGAAAATACAGAAACGTCAGGCAATACCATTAAGCCATTCAGGCACGGCCAAGAGAAAACTGCTTTGCACTCAGGTACGATGTTCAAACCAAATAAAACTGAAAAGCAGCCTTTAAGTTCTGTTTTTTCGAGAAAGTGCCAAAATAAGGGGAAAAGATGAAGTCTAGAATATTAATGTGCTTACAGTTGCTAATAAAGAGAAAGAGAGAAATAGAACACAGACGCCAATCAGAGCTGAGATACAAGTCCAGCCCCTTTGCAAGTCCTGGTCTGCTCCTTCCAGCATCTTTGATTCCTATGGTATGTTTGCTCTTTTTAAATACAAGCACCATTTTCGAATTTGAAAGACATTTATGATTTCTTTTTTTCAGCTTATTCTCTAGTAGAATAATTTATGAAATAACCTCACATGTAGATTTCAGTAGGTATTATGCCAATTTGCCACGACGAGGTCAGAATTTCAATCACTTTGCTCATCAGGAGGTGGAAAAATATAAATGTTGAATGTTTCCAAACATTAAAAATCTATGCATCATTTTCTGTGTAGCTGCCAGCCCCTGATTTGATTGAATAGGTTCAGAGTGAAAGAGGGAGGGTGATTAAGAATTGGGGTATGGAGAGATTACTGGTACTTTGATAGTCTTTGTTGAATGAGAATTAGAAATGTCTGTTTGAAGTTAGATTTCCAATATATTCATCTGCATTACAGAGGTATTGTTTAAGATCAATAATAATACTAGATCACAATTTTGGTTTCCGTGTTTTAGACGCACGTGTAAAAGCACACAAAATCCTCTTAAAGCTTTCCTATTCTGAATTTCCTACCACCACCGAGAATTCTTTCATGGTTTTCGAGTAGCCTGTCAATACCTCAAATGAAAGCCGTCCTCAAATCTTGCGAGGAATATTCTAAAAGCGATCAATCTACAATCAATAGCTTTTCGGTTCAACCCTTTTATATAATCAGGGCAGGTTGTTATTGAAAGACAGGAGGGATAAAAGAAAATTAATTCAGTCTGACAATTTGCTAAGATTACAAATTACCATATTCTCCAGGAACATCACTAACCATTAGCATTCTACCCTGGATCCATGGAAGGAAAATGCATTGCAGCTTCTTTATACATATCTGTATCTGTGCTCAGTAGAATACGTTAGGTACTTTAAATCTGCTTATGCAGTGTTGGCAAGCAGAGACTTTTTCCTTTATTCCGAATGTAAATACTAATACGGATCGGAGCAAATCTGGTTTAGGCAGTATAGATCCTCACATTCGCCATTGCTGTCTAAATAAATCCCTTTTACTTTCCGCTCCTCTTCGAGAATATGCACAATACCAGTTTCAACCAATGGGTGGCATCATGTGGCCTGCAATTGTGCAGAAGAAAAGGCATTTAGAAAAAAATGCACACTTTTCTGCTCCCTGGTTAGTCCTGCTGGTAAGAAAATGCTCAAAACTTTGCATGAAATGGGATCCAAGGTTCACCTTCTACTTTACTTCCAGGAAGCTGCCTCTTCCTTCTTGAAAGCGTTGTCCTTTCTCTGAATTCTTATGTGTCTTTTTTTCCTGAGACTCACTTAGTGCTCAGTGCCTTATTCTTAAAATTTTTTTCTGGGTCTTAGCTGTAGATTTCTCAGTCTTACTGGACTTCCAAAGCCTCAAAACCTTAATCTGAATCCCCTGCACCTACAGCACATCCCTGGCTGCGTGAGAGTTTTTGGTGGCTGACTCCCTACGCTCAGTTCCCTGCCAGCACAGACTCCTCCCCACCCCACCATCCCTCCCCCTACACACTAGTAGCAGTCTAGTCTCCAGGAGGTATTTTTCCTGCATTTTTGTAAAGGCCCAAAGTGAGACTTTGGGAGCATTAAGTGATAAGTCAGTTTTGTTTGTTGCATAGGTCACAGGGTATGTGTCAAATGCGTATAATTATATATGCACACACACACACACGCACACACACACCCCACATCATTTGACAAATGCCATTAAGTAGGTCTAAGGGCAGGTCCACCCTGCCTTTGCAACCAGGCCTTGGTTTTCATTTCAAGGAAAAAATGTCTCCAAAGGCCCACAAAACCAGAATTGCATTTTTTTCCACCTAAAAACCATCTACTGTTTGGAATTCCTAACTTCCACCCCCCATTCATGCTTGTGATGCCCACCAACCGCCAAGCACATCAGGCCAGCCTGTACTTACACTGTGGGCTCCATTCCAGCCAAGAGCTGACCTACCGTACCCTTCCTGTCTGTTAGTCATTCAAGAGAAATGTATCGCTTGCTTGAAATAACCAATAGAAAGAGCCAGAACTGTCTGAATGACAGGGTTCTGGTTCCGAAGAAATAATAACTCTGACCCAAAGACAGAGCAGGAGTTAGAGATTCAAATGTCCCCCACCAGTGGAATCCTAGGCCTCTGAGACCTGTGTCTCTGCTACGACGCCGCCTGTAATCTACGACACCCATGAGAAGGCAGATGGCAGCAAACAGCACTTCCCCCCTGTCCCAACCACTATGCCCCCTGCCCCCCTGCCTGGTCCTTGGGGCTGAGCCTGTCAGGCGGTCCTCTGTGGATGTACAAGCCCATTTCCTCAGGCCAACCGGCCCTTCGACCGGCGTCCTTTCTTGCCTCTGATCAGTGTGCTAACAGCCTGCTCTCTGGACCAGTTCTGACTGTTTTCCCTAGCTAAGCAGAACGAGGGACAGTCATTCTGAGTAAAAGGGGATGCTCTTCTTGTCCTCCCCACAGTCCTCTCACTGGTCCTCCTTACTGGTGGCAGTCTTACTGTGGTAAGCAAGGGTACAGCCAACATTAAAAGAGATCACATTTTAGGAATGCGGTGATTACGGGCTCAAATGTTCAAGAGAAGACATGGTGATGTGTCATCCTATGTTTACATTACAAAATTCCAAACAGCAGATTTAACCTGACCAGAACACAAATCATCCGTCACATTTTTCTGCATACTCTGGGTGAGACTTGCATTGGTAGCCACGGTCCACCAAGTACGACCTTGGAGAGAGGGAGGGAGAGACGGTGTGCTGGACGAGCACGATGGATGGACAGAACGCTGTCATTGGTTACGATGGAACCAGCCTTAAGGAAACCGCCGGGAGAAGAGGCTCCGTGTTGTGGCAACACGAGCAGATTTGAAAAAGCCACAGCCACAGCACTGTGGGTGGCAATGCCATTGCCAGCTTTTTCTCACGGGTAGAAGGTATGAATTGAGCCTGGAATGGCATATGCTTGACAACGAAGAAGGTAAAGAGATTGTTCTGGGCCAGAACAGCAAGCGATGGTGCCTGGAAATAATGGGGAACCTTCACGCGTGCTGACTGGACAGTAACGGGTACCTAAGTACGTCATCTCTCCCCATCATTCTAAACTTTCACCCATATCACCGTATCTAACATGAGCCCATTGACTTTAATACACTTTAATCAAATTGTTTATATAGGCAGGGGCCTCACACACAGTATTTGCATGTGCTCGTTCTGAAGCAGTCCCTCTCACTGGAGGCATGTCCTACCCTGATGGATCGGGGCTCGGTCCAAGGCCCCAGACAAGAGCCAGGTGGGTGGGGACAGCTGCATTCAAATCATACGGACTGAGAGCCAGGGAAGAAGTGGTTTCTCAAGGGAAAATGAAGCTACTGTTCCCAGAACCAGGACAACAGACACAGCACAGGCTAAAATTGACACATTCACGCTGCCCCTTCCATGGCAGGTTAGCATTGTCCCCATCCTATGCGAGACACCAGAATAAATGGGAGAATTGAACCACCAAGTCCAAGGCTTCATGCACGTCAAGTACACGGCCAAGAAATGGACCCTCACGAAGCCTGAGGGTTAACTCTGCAACTAGCTGGGTTCATTTCCATTTGGCAGTAATCGAATAAATCCAGGGCTTTAGGTCTGGCAAAGTCTTGACCTTAGGAAAGTTGGAGTAATTCTGGATCCTTCATTTGCCAGCTGTGGGATGCCAGAAACCCTGGTCAAGAACTCTGAGTCTGTTTCTTCAGGTACAAAATTTAGGATAGTCATTTCCTTAATGCTTTAGTGGCATTAATATTGTCATCAAATGATAGTAGATACAAAGAGCTAAGCCTAGGATGTTATTAATAACTACATAGCGCAGTATAATTGTTACTATATTGTTACTATAATTGGTACTGTACTATATACAGTAGATATAAAGAACTTAGTATTTTATTTATTTTTTAACAGACTGTAAAATAGCATTTCTTTACAAGCCAGTTACTGTTCCAAGTGTATCATACACACTAACTCAATTAATGAAGGAGTGTGTTCTCCTTGTTTAAATAAGGAAACTAGGTCCCAGAGAATTTCAGTGACTCCCCCAAGGTCACAAGCTCATGAGCGGGGTGCCAGGGTTACAAGGTCACAAGCTAATGAGAGGGGTGCCAGGGTTAACACCCAGACACAGTCAGACTCCAAATTCGATGCTCATAGTCACTAAACTCTATCATCTCTCGGGAGAAGGTAGTTGCTATCAGCACTCAACAAGAAGGAGTATTTTATTGCCATTACTATCATAGATGAGATAACTGAAAACTAATAGCACTAAAATAGGAGCAAAGCTAAAAATAAATCCTGGATCTAATGCTTCATGGTCCTCTCACTGCCCTTTCCACTGAGCTGCACCATTTTCGACCGAGAGAACTGCATGAAGGAGAAGTAGTAAGCTGACGTGTCTTCGGACAAACGAGATCTTTTGTGCAATGTATCAGGTATTATTATTAGAAAGAACAAGAATATTTTTTTCCCCATTGTAGATTCTGATTGCATGTAATGCAGTTAGAGAAAGCTGTTTCTAGGTAGGAATGAGAAACACTACACAAATTCCAAATGTCCAGGGGTTTAGGAGCCGCCATGCCGATTTATGAAACAGCGGTGTCGTGATTACACTTATAAAGCTCGTTAGCGGCCCTACTGGACGCCAGGGCCCGCAGAGGGCTGAGGAGCGCAGTGTGCACGGGACACTGCAGTCTGCGGGTTAGTTAGTGTTGGCCTCGGGAGTTGCAGCCGTGACAGTGCAGCTTATCTGTCTCCCAGGGACTGAGCCGAAACCGTCACCAAGTTGAGGCAAATCCCAAGGGCCAGGCCACAGCGACGGCGTTCTTGAATTGACTTCTCCCCACCACGGAGAAAGCCCTCCCGCCTCGAGGCTTGTTCAGACAAAGGCATAAATCAGGGCTCAGTGAATTTTCTGTGAAAGGCCAGATAGTAAATAATTTAAGCTTTATGAGGCATGAAGCCTCCGTCCCCACCAACCGACGCTGCCATTGTAGCTATCAGAAATTACATCAAGAAATGGGAGTGCTTGCATTTGAATAAACCTTATTTACAAAAACTGACCACAGGCTGCGTTTGGCCTGGGGGCTGGATGCAGTCAGCTGAGCCCTGGCCTAGGCCCTTCTCCCCCACAGACTCCACCCACTGGCTCCTGCATGTCCCTCCTTACCCATCGGGGTTTCCTCACTGGGCATCAGGCTGAGCCCCCACCGAGCGGCAAGCACCAGGCTTCCCTTCCCATCCGTCTTCTGAGGAGAAGCTCACCGTTCTAGGGGATGAAGCATCCCACACCGCGGCCTCTGTGTCTTGACTCGCTCAGGGCTGAGAGCCTGCCTTCACCTTCAGGTCGCCTTAGAAACCTGCATCCGTGGTGCCAGGTATCTCACCTCTGACTCTTAAACAGCACCGGTCTCCGATTACAAACCCTCAGTCCCCCTAACTGCCTTATCTCCCACTTCATTTTCCCAGTCTCAGCATAATCCCGAGGGCTGTGCCCCCAATACAGTAGTCACCAGACACATGTGGCTACTGAACATTTAAAACTGGGCTGCTACAAAAAACTAGGAACTGATCTACCATATGATCCAGCAATCCCTCTGCTGGGTATTGACCCCAAAGACTTGAAAACCCGTCTCCGAAAAGATATTTGCACACTGATGTTCATAGCAGCATTATTCACAGTGGCCAGGACATGAAAGCAACTGCAGTGTCCTACGATAGATGATTGGCTAAAGAAGCTATGGTGCATATATACAATGGAAAATCACTCAGCCATAAGAAGAGATGAAATACTGCCATTTGCGACAACATGGATGGACCCCAAGATAATCATACTAAGCAAAATAAGCCAGACAGAAAAAAGTTGAAAATCACATGATATCACTTATATGTGGGATATAAACCTAAAAGCAACAAATGACAGAGACTCATGGAGATGGACTACAGACTAGTGGTTACCAGAGGGGAGTAGGGAGGGGGAGGGAAGAGGTAGACGGGGTAAAGGGGGTAAAATATGTGGTGACAGAAACGAATTTAACTATGGGAGGTGAACACACAGTGTAAACCTATATATGCCTTACTGTTAAAGTGTACAGCTGAAACTTACTGGATTTAGTTAACCGATGTCACCATAAAAAATTAATTAATTAATTAATTAATTACATTTAATGAATAAATAGATAAATAAAATTAAGCTGATACAAACTGAGATGAACTGTGGGAAGAAATAAACACCAGATTTCCAAAACTTGGTATAAAAAATAGAATATAAGATATCTGTTGCAATTTTACTATTTTTGAGATATTAGTTATCATCACGGATATACATGTAAAATAAAAGGTCGCGAAGGAAACAAGTAAAAGAAATCATGTAAAACGTGAGTAGTAATTGTCATGTGTGTTGGAATTATGGGTAATTTTTTCATTCACAGCCTTTTCATTTTGCAGACTTTGACAAGCATGTATTATGTCAATAATAGAACCGGAAGTGGATAAAAGAAAAATAAGTGAAATCAGATGTGAACCTAAACGATGACTAATCCTTCAGTATACAGAGATGCTAAAACTAACCACAATGGGAATTATCTCCAAGAAAGCACAACTTTGAACTGTTTATAGCTGGTGATCCACATGAAATAATGTGATCTCCCATAATTCCATATTATTTTGTTATTTTACATTATTGTGCTAAGTCTAATAATAGCATAAATTCATAAGAATACAGATTTTAAAACAAACAAAAAACCTATTTAATTCTAATAAATAAATGAGGAGTTACAGAATAAAAAAAAAAATCCATCTCCTGGCACTTTCAATACTTCTCTCAGCCTGAGTCCAATCAGTCACGTGTCCCCTTCTCTCAGCTCCTAACATCCTGCCCTCTTAGCCACAGCCCGGCCCGGGGAGTGGGTTGGAAATTTCAGCCTGGGGCAGTCAGGGCAGCCTCTGCCAGCAGATAGTGATGCTCATGCTTGTCTCCATCGGGGCGTGACAAGGCCACTTGCTCACTGGAGAACGCAAAGTCAGTTCCAGGAAGGGAATCCTGAGACAGCACAATTTGGATTCAAACTGTTCTGGGTCCATATCCTTCTTAAAGCTCTCGAGCTCAGAAGTTCTGCAGTCGTGGTCCCCCGAGCAACCACATCGGTATTACCCAGGACTTGCTGGAAATGCAAATCCTTGGGCCACCCCTTGCCCCAGAAACTCGGAAGAAGCGGGGAGTCCATCAATGTGTGTTTGAGCAAGCCCTCCAGGAGACTCCGACGTTCAAATCTGAGAACTACTGACATAACTGAGGGACCTTAGACTCTTACCTACCCCCTCTAACGCCTCAGCTTTCCTTGCCAGAAATTGAAGATAATGAAACCTACCAGCAAAGCCTGATAAAAGTTCCTGCGATGATGGATGGCAAGCACATTCCTCAAAAAGGAACACTCAGTGAATTATGTGATCATCTTCTCCCCCAGGCTTCTTTAAAAAAAAAAGTCTACACCTTCTCTTTGCAAAGTTTTCCATTTTTTTTTTCTCTTGAATACACTTAATTCTTTGCCTGATGGAAACATAAGTGGACTTCTCTGATAGATTAAACAAAAAAACAATGTATTGCTTCAGATAAGCAGGACCTAATGATAACAATGTTTCTGTTTCCAAAAAAAAGATGAGTGGGGAGGTAGAAAGAGCCTTGGCCCCCGATGTGGGAAATCTGTGTCCAGCTCTAAGTCTGTGGATGTCCCTTTCTGTATGAAGCCACATGAAATGACAGAGGAGGCAAAGAAGTTGGAGTTAGGAAACTCAAAGTTTAAGTCCTACCTCAGCCATCATACAAATCTGCAAGGTATGTTTCAAGTGCCTAACACACATGAGCATTTTGGAACGACTGTGGTGACATCTCCTTCTTGCCCTTTACCCTACTAAGCTCATCTTTGTAACTACATGGACACAGGCATGTCCACCGCAAAAGACAAGGAACAGGGAGAGATTGTCCCCCATACTCCTCTTTCACTGAGTGATGCTTCACATCGTAACTCCTTTCCTCCTGTGCCAGTTTGCGATGTCAGCGAACTCTGCAAGTAGCAGGCTCTCCCAGCCTTCCCTTGCCACCCAAATCCAGACAATGGGGTTATCAGTGCCCTTACCCAGCTGGCTAGCAATCAGAAGGGCAGTTACACCTGGGCTCAGATTAACCAGTGGAAAACACAGCCAGAGACTCTTGAGTGGCAGTTTTATGTTCTGTAGATTTTCTACAACCAGACGCAATGCCAAACATGAATGACTCTACTATGCTTCTGACAAGAAATGGGCGTGCTCCATGAGACCACAGCCATGCAGGGCCGCCATGCCCCACGACTGCGTCCTTGCTGATGCAAATAGCAAAGTGTTTGGTGTGTTAGTTTTCTACAGTTTCTGTAACAAAGTACCACAAACAACCAAACCTTCCTTCTCTTACCATTGTGGAGGATCGGAAGTCTGCCGTCAGTTTCACAGGCCCCAATCAGTGACTGCAGGGTCACCGGCCTCTCGAGGCTCCAGGGGGAAATCCATCTCTGCCTTTTCCAGCTTCATCAGCTGCATCCGCTACATCAGTTAGCCTGTGGCTCCTTCATCTTCAGAATCATCCGTGTAGCAACTTGCTCTGGTCTTCGCATTCTCTTTTTCTTTTGTAGTCTAAGTTCTCTCTTGTACAGACACGGTGATTACACCAAGGCTGGCCCCGATCATCCAGGACAAGCTCTCATGTCAATATCTTTAATTGAGTCACATCTACAAAGTCCCCTTTGTCGTAAAAGTAACACTCAGAGTCATAGGGATTAGGACTGGCCATCAATCACCCTATCACATTTGTTGTCAAGTGCCTTTTCTATTAAAATGATAAATCTCCTTTCCATTAAGTAGCAAGTGGTTGAGATTGTTACTTTTACTTCCATCAACCCATTAGCCTTCATGGCTCAAGAAGAATATTCCTTCACATCTGGTCAGGGCTTAGGTACGAAGGCAGGTGCTGTGAAGACCATCGGGGCCCACAGGCCAGGGCAGCCCTGTAACACAGAGATGAAGGTTTGCCGAGCAAACCTGAATGAGATACTGTGTGATAAAGGCCTACCACAGGCCTTGTAGAGCAACAGACATCCTCTCACTCATCTTGCTGATCCCTGATTCCCATCTGTATAGGATGCTCAAGATGATCTCTGGTTCCCTGCAAACTCTGACGTTCTATCACGCAGATCGAGACGCCTCACCTGTGTCCTTCAAGCTGGGCAGCACCGAATCCGCTGCTCAGGGTCCCCTTGCCAACCTGGCCTCTGCTGTGTCCCAGTTGTTCCTGCCAGGAGCCTGCCGTGACATCCTTCTTTCCCAAAACACAGGCCGACTTCCAGGTTAACTTCCTTTGCTCTCCTCCTCCTTTAAATCTTCTCGTTCCAGAAATATTTGACAGAGGGAGAGAAAATAACCCCATTTTCATTTTTGTGAGATAAAAAAACAAATGCTAAATGAAAAATCAACCCGCTGAATAGTTAGATTGGCTGGCTAGGGATTCGTTGAGCTTTCACTTTGTTGTTCTTTTTTCTCCCCCTTTCTGCTGATGCAACTTGGGTTATTCATACTTTCAAAGGCTGATAAGCACACACTTCAACAGAAAGACGATTGAGGGAAACAAATGATTTGTATTGTGATGCTGTATAAAATCTCTATCTGCTGTCGGCTTTCCAGCTTCCAGAATATCACCCTCATCTATCCTCACGACACCGTGGAAAAGCGGAGTGTTTTCTGGGTGTCAGACACAGAGCTGAAGCTTTACATATATTTTTGCAGTCCTCCGTCTTGCCTCTCAAACAATAAGGTCTTCACTTTACGAATGAGGACACAGGGCTCAGAGTTTTGGAAGGACTTGTTCAAGCCTCTGCAGCCTGGTAAATGCAAAGCTTTAACTGCTGTGGATGAAAACACACCAGCTTCAGAGTCACAGACCACGGCTGCCGTCACCAGTGCCACTCATGCCACATGTGGCTGTTAGCAAACCACACTCGCTTCCGCAGCCTGAGTTTCCAGCTCTGACTTCTATCAAGATGATCTCTAGGTTCCCTCCACAGTCAGAGCTCTGTAGTTATCATTCTATTGTGATGCAAACATGCAAATACAGAAAGAGAAAGGGGGCGGGAGGAAGCAGAGCTACTTCAGTAACTCTAGAAAGCCATTGCTATATACGCCCCACCCACCTGCAGGGGATCTAGAAGAAAAATAATGTATTCAGCGTCTTCCTCCCAAGCCCAGAGGCTCTAGAAATATTTGAGGCAATAGGAAAATGAAAAGAAAGGAGGTTGAGGGTCAGACTGTTGAGAATAGAGAGAACAAGACCGGCTAAGAAATGCAAAGAAAGGACCTCACCAGGTTAGGGACAGTCTGCAGTCCTGGCATCTCAGGACTGCCCCTTGCACTGGTAGTCCTTCATCTTAGAGGCAAAATCGAAGAGACACGTCTATCCTGGGCTTCTCGCACCCATCAGCAGGCATGCATACACGTGCTTGCATGCATACAGACTCAAACACGCAGATTAATTCCGTACACACAGACTCGTTTTAGCTAATACGTAGGATTGTTTCTGAGAGATGCTTTACAAATGACAGTAAAGTGTGCTTCTAATTACTCAGTAGGATCAAAGCATTCTCCTCTATTGCTATCTTCAACAGCAGCAAGTCAGTCACAAGAAGTCTGTGATGGCTGAGTCATCCCCGCTGCCCGGGACACATAAGCTGGCACCCTCCCGCCTCAGGTTAGTAGGGACCAGTAACGCGCCTTCACTGGCTGTTGACTAGGAAATGGCTAGCAGAAACCCACCTGCCACACTAGGAGAGAGAATAGCCAAGTCATCAGGGTAAGTAGGGCTAAATGCATATTAAAATGCCGTCTTACTTTGCTAGAGTGGCTATTTTTTTAAAAAAGTGACTTTTTTTAAGCCACTCAGTGTTAAACAACAGAAATTTACTCTCTCACAGTTCCCGAAGGCTTTGAGTCAGAGACTGAGGTGCGGCAGGGCCTGGCTCCCTCTGAAGATGCTGGGGAAGCACGTGTTCCCCGCTTCCGGTAGTTCCTTGGCTTGTAGCAGCATAACTCCAATCTTCAGTGGCATTTTCC
The DNA here is from genome assembly GCA_004027375.1 of Macroglossus sobrinus. Taxonomy (NCBI): domain Eukaryota; kingdom Metazoa; phylum Chordata; class Mammalia; order Chiroptera; family Pteropodidae; genus Macroglossus; species Macroglossus sobrinus. Next base: position 11,190 of record PVKZ01002613.1, on the reverse strand, counting down.
CGCACACATAACTGCCTGACTTCCCCCTTTATATAAGGACACCAGTCATATGGGCGCAGCAGGGTCCACCCTACCCCAGCGAGACCTCATCTTAACTAATTACACCTGCCATGATCCCATCTCCTAGGGAGCTCATTCTGACGGACGTTCTGGGTATCAGGACGTCGACATGGGAATCTGGGGAGGGCATCACTCCACCTGTAAAAAAAAATACCTTCCGAGAAAAACGAGCCTCAGTCCAATTCTCTTTCCTCACCTTGGAGATGGATGAGTCCCAAGGGCCTTTTCCCCAGGGCCATTCCAAGTCCCATCTGCAGCCGGAGTTTGAAATTTCCACCGCGCATGACAATGACTTGCAGCAGCTTCGAACAGGTGCCACCCCTGCCCTAAAACAATCAATCAGCCTCTCTGGGGGCGGAGCCTGGACGCTTTAAACCCCTTAGAGGGTCTGATACGTAGCTGTTTTAGGAATCTCTCACCTACAATATTCCCTGAGAACGGGCTAAAGTTACATGTGGGCGTTCAAGGTACCATCCTCGGCAAAACACACAAGCTTAACCTTTTTCCATGAAGGAATCTGTGTTAACAAAATTAGTCACAAACGCTCCTCATAGGTAGGAAAGTAGCTGCGCTTCTGAGGACAACCACTAGAGTTTCCATCAACATTCTTGTTTTCATAAGAATCGGGATCAGGCCTCGCTTCTTCAGAAAGTTGCCCTGACTCTCACGGGCTGAGTTGAGTCTCTCTCCTTCCCACCTGGGTTTCCTTCTAACATGGCACTTACCACGTTCCTGTCGCTGTCCTCGCCGCAGACTCTGTGCTCCCCCCCCACAACAGGGTCTGTGTCTCACACGTCACCCTAACACTCCCTCCGCTTCATGGTTCGTGAACGTTTTTGCATGAATAAAAGTGTGAATGAACGAATGCATGCGTGAGTGAATGGCTCAGTGTAAAGATGCACGATGAAAAAATTTGAACCGAGATGTTAACCATGGCTTGTTGCCGTAGTAATCTGAGAAATGACATATTTGCAATTCTGCCAAGAATATGCTTTATTTAACTTGATTTTCTTGATTGCAAAAGTCCTCATTTGACACGAAAGTTAAGAATATGGTGTGTTCTGCTCTTCACTGCTTGTACGACTCTGCTTTCTAGCAAATATACTTTAGAGCAAAATGAGTGATACTGTGCCCAAGGCTTCTGACATTCCTTCCAGAGATGCAGGAGCTTTCTCCTTTAGAATTAAAATGAGAGCTCATAGATTTATGGCAAATCAGGAAGGATGCAAGGTACGCCCAAACAGAATGCTTTGTCAGGGAATATTATTAATCACATTATTCCCATCCAACTTTTATATGTGTGCAAGAAGGCCTTACAAAAAGGCAGAATGATCAATTAAACACGGTGATGTTTTAGAATCCAAACACCAGATTCTGTGACATGACAGGACGCCCTCAACAGATATGTTCATGAATATATACGTTCTTTTTCTTCCAAAAAGCAGGTCTCGCCACACAGGGCAGGTATTATGCTTATTTTTTCAGGAAACTGAAAAGCCAAGATGCTTCAAATGCAGATATATTCAGACATTGATTTACTAAGTAAATGCATTTTCACTGTGTACTTTCTATGTTCCATGTTGGGTGCTGCGGGAAGAAATAAAGTCAAAATAGGACACTTTTCTTAAAGGGAATCTCTTTCTAACCTGGGAGAAAAAAAAGAATACTAGTTATAATATCAGACATAATGTTATTTCTTCAGTAATAAAAAAAAGTTATCGCTAACATTATGTTAAAGATTATACTTCTTAAAAAACCATTTCCAAGTAACTAGTTTTCTGATTAGTTTTCGTAAAAAGATATATGAGACTATTTGACAAATGACTTTGCGTCCTCGGGCCATACAAATTTTTAAAAACAATGAAATTTAGATTCATGTCCGATCTAGATAGAATGCACTCTCCCAGTATTGCAAAAATATTTCAGTGGGGTCATCATAAAAGTCCTAGCAGAGGGACGTTTCCAGCACACAAGCAGATTTAAGCTAAATCAATGTTGGTTTTTCAAAGCTGTGTAATTTAAATCATGCCCTGGAGGAAGTTACTTGCTCGGTTTAGAGAAAAAAAAAACAAACTGGAAAGAACACAACTGCTAACCTCCAGGAGATGTCTTGTCACACACTTCAAATTTTACTCTTTCCCCCTCAAGCAAAACTGCTCTGTGTTCTTTTCTCTTGGTTTTTCTCTGGGCATTTGACTCAGCAGGAAACAAAGACGAAAAAAACCCACAAACTACGGCTTCTGAATCTCTTCTTCCAACGGAATTATAGTTCTAAAGAAATAAAAGCGGACCACAGCTATATAATTTTTAGCCTGAAGATATTTTTATTCAAAGAGTTTAAGTTCCATAAAGCATAGGGAGCTATATTTCAAATTCCAAAGAACGTGGCAAATGTGTTCTTCTCTCAGCATCATTTAGTATTTGACAACTTGCTCCTAAATGATTTTGCTATCTAAATATATTCTTTTGTGTGTGTGAAACTTTTACCCATTTGGGTGGAGTTTTTAAGTCTTTCTGTCACAATATCATCTTCAACTCATTCTTTAAAGCACAGAATTATTACTTTTTGTTTCTGACAAGAAATCATTCTTTGAGACAAGAACCACCAGGAGTGAGACATGTTTGAGCAATAGCATACTTAGTAACAGTATATTCTAGAAGTAGTGTGGGAGACAGCATTTGGAGCACAGTTATAGGGCTGCTTGTATCCTTTAACCCTGCTCATAGCCACAATTTGAAACTCTCTCCTCACGTGATTCCTACCTTCAATATGTCTCTCCTACCATCTTTGACCAGAAGGATGCTCTCAACTTCTTAGCTACTATGTACTTCTGTGACTATATTTGCTATGCATTAAAATTATTTTGAGATTTTATTTAATTTATCCTGCTTGTCCTAGGGCAAAGTACAGTTTCTGGACTCTTGTGAGTACTTAGCAAATTCTTGTGGAAAAAGAAAGGGGAAAAGCTAGCAACATCATTTCTTTCTAATTCTAGGTTTGGCTGGTATATCTCTCTGATAGTTAAAACAATACAAGTGAGAGTATGACAGCCTCAGGGACAAGAATCCTCAGTATTTCCCAAGAGCTACAACGCCAAATGCAGTGGGGTGGGAGACTCACATCCACAGTGCCCAGTGCTGTCTTTATATTCAACACGACAGTCTTAGTTTGTTCTGGCTGCTGTAACAAATAGAAACCATTCATTGGATGGCTTCTAAACAACAAAAATTTCTCTCTCACAGCTCTGGTGGCTGGAATTCTGAGTCTAGGGTGTGAGCACTGACAGAATCTGATGAGGGCCCTCGTGCTGGTTTGCGTGTGGCTGTCTTTTCCCTGTATCCTCACATTGTAGAAAGCAGAGAGCAGGCTCTGTAGGTCTCTAATGAGGGCACCAGTGCCATTCATGGGGGCTACACCTTGATGGCTTCATTATTTCCCAAAAGCCCCACCTCCTATACTATCACACTGGGGGTTAACATTTCATTGTATGATTTTGGGGAGACACGGGCATTGAGTCATAACGACAACTATGTGGTGCCACTTGTGGAGAATTTAAGACACACAGAGTAGTCTAGTGCCAGCGCCAAGAGCATCTACTCAACTTTAAGCATCTCTGAAAGGTCTGGGATGTGGAGACAGAAGCCAAACTCTACCCAGGACTTCTAATCGAAAACAATGCCATCTCGAACCATGCACTCACCCCCACTGGACTTAATGTATCAAATCAAGGAGCCTGACCACGTCATAGAGAATTTCAAAAATTCTTAATGTGACTCTTTCTCACACAACGTATTTTAGCAGTTTCGCACTTGAAATGGTCATTTGTTATCCTTACTTAACTCTAAGCAACACATCTTTCTATAAAGCCGTATCCTTCAGGTTCTCTTGAACTAGAACTCTGATGTTTTTGGTACTTAAAAGGTTTGAGACCCTTATATCTTCTATTTGTTACTCACTTCCTTTTTCTGATAGAGTCGTTGATGAAACCCAGCCTTTAACTAGCACGTATTGAGCACCTACCTTGTTCCAGAATCCATAATGCACCTTCTGTGTAGAGGAAGCTGAAGGGCTTCCTAGGACTACAGTGGCTTTGCAGGTTGAGACTGGTTAGGAGAGTTATTTCTTATTTGTAGACACAGATCTCCTCCAAAAAAGGAACTGCAAAGAGTGGAGAGGGTCCACTACCGGGAAGGGAAAGGAAGCAGGCAGGGAAGAGAGCCTAGCCCGAGCAGGTTTCCAATGCATTTGTCAGCAAGCCAAGGAGATGAGGCCAGGGAGTGAAAGGTTAAATAGATCTACCAGGGGCCATCATGGCACAATCCCTCAGCCTGTGGTCATTCCTTGTGGTCGCCACGCTGTAAAGCGATCCATGGGAGGGTTGCGGTATTCAAAGATTGAAAACAATATAGATAAATGTAGACACTTCCGTTTAGGGTTAAAAATAAATTGCATAAGTGCAACAAGGAGTGACTTAGACCTAAGAGGATTTTTAAAGGTATTTTTATGTTAAATTATGACAGATTTCAAATATCGACTGACCAAAAGCACAACCTGAGCCAACAGGGTTCTGATGCTGAAGAAACCTAAAATGGTTGAGTGATTAGGTAGTGAGGGAAGAAATGCAATATCCAGCTCAAGGAAGCCACAGGCGTGTCTGGGCCAGATACTTCTTTGCATTTTGTTCTCTTCTGGAGGGGCCTTGACTCATGGTCTAAGGACGGTGGTGAGAGGAGGGAGGGGATCAGCATCCGAGACCTGTGAGGGATGCCTGAAGGAGCTTAGGCCGTTTAGTCTGAAGATGAGGCTCCGGGGAGCTATGACAGCTGTCCCACAATGATTGAAGGGCTGTCATGAACACAAATGGAATTGACTTATTCTCATGACTCCAGAGGGCGGATCAAGATCAATGAGTAAAGTCACAGAGAGGAAGCAGATTTCAGCTCAACGTAGAAAACTTTTTAACATGAGTGTTCTCCAGCAATGAAGTGTGGGGTGTGAGAGAAGATGAATGCCTTGCCCGTGGAGGGCACAGCAGATGCCAGATGCCACACCTCCCGCCAAAGCTGATCAGTAGATTCCTGTATCTGGGGAGAAGGTTGAAGAGGTGATCTTAGAATTTCTTACCACCCTAAACTTTCTTTAATTCTATCTATGGTACAGAGCTGATATGATCTGACTCAGAGAAGCTATTCCTTCCCAAACTCCACTTTATGGATGAGAAAACTGAGATGCCTAGAGATTGCCTGAAAGGTCACAGAGCACGTTAATTGTAGAGGCAGGTGGCCAGATCTCCTCAGGTTTTTCTAATCGTGTTCTTTCTGTACCCTGGTGCTTGTTAAAGTGATTCAGATCAATGATCCAGCAAGCTTAGTTTTGAAATGGTCGAGCCACTTTGAGAATAGCCCTATGTAGGTAAAAAATTCATGTAAATGCATTTTCCAGGTGAATGATTAGGAAAATAGATTTCTGCTGAAAAAATAATAGTTGGAAATGACTCTTTTGTTGCAACAATTTCAGGCTATCCTCAATTCACATTCCCTTAACTCTCAACTAATGCCTATGTGACATATACTGAGCTAGTTTTGGAGATGTAAAAATAAGTAAGACACTGATTCTTACCCAGGTGCTCATAGCCTCAAGACATGGGAGACGGACAAAGCAATGTATGCGCTCTCCACAGAGACATAAGCTGTATACGATGCTATGGAAGATTTGAGAAGAACTACTAAATCTGTGCAGGAAAATTAGAGAAACCTTCCCAGGCGAGGTGACATTTAATCTGCAACGTAAGGTATGTAAAAAATAAGACAGAGGAAACAGATGTTCAATGATATAGTAAGCCTACATTAGGCCTGCGTTCACTGGGTCTAAAATATCAAGTGTTTGAGTAGGAAGCAGTGGAGAATAAGGCCATAATTAAGAACCATGCTTATGAATTTAGAATTGACCACATAAGCAAATCCATAATTACAACCATATTTTAAGAGGATCACTGTGGCAGCTGGATTAAAGACAGCTATTGTCTTGATTATACTGGAAGAGCTCATGTGTCAGAGATAACTAACACAGTCCAATGTCAGTTTCTTTATTGGTTTGTTGAGTCTCTTTCCCAACCTTTTAATAATATGACGTTCATATTGCCTGGAAATAATTTAAAAAGAGAAAAGCAGAGACCCCGGAAATTTGGGACTCTGTCTTCCCTGTTTATTTCAGGGGACAGCAAACGGTGGAGAGTAGAAACAATGTCACTATACACTAAACACCCAACACATTTCTAGGCTACATGAGGCCTTAGCAAATGTTTAAGAAATAAGCAATATGCAGAAAATGCATTAGTTTTGAAAACCAAAGATGAGGAACGACAGCAGAGTATACCAGCCACATGTTAACTTAAAAGCAACGTGGAAAAATTAGCACTTTCTGGTTTTGATCCCCACTCCTAATATGTTCTTTATTAACTCGTCCATCTAGTTAGATATAGCATACGTTTTGACATCCAAACTCCTTTACCCTTCCTTTGGTAAAGTGTGCTTAAATTTTGCCTACTCCCAGCCATGTAGCGTGGCTAGACTTAAACCCACTCCCACTTCTAGATCCTTATTGGCCAGAGTCAGTTAGCATACGTCATGCCCCTGGCCACAGCGATTGGTTTAGAGGTTGTTAAAGCACCCAGTCAGAGCCATGCAACAACATGAAACCATTCCTGGGCGTTCTAGAGAAGACACTCTCACGGACTCGAAGCTGCAGGTAGGAGATGCAAGTCCTGGAAGTCCTCCAGCCAGCCTCTGATCACTGAGGAGGAGCCTCCTTGAGAACGGGCAACGCAGCCAGAGTCAGAATGAGGCAATGGGGACAACCCCCTCTGAAGGCACAGCTTGAGCTGGATCCACTACTAGAGATTTCACCTACATTATCCATAGACTCTCTCATTGGCTTAAGCTAATTTGAATTAGATTTTCTGTCACTTGCAACCCGCAACTGCTGACTGGTAGATAGGATATTAGGGAGGAAGTTGACAAAATCAATCCATCATTTACTCCATTTGTCCTGTTAAGGAAGGTGTCTCTGTGATTGTTATTTTTTTCTAGAAAAATGCTCCTGGATAATATCTTTTTTGTTCTGCTATGTGAAGATCTATAGGAAAACATTTTTAACCTTTATGCTTTTTACTCCATAAGATTTTGTTGGTACTTCTCTGTCTCACATGGCAAATACTTGGCGGTTTTTTGCCTTTGTATCTTATTGGACTATGGACAATTTCCTGCTTATCTTTTTTGCCTATCTTTCACATGCCCTACCACCAGGGCCTGGTATGTAGCAGTTGCTCAATAAATATCTGATAAAGTAATTTGCATTCATTCTATCCATTCAAGTACAATCCCCTTCTGGGATGTAAAACTGAATTTTGAGTTGTTCTGGCAGTGCTGTTCTTTTGAAAAGTCAATAGAAATAAATATAAAATTAGTGAAAATATTTTCTTCTGAAGCACTCATAAATTCTGTAAGAGTGGTGATCCCAAATGGAATAGAACCAGTCACATATTTTGGAGGAGAAAGTTAATGTTTGCCTTAATGGTATTTTTTAAGATCTAGGCAATACTGAAGCAAACCCTTAGTTTTGTTTTTATAGAAGTAATAAATTATGTTTTGTCAAGAGGGAAATATAAATCTGAACACAGAGAAATTCAAAAGCTATGTTTGAACTTTTTCAAAAATAATAGTAATTCATTTTATCTGATTCAAAAGACCAAGGCAAAGAAACACTATTGAATTAACATAATTTACTTCCTCTTTTTTTATCACCGTTTTAGCTGTTCTTCGGGAAAATCAGGTCAAATGATTGTCATGGCTTCTCATTGTTATCATGGAAATCTAGCACCTGGCACACTGTCTGTACATTTTCGGTACCTAAAAAATGTTTATTGGATGAAAGTAAAAGAAATAAACTGGCATTCTCCAGTTTTTACTATGTGTCAAGCACTTTTTAAACATGTTTTAATTGTTCATTCCTTAATTCTTATGACAATTATTTTATTTATTTTTTTATACATTAATTATTGAATAAATCTTATTAATGGCTTACTAACGACTCCAGTCCTGGAATATGTATCACATGTATAATTTCTTCCTACCTCTTAGGGTACTGCCCAAAGAACAGGGAAAAGAATAGCAATAATCTTAGGTACAAAAGGAATCTTCCTTTGGACTACTAGGAGCCCATGGATTGGTGGACATTACAGATGCCCATGGATTGTAAAAAGACTAGTAACCCTGAAGCCTGAATTCTTGGCTTGTCATGATGTCCCAGTTCTCTGTATAAGTTAGTTACACTAACAAGGACTTATATATTTGGTCTTTAGCTTCTTGGGTCTTTATATGCCAACTTTAAGAAATAGAAAATAATTTGCATTTGCTCTTTTGGTTGCTTTGACAAGTGTGAATATTCCAACTCATAGCAAGTATATCATCTTTTGGATCTGATAACATACAAGAAACAGTGCAAATTTGGTTGCATGCATCAGCTCATTTAATCTTCACAGATCCAAGTGAGGTCAATACTATCAGTCACTATCTTATATAACTGAGAAAATTGAGGCCTTATCTTGTTAAATATATATTCAGGATCATTTACAGTAAAGGCTAAGTGAGGGGTTTTTGCCAGGTCCATATAATCCTGCTAACAGTACTAATATGCTTAGCATGGCTCCCTTTTCAAAACCCACCCACTTTAGCCTAGCCTGTGCAAACTGGCCCAGATTCCAAATGAGTAAAGTCCAAATTATGGTATTTTTTTTATACAGTCTTTTTTTCTTAAAATAGGTAGGGTCGGCTTCCGTAAGGGTCATTTGGGCTGCTAAAAAGCAGTGGAAGAATCAAATATGGTTAACCAGAGATCCATTATCCTCTACCTAGTTCTGTTAGTCAGCTTGGCTGCCATAAGAGGATACTGAAGACTGGGTGGCTTAAACAACAGAAATATCACAGTTCTGGAGGCTAGAAGTTCAAGGTCAAGGTGTTTGAAATTTCGAGTTTTGATGAAGCTCCTTTTTCTGACTCTTGTAGGCTGCCTCCTCATTATTGTGTCCTCACATGGCCTTTTGTGCTCATGAGGGGAGGAAGGGAGGGAGGGAGGGAGGGAGAGAGAGAGGGAAAAAGGGAGGGAGAGAGGGGGAGAGAGAGAGAGAGAGAGAGAGAGAGTGAGTTCTGGTCTCTTCCTCTTTGCATAAGAACAGCGGTTCTGTTATACTAAGGCCCTGCTCTTACGACCTCACTCAAAATTTATTACCTCTTTATCACTTCTGTCTCCACATACAATTGCATTGGGGATTAGGGCTTCGACACATGAATTTATGGGGGACACAATTCAGTCCATAACATCAGGCCAGCGTCCTCTTCACTGGAGAGATCAGTTTCTGGTGGGACTCAGAGATAGCAGGAAAATGAGACATTCGCCTCCCTTACATGAAGTGAAATTAAGAGCCAGTGGCTTTACATAATAAAATCAAATCTTATGTCTGAAATTGAGGCCATTCCTATAACAAAAAAGAAGTCAGCCTTCTTCTGTTCTTTTCTTTAGTAAAGGACCAAGAAAGCCAATTTATACACATAAATGAGGGGGAGGTGATAGCAGAGGATTAGACTGTAGAGATAAAGGTTTTGTTAATTTTACCATTATGCAACTTTGTGTACTTCTCACTTTCTCCAATATTATCATCTTCCTCCAAAATCCCCCTCCATTCCCATCTGGGTAACCGCCACCGATTTTCAGCTGATTTCTTGGCCTCTGAGGTTCCCTCTCCACACCGCTTCGAAATGGCAACCAGGGTGATATGTTCAAATACAAAATTAATCATAGTATCCCCCTGCTTAAAATATCACAGTGGTTTCAAGTTTTACCTTTGATAAAGATCTAAATCGTTCACATAGAATTTTCTTCAAGGCCAGCATGACCCAAGATTGCCTCTCTCTGGTTTTGCTGAGCACTGGACTCCCTTGCTATCGATCTCCAGCTCCAATTACTTCTTCATTCTCCCCGGACCGAGTCTGGATGCTCCTTCTGAAGCTCCCACAGCACCCTGCCCTTCTCCATCATGACACTCAGGACTGTTGCAATCACGTGCTTAGCCGTTGGGTTGTTGGTCCTCCATAGATGTCAAGTCTATGAGGCTGGGGATGCTGATGACCCACAGCACAATGTCTAGTTAGGAAGCTCTCAGTAAATATCTATCTGGTGGGTGGATGACTCCAGTCGGAAGGAAACATGGCTGCCGGGTTAGAGAACCAAGATTTTGATCTTTTGAATTTCAGAAGCTATTGAAGATTTCTGAACCCAGAAGTGATAAGCATAAAAATGTTCACAAATTTGCCCCAGAATATCATGGAGGGAGTTAAGCTGTTTAATGCTCTGGATGTCCAGAATATTCTAGATGCCTCCAGGGTAAGAGATCCCAGAGGTCCATAAAAGTCAGCTGAAAAAAGCTGATGCTTTCCGGAAGCAATCTTCGGAACCTCTTTGAGCCACACACTCTAAGGAGGTGGAGTTGGGGAACAGTGCACTATGCAGGCTCTGCTCTGCCCGAGGCCACAGAAGAAGCAAAATTTCTGGCATTCAGGCTTCACAGACCTTCACGTATCAATCAAGGCCCATATCTCAGAATGGTTCAGCAGCAGCAAAGTTAAAATCCATGCAGTGTAGGATTTTTCCTAGAGATTGTCACAGTGCATAACTGGTTGGGGGTTTGCACAAGCATGTATTTGTGGGCTGTCTGCATAAGGGTAAAGGGTGTGTGCATTAGTGTTTGTCCCATTTCTCTGGAGGGGCTCCCTGGGAGCTGGAGAACGTGGTATTGCTTCTTGCAAGGGACTCAGTTAGGGAAAAAAATATAAGAAAGAAAACAGACTGAATTCACTCCAACACACTGTTTTATCTTCAAGGCCATCTGTGCACAGACATACCCCCAGAGGCAATAAAAAGCCGCATTATTCTTCATTATTGTCCTGGAAGAGTACTCTGGCTTAATAAGGGAGCCCTGATTTTGTAAACGAAAAGAAACAACAGTTCCCTCAGATGGTGAATTAACTTGCTTTTGATAAATAAATGTTTTTCCCTGACTAAACTTGGCTGAAGTA
>PVKZ01002612.1:69763-206142 GCA_004027375.1 Macroglossus sobrinus | reverse complement strand
CCTTCCTTCCTTCCTTCCTTCCTTCCTTTCTTTCTTTTTCTTTTTTTTCTTTCTGTTTGAATAAAAGGTCAAAGAATGTTAGGCTTCTGGCAAGTATTTAAACTTGATTCTTAAAGTCAAGAAAGTTATTTTTCAAAGATCTGGAGAGGAAATGCTTATAGGAAAGTCAGGTTTTCAAATGTATTCAAGTTTCCTAACTAAAAATTTGCTTTGGTAAAAACAAAATTCTATTTTATTACAAATTAAATAATTCAGCAAACATCTTTTTTCTTTGATTGCCTCTCAGGTAAATATTTGGATGTCCATATTTTTCTAGATTGGCCTCCTTCAGTAAGGTCATGGAATTTTTAAGTGTAATGGGAAACCCCAAGAGTTTTAAGATAAGACTTGATATGGTCTAATTTATGTTACTAAAAGAGCACACTGGCTGCTTTGTAGAAGATAGACCACCAGAGACTGCAGTAGAAGTTAGGAGATTAGGTAGGAGACCATTGACCATAGTGTCTTGGATTAGAGAGGGAAGAAGTGGTCAGAATCAGGTGTAGCCAGTAAAATTGTTAATGGATTGAATGTGGTATATGCAGGAGAAATGATAAAGCAGTAAAGTTCTTGATAAATGAAAAGTAAATTTTCAAGGGAGCATTAAGGAGGCATGTGGGAAAGGGAACTCACATATATTCAATGCCACTGGTGTGCCATGCTCTGCTGAATTCCCCCAACTACAGTGAGGCAGGTACTGTATAATATGTAAAAGGGATAAGAAGGCCTCTTGTGATCTGGTTCTCATCTGCCTTGTCCTGATCTACATTCCTTCTCCGTGGACTCACCCCTGTGAAAGCATGGCATGTTCCATCAGCATGGACCTGCTTATGATTCTCCATGCATGCAGCCTCCTTCACATTCTTCTGCCTTGCACAGGCAGCTACCTCTGCCTGGAATTCATTGTAACACGAAGTTAGGGGTCAGGCATTGGGATACAGTAGAGAATTAAAAGGTCCTTCCTTCCCTGAGCTTACAGTCTATTATGGAAGACACACACTTAGCAAATACTAACACAATTATTATTGTAATGAAGATGTTATAGGAAAACTACCTACAGGTGCTGTGAGGCTGTAAAATGAGGGTCCTTGAACTAGATTTGATAGAGAAAGGGCATTTGCCTAAAGACCTGCTTTGTCTGTTGAGTTATGAAGGATAAATAGGAGTTGGATAGCTAGGCAAAGGGGAAACAGGCTCATGGGCATGGGGACCGATGTCTATCAAGATCCTGAGGTGACAAGGGGCATGGCATATTCAAAGAACTGAAAGACTGGTGTTGCATGAACACAGGGAATGAAAGAGAAAATGACCCAGGATAAGCTTGGAAGGACAAGGATACAGACTTTGAAGAACCATCTCGTAGGCTTTCGTCTTTAGCTTAAGAGCCACTGGGAACTTCTGAAGGGTTTATACTGGGGAATGATATGATCAGACTGACATTTTTAAAAGAGTATCCAGTTGCTGTGTGGAGAATGGTTTGAGAGGGGAACTAAAGGAGATGGCTAATTGGACATAGGGGATGTGAAAGGCTTGGAGAGTGAATCTCCAGCTTGTATAATGCATTGGGTAGTGGTACCATTTGCTGTGATAGGGAACTCTGGGAAAGGAGCAGCTTTGGAGGAGAATTTAGTTTCAGATGTGCATATTGAATGTGAGATGCCTATGAATCATCAAAATGGAGCCATGAAGGAGGTAGTTTATGTAAGGAACTGAATGACAGAAGGAAGCCTGGACTAGAGGCATATGTTTGGGAGTCCTCAGCTTAGGGGTGATAACCAAAGTTAGGAGACTGAATGAGGGTGCAAAGAGAGACTAAAAGAGTTCTCTGTCAAACTCCTATAATTCTTCTAATTTTAACTTAGTCATCACTGCTGCAAAGCCTTCCCACTACCTACAGTAAGGTAATTTACTACTTTTGTGTTATTTATCTACCTTACATTTATTATACATATGATGATTACTTGTTTTTATGCAGACGTAAGCCTTTACAAGTGAGGTGTGTGCTCAGTTCACTGCTTAGTGCCTGGCCCTTAGTGAGCTCCTAGTAAATGTTACCCAAATAAATTGAATTGAAGCAATATGGTCTTTGAACCTCAGAGTAGCATGTACAGTTGACACAAGTAGTAAATGGTGTGACAAGGTCTAACACACCAGAAACCCCTTCTATTGGAGGGTTTTCCCTCTTGGAAATTTGTCCCAACCAATGAGAAAATGGTGCTTATTGAATTCAAATTTTCTTTTTGTTAATGTGTGCATTCCATAAGGAAAAGAATACATGGTTTAACTGTGTTTTGATCCGAGGAAGATACTGATTCTTCTAACCATGTTACAAAAGGAGAGCTAGAATGTCTCTACTTGATGCTGCGGACAAACGTGTGTGGTCTGTGAGAAATGTGTTATCGAGAGCCGGTAAACATTGTTTTGGCAAAACCCCACACAAGAGAGCGCCAGGAATGATTAAATGAAAGAACAGCATATGTGACATTATTTGCACAGTTGAATCACATTCCACATCTCTCAGGGCTCCAGAAAAATCAGACAGCGGTTCTCAAATTAGGCATCTGCCTCTTGGCGTTCTGTTACCTCTTCTAGTGAAAAGTAGGAGAGGCAGAGAGGGAGGGAGGGACGGTAATATTTTATGAATGTTTACTTGGAAGCCTCAGCATGTGTTCTCATAGTGTAGTTCTTCAGAGAACATGAACAGGGGCCAGAGATGACATGGTGGTGAAAGGTTCAACCCTTAGCCACTCTTGGGTCTGATACCATCTCATTATTTTGTATAGTCTGTTATCTAAAGCAAATTGTCTAATTTTTTGAATCTTCAGTTTCCATATCTATAAGTGGTGATGGTGGGTGGTGATGTTGGAATAAGAATTTGTATAAGATTCAATCTATATTCCAGGGAGTAGTAGCTCTGAAGATGAGATATGATGACATTTGCAAAGCATTTAGCACAGTTGGCTGACATGGATTAACTTAAATAAATGTCAGCTAGTTGTGATAGTAATGGTAGAATAGTGGAGGTAAACTGAGGCAGGTTTTATTTGATTTGGAGAGAGAGGGGCTGTTTCTATTTTATTTTGTTCTTGGTATATAATGCAATTTTGGGAAATATACTAGTTTAAAATTTGTATTTGTAAACTGGATTTCCACCTTTTAATATACATATGAGTGCAAATTCTAAATGGCACTTAAGTTATTTAGAAAGAAGGTACATTTGTGAGAATGATTATTATGGGGAAGACAGGTGGTGGTTTAGTATCTTCTTGACCTTGTGTGGGTTCATCGAAATGTACCAAAATATGCCTATTCATAACATTATTTATGATAGAATTTTTTATTTCAAAAAATATTATTTAAGAGTTCCCAAACCACACCCATACCCATGCTCTCAGTGTTTTATTCAGTGTGAAACATAATTTTCTTCTATTTACTTTTTTATATAAACTTCTATTAATAAAACATTTTAGAGTAGAAGTTCAAATATACTTAAAATTAGAGTGAATAATATATAATCAAACTGTATATTCAGTCACACAAACTCAAAAATTATCAAGAATATTCTGTCACATAGTTTTCTGTTTTCTAAAGTATTTTAAAACAAATTACAGATGTCAGGTCATTTCACTCCTTCATACTTCAGTATGCTTCTCCAAGAAAAATACACATTTTCTTACACAATCACATTTCCATTGTTGTGATGGATTTCATTTTATTATGATAAAGTTTTAAATGACTCAGTTCTCTGTGTCTCTCTACACATTTGCGTGGGTGCACGTGTGTGCATACACACACACACTAAAATGTGCCACTCCCTCTTGAATATGCAAAACAAAATGTGCTGAGACCAGTGATAATCTGGAGTTACTACAGAAGTTTTTTGGGAGGAGCTGTGGTTGTACAAAAGCAGAACAAGATCCCTTTTTCTGAAATGGCTTTCCTTCTAGTTAGCTCATTTTTATCTAGATTTGAGTCTTCTTAGCTCCTGGTGAGCTGAGGGTAGGACACGAAATGCAATGAGCTTTTTAGGTAGAGGCACAACTACATGTTGTGTCCCTTGTTAACCACTCTTTAAACATCTGTTTATGATACCAAAAATGTTTTCTTAACCCACTGCCCTTTCTAGGAAGTTTTAATAGTAGTTAGTAACCTAAAAATATTTAGTATTATTCTATGCTACAAATTTAGGTTTGAAACTTGATTCCTTGGAATATTTTAAATTCTAGGATTTTATCTCAGGAAACATCTTGGTTATATAATCATCATTATTAATTGTGTGAATAAGCCCCTTAAACCAAATAAAAATACTTCCAAAGTTAGGAGACTTCAAAAGCCATTCATTGTAAAGCAGTACTTTTGGAAAGGAAAAGAGCATTGTATTTGCTAAAATGCCATATGTTCCCTAATGCCTGCTCTGATTATTTGTGCACATAAACCTCAGAGTTGCTGAGTGTGAGCAACCTTGTTAGAGGGGGGTGAAATCTGTTGCCATGGGAGAAGAAGAAAGAAAAAGGCAAAGAATCAGAGCTGACATCTGGTTGATGGAAACTTCTTTTGCCCCCAACAGTTCCGCCAGAGAAAGGGATGAATGGCTAGAAGCGATTTCCAGGTCAATAGAAGAGTATGCCAAGAAAAGAATCACGTTCTGTCCTACTCGGAGTCTTGATGAGGTATTGTCTTTTTTCTTCTTCTTTTTTATTCAATCTATTTCACTTTTTTCTTTAAACTTTTCCCAGGGGTTTAGAAAAGCAATGTGTGTTTCACAGAAGGACTGGAGTGTATGTGTAATTTCAGAGCTAAATATTTATCCTGTTAATGTCTCCTTGATGGTCTATGATAGCATGTAGCATATTCATGTATTTTTTTCTAGTTATAAAATCTCATTGTAGAAAATTTAGAAAATACAGTATAGATTAAGGTAACTAGTCAGCTGTCATCACACTATCACAGGAATCTTTTTAAGTTAATTTTACATTAGAGGATTGTTAGAATGTGGCATCTTAATATCCTGAGAACATGAAAAATAAAATAGCTCATATTTCATTCCATATCCTTAATGATGCCATCAGCATTGTGAGCCGAGCCGTCACTGCTTAATAAAAAGGCTTGATTCTGTGCATGGAGATAATCCGAAGTCATTTTTCCACAGGTGGACTCAGAAATTAAAGAGGAAGTCAGTCCCCTTGGAACAAAGGCTCCTATCTGGATTCCTGACACCAGAGCCACAATGTGTATGATCTGCACAAGTGAATTTACTCTGACCTGGAGACGACACCACTGCCGGGCCTGTGGAAAGGTTGGAGAGGATAACACCTGTCTCCACTGTGATTTTTAATAGCTCTAGGCTGTACATAGTGAGGAAGCATATTTCCCCTTGTAATCCACTGAAGGCGGGAAAGGATACTGAGTCATGAATGGTAGTTTCTCTGAATATTTAGGCATGGAACACTCTTGTTGGGGAAGTTAGCCCCTCCTACCTTAGGGTTACTTTCGTATGTCAATAATAGACAATTTTCATTAAAATAAAAAAAGCTAACAAATTCACAATTAATAGACCCTCACATTTACAGATAATTATCTAAACTACATTTATTTAGATACTAAGTACAGAAGTCCTCACTTAACGTTGATAGATTATGTAACTTTAAGGGAAACAACATATAATGAAAACAGTTTTACCACAGGCTAATTGATATAACCCAGAGTTAAGGTCCAGTGACATCTCATCAACGTTATAACAAAATGATGTCATTCAAGAACCTGCTGTATTTAATAGGGGCATTTTTAGTGTTGAACTTATCACTAGCGGTATTTCTTCGTGTTCATGACCTCATTAGTAAAATGAGCGTAGTAACAGTGACATCAGAGAGTTACTGTAAAGGTTAAATGAGGTCTTAGAGAGCGTTTAGTACACGGCTCGACACTTGGTAGAGGCATAGCAGAAGTGGTCGTCGTTATAGCAGTGATGATGACAGTGACTACAATGATAATGATGACAATAAAGCTAACACAGGACTTACTGTATGCCAGGGGCAGTTCAAACATTTTGCACACATTAATTTTTTAGTGTATTATTTTATGTAGTATTACTCAATAATAATTCGTGGCCTCTGCATCTTCAGGTGTGGTATTGTGTGTGAGTTCATTACATACCTGAATTTCATTGAGTTGTTATTGAGATTCAATGACTATAAACAGGTTTTGAAAAGTAGACAGCACTATAAATGGTAACATACCTGGTGGTTTGGATACAAAGGTTATTTAAATTAAATAATCCCCATGTGTTTTCAGATTGTTTGCCAAGCTTGCTCATCAAATAAGTATGGCTTAGATTACCTGAAAAATCAACCAGCAAGAGTATGCGAACACTGTTTCCAAGAACTGCAGAAATTAGGTAATTTTTAAGTAAAGGTTTAACCAAAAATTTCTTTTTTCCGCATATACTTTCAAACAACTTTCTGGATCATCTTAGATACATTAGCAATATGATTGGTGATATTCATCTCAAAATATTGAGTATTTTTGCTTTCTTAACTGAGTTAAGCTCTACTGATTTATATTTTGTGGTATTTCCAAGAGAGATTGGACTGAAATTATTTTTACTCTGAAACAGTTTTGCTAAGAATACTAACTGTAGAAATGAAATTATAGGATGGAATGTTTAAAATAGTTACAAGATAACTTGAACTTTTAAGTAATTTTTAAGTTTATAGTTTCATAATTATTTGCTAATTACAAATCATTTTTATCTATTTGTAATTTTCTATGGAAATATACTGAGTGGCATTTCTAATCATTTGGACTGATTTGGTGAGGATTTCTTATATACCTAAATGTTCAGCTTTTCACCAAATACAGAATGATAAATCATATCTGCCTACTCATTCACCAATTAAGACGAATGCCGATAGCAGTATTGCTCAGGTCCCTATTTTGAAAAGACATCTTTACTTAAATTTCTGAAACTTATAGGATCTGAATTTTAAAACTATTATCTTTCATTTCCACGAAGAATAGCTTTTCATCAGCAAATGAGAATATCTAAGTGAATAAAACTAGATGACATGCTATTTTAGAATCTGTATAGTTTGTTATTATCTAAGTACATTTTCTAAGAAGACACATCCACCTAATCCTTTGCCAGGCTTTATATTTCTTCCTTTGTTTCCTGGGTATATAATGTAGGGTTCAAATGTTCAAAATTCACTTTTGAATCCTCCTCCCATATTATCAGCATCCATTTGGTCACTAAATCTTAAATTTCTTTGAAAGCCTCTCTGTCCTTCTCTTGAGTTCTTCATCTCAGCTCTAACAAGGCCTTCATTATCTTTCACCTGGACTACTATAATAATTTCTTAACAGGTTTTCCTGCTGCAAATCCTTCCTCCTTCCTACTGCTAGACTTATTTTTCTAAGTTCAATCTGCTCATGTCACTCCTTAGCCTACAAAGGCCTTTGATTTCCCACTGCCTAAACAACAGTCCAGGCTCCTTAGAACTAGCCTTTTGTCCTCCAGCCTCATTCTTCTCTAAATAGATGACCTAATTTCATACCTCTCTGCTTTTCCTCATGCTGATCTCTCTTCATGGAGTGTCCTTCCTCTTTTTTGTTTGGCAAACTCTTCTTTATACCTAATGGCCAACTCAAACATCTCATTCTCTTCCAAGCTTTTCCTGAGCCTCTGCAGTTAAAATTAATTCCTTCCTTACAGTGCCTTTTCTAGCACTTTATTCATTGTAATATTATTATTTGGTCATGAATCTAGATACTAAGTGATATTGTTAGATTTTTTTAAGCCAGAAGTTTTTTTTTAATTTATTTTTTTAAGTTTGTAGTACACTAATATGTTTCAGAATTCTAAAGGCACAAAAGGGTAATCTTTTCACATGGTTTAATGTTGAAAACTATAATATAAAGTCATAAACAGCGGAACGTCTTCCTCCCGCTCAACTTCTGGCCACCTGTCTTTCTTACCCAGGGAATTCTATATCCTTACGTTGTTATTTTATGCAGTAATGTTTATTGACTTGAGTTAAATTGAATTGCAGAATAGCTACCATTGGCTTCATAAGTGTACCTGATTTCTTTTAGATCACCAGAATGCTCCTAAGATCGGATCTCCTGGAAACCATAAATCTCCTTCAAGTGCTTTATCATCAGTCTTACATAGTATTCCATCAGGGAGGAAACAGAAAAAAATCCCAGCTGCTCTCAAAGAAGTAAGTGTTTCCATTAAACTTGCAACCTGATAGAGGCTGAATTATTCATACGCATATATTACACTGTTTTTCTTTCATAAAGGAAGATGTCATTTCCCCCTACTATTATGACATGCATTTTAATACTGGTAATGGGTGTAGCCGATGCCTCTTTATGTTGCTTGGTCTCCCATATAAGCTAGTCATTTAGAAAATGGCTCTGAAAGGTTTAGAGAACACTTTGTAACAATGACAGAAAATAAAGATAACTTGGATACACACGAATTTTAAAAATTACTTTGAGGAGACCCCTTACCAGGGGGAAGAAGTCTATAGGATATTTTGGGCATTTTATTAGCATTTATTGATCTGCACAGGTTATTTGTAGGCACTGGCTGGTTATATACAGCTGATATCACTAATAGTAGGTTGTCTTTTATTCAAACTTAAAAGAAAATTTGTAGTGATAGTAGCCTGAATAGTTAGACTTATCAGTGGCATAATCCACAGACATCACTGATATCCCATATCAGTTCCTCAAATTCAAGTGTTCAGCCAATGTGAGAGATTGGACAGCCCTGCCTTTCTGGCCACTCCCATTTTTTAAAATTAGTTTATTAATTAGTTTCACCTATGCTAGTTTTATGGCCAGCAGAAGCAGAGTAGACTTTTAAATTCTGTTCTCTTGTTTGGTTACTGTGGAAGTGTTCTGTCATGGAGTATAGAAGTAAACAACTCTAAAAAATCTTGACCAAGATCATGTTTCTTATGTAAAGCTGAGTGTATTCTATCATGGCAATTGAAATACTAAGAAGTGATTTTTAGCCAATCATGAAATAGTAAGAATAGGACTTAAAGACCTAATTGCCAAGTTTCATATGAAACTGGTTAAGCCAGTTTACTGAGTATTTCTGAATTCCCTTGCATCACTCATTCCTGAATCTAAACTGATATTTAGAACGTTAAGATTCTTCATTAACTGCAATCGTTTTCAGTTCTCTCATTTTTCACCTCTCCATGCTGATGTCACATTTTATAAATATAATTCTTACATTTGCTCCCCTTTTGTCTAAATTCCACAACATTGGTTACAGATCTCTTTATAGTCCAGACTCAGCCTAACTCCAGTCCCATTTCTTACGTCTTTCCACGCAACTACACAAACAGGCCTTCAATTTCAAACCTGTTTCCTGACTGCAGCCATTTCTTCTACTCCTCTAGTTGTCAAAGTGTTCTTTAGAGCAGCAGCAACAGCATCACCTGAGAACTTATTAGAAATTTGAATTATTAGGCCCCACCCAAGGCCTATAGAATCTGAAATTTTTGCAAGCCTTCTTGGTGATTTAGATGTATAGTTAAGTTAGAGAACTACTACTTTGCTCCTTTTTAGTCAGACTGGGGAAATTAATTTGTTCTGTTAAGTGCTATAAAAGTCAAAGTATTCTCCTTAGGAAGCTGAGTTTTTTTGTCTTTTTTTTTTTTAAATTGAGGTGAAGTTCACATAATTGATTAACATAATTAATCAATTTAAAGTATACAGTTCAGTGGTGTTTAGTGTATTCACGATGTTGTTCAACTACCATATTGCTTTACTTTCAAAACTTTTCATCACCCCATAAAAACACCCTGTACCCATTAAGCAATCAGTCTCCCTCCACCCCTTTCTCCACCCCCTGGGAACCACTAATCTACTTTATGCCTCTATATATTTTCTTATTTTGGGTATATCAGATAAAAGGAATCATACAATATGCGACCTTTTGTTATCTGGCTTCTTTTACTTAGCACCATATTTTCAAGGTTCATTAAAGATACAGCACATATGAGTATGCTGTTTCTTTTTATGTCTTAATACTTCTCCATGGTGTGTATATACCCACAATTTATCCATTCATCTGTTGATGGACATTTGGGTCCTTTCCACCTTTTGACTATTACGAATAATGATGCTATGAACATTTATGTACCAATTTCCACGTGAACATATGTTTTCATTTGGCTTGGTTATATAGCTAGGAGTAGAATTGCTTGGTTATTTGGTAATTCTATGTTTAGCTTTTTGAAGGATCGAGAAATTGCATTCTTATTCTAATAATGTTCAGTAAAATACATTTTTAGAAACTCTTCTAAGAATTACATTCAGAGCTTCAGACCATCAGTAATAGCAGGCTATGTCTCTTGAGTTGGATCTAATTTATTTTTAAACAGATCATTGGAAGGAAAGTTTTGTGCATCAGATAAATAAGCTGGTTAATACCAATTTTATTTTTTAAAAGATAATAGAGGATTATGCATGGCTATTGAATATTGTGCTTAATCTTCTTGTATGGCTGATAAACTAATTCTAAAATGCTCCAAAAGAATAATGTACAAAATATTTTGAACAATGATCACAACACTTAAATATTAAGTACATAGGAGTATCCCAGTGTAACTACATTTTACGTGAAATCTCATTTGAATGTAAGCATTCTAATTTTTAAAATGAATTATTTGGTAATTTTATACAAGGATGTTATTTCTTTATACAAATTTACTTGCACTTAATATTTCAAATTTAACATTAGGTATTAAATTTTCCATGAAACAATATAGCACCCTTTTTATGAAATTTATATGAAATTCAATTACTATATGATTAAGATATAATTTTAAAATTCATAGAGCCCACCAGTGTTTGTTTTCTAGTGTTGTGTAACAAGTTATCACAAACTTGGTGGCATAAAACAACACACATTTATTATCTCAGCAGTCCAGGCATAGCTTAGCTAGGATCTCTGTAGGGCCACAATCATGGCGTTGGCCAGTGTTGAGTTCTTATTTGGAGACTGACAAGGGAAGAGTCTGCTTTCATCCTCACTCAGGTTGTTGGCAGAATTCATTTCCTTGCAATTGTAAGATGAGGAACCCTGGCTTATTGGCATTTGCCTGGAGGTTGTCCTCAGCTACTTGCCACATGGTCCTCCCAAGATGGCTGTTTACTTCTTCAAAGCGAGCATGGAAGAAAGTCTCTAGAACTAGCCACTAGCAAGATAAGAGTCTTATATAACCTAGCAGTGACATCCCATTACCTTCACCATATTCTGTTGGTTAGGAACAAGTCATAGGCCCCGCCCACACTCAAGGGGAAGAGGTTGTACAGCAGTGACTGTCAGAGGCAGGAGTCATGGGAGCCACTTAAGAGGCCTTTCATCATACCACTGATAAGGCAGTTCCTAAACTTGACTTTTTATATCTCCTTTGTTTCTTGTTAAAGAAAAAAATCAGAAAAGTTTCAATTGACATATTATAATCACTAAAGTTTATTATCTTTGTGCCTAGAGATTAAAACATTTTCAGTCTTTTATGAAGTAAGCTCTCAGACCAAAATTTGAGGAGCAGAAACTGATCTTTAAAAACACCATTAGTAATAGAATTTTCTATTCACATAAACATGTAAACCAGGTAAAATTCTAGAACTGCATCTGTATAAAAGGGTTTTTATGCTCATGGTAATAATCGAAAGTATTCAATTTGTACAGTAGCAGACTTTGAAAATAAACAATTTCATTCTGAAACATTATTATGGTTATTGCTTTCAAAACCAGTGACTAAAAGCAATTCTGTTATATAAAATTTTGTTTTTGTCTGAAAACCATTAAACACCATATGGGTTTTTTTTTTTTTAATATAGGTATCAGCAAACACAGAAGATTCTTCTATGAGTGGCTATTTGTACAGATCAAAGGGTAATAAAAAACCTTGGAAACACTTCTGGTTTGTCATAAAAAATAAAGTGCTATATACATATGCTGCAAGTGAGGTAAGATCGGAAATCTAAAGATGAGTAATTTGGGGGTCTTGTTTTATAATGTCAACTGGAAACAATTACAGTATGTTTTTCATCTGTTTTCTGTATGTTTTGGCTTTGCTTTTGGAAGAGGAGATGTTGCTGTTATTTTTACTATGAATAGTGTCTGTTATTTCTAGAGAGCTCTTACTCAAAAATATTAGTTTTTCATAGTATTAAAATGTAAGGTTTTTTTGATGTCACCTGACTACTGTTTACTTCACTAAAGGCAGAGGTTCTTATCCTTTCTGTCAAACTCTCTTGGATGACAACCCCTTGAGTATCCCCAGATTGTATTGATCAAACATCAGCATAGATAAGCTAGATTTCCTTTGGGTTATAAAAAGTTTCTGGCTGTTTAAAACTACCATCTCTCTTGTGTGATCACTCTATGTTCGAACATCATATGAAAAACCACTGCTCTAAGGTCCAAGCTTTTCCTTAGTGGGGCTGGAGGAAATCACCTACCTTTCTGAGCTACATTTTCTGCATCCATAAAATGAAAGTAATATAATTACCTACCTCCTGTGGTTGCAGGGAAATATAATGTGAAATTCAATGGATGTGAATACATTGAAAATTGTCTAGCATAGTGTCTGGTTCCTGGGGTGGGTAGGAAGGAGGTGGCTCAATAAATATTGTTGAATAAATGAGAAATAAATGAGTTGCTAGAATTATGAGTTTTACATATATGCATGTGAAATTAAATTGGAGCTATATAAATCAAGAGTTTTCAAATTCCGAATTTTGTATCAATTTTAAAAACCATCATCCTTTATGTCATTTTAAATCAGGATGTGGCAGCTTTGGAGAGTCAACCTTTACTAGGATTCACTGTCACTCAAGTCAAAGATGAGAATTCAGAGTCTAGAGTATTTCAGTTACTTCATAAAAGCATGGTGTTTTATGTATTCAAAGCAGATGATGCTCACACAGCTCAGAAGTAAGTAATTTTGACATATTTTTCTTTCATACATGAAAGTTTGAGTTGTTACTTTAAATGATTGATTTTCAGATAACCTTTTATGCCTGGGACAACTAAGAATTTAAGTCAGCAATCCAAATTGGAAAGATTTTGTTCAAACTCTTTAGAACTGCTTCTAAAGACAGGCAAGAGTATCTGGAATATTTTCAGGAGGCGGAAGGGGAAAAAAATAGGTAGTTCTGTTCAAAATATTTTGCGTACATATGACCTCTGAATAAGCAGCATGACGCTGCTCTGCTGAAAGGAAGGGAAGCTGAGGTATTTGACCTCTCCTTCAACGAGGGTAAGAATCTTCTCTTGAAACATTCCAAGATTTGGCAATCCAATGATTCCATTGTGCCAGGGAACAGCAGGAGTTTAAACAGCTGCCTGCTAACTTACTTCTTTTGAGATAAAGGTCAAACACATTAAGAGGCTCCCATGTTGTTTCCAGTGATGAGTAGAAGGAAATAGATATTTTAGATGGTAAAGGCTGAAACAAGTCTCTTCAAAATTCCAACAAGAATATTTATTTAGATGTCATGAGGTTGCTCAACAGAGAAGCATCTCTCTGAAATCGAGTTCCTTTCTGAACAAAACAGTTTATTCATTTCACCTTTAACATTTTATTTTTATTTTGGTTTTGTAAAATACACATTTTTGTTTTAATTAAAAGGTGCTCATAATTTCTGAATAGGCTTAAAAGTGCAAAAAAAAAAAATGACTGCTTTAAGTAAGCAAAGTATCCTATCTGTGTTAGGATATCTAGCCCTGTATAGCTATTACTCCAGATAATTCCTTTTGGGTACTGAAAAATGTTTTAAATTATGTCAGTTAACTATTTTTTTTTTATAAAAATTACTTAAATAGTAATTGCCATAATATTCTGTTAGATATTATATTTCTCATCATTTTCATCCGTATTCATCAGCAAACTGATAAACGTTAGTGCTTTTAAATATACATCTTTTCCTTACATTTTTAAGTTGAAAGCTAGAAATCACTTTAAGTTAGAATTGAATGTAGTTAGGTGAAAAATCGGCTTACCTGTAATTATTAATACAGGCTAAATTGTAAGTTTCTCTTTAAGGTTATTAATATCAAATGGGTTGCTTTTTTGCACATTACAGAATATTCAAATGTGTTCATTTTGAAGGAAAATTTGGGCTTTTTTAAAGCCTTCTTATGGTATAATTTATATGCCATTTGCATTTTAAATTTAAATTTTTGAAATTCTTTTTTTCAAATATGAACCATATCTGTTATAGGCTGTTTTTACAAATTAAATTGAGTGACTTCAAATGTTCCTAGCAAGTTCAGAAGCAGTTACACTGGTGGGGAAGTACTACCTCCAAGTGTCTTCTGGATAATTGCAGCTGAGTGTATTTTCAGATAAAACTTTGAGACTAAAGGATTTTGGAAAGACATCTGTGAAACTGTGAGACACTTTTATATTGCATACAAAATTTTGATCACCTGGAAGTAGATTGAATGCTAGATTCCCTATCACTGGAAATTTTAGTACAGGTCTACACTATGGATGCCCGAGGGATCTCTGGTTAAGGGAGCAGACAGGGAGAGCTTCTGTTCCTAAAAGCCGAAAAGAGGTTGAAATAAAGGCCTCTGAAGGTATTTCCACTTCCAAAACCAGTTAAATGAGATCATTGAGACTTCATAGAGCTTTTCCATCAAATGGCCCCTTCCTCATGCCTCAAAGAAATAAGCAATGTGCTTTTCAGGCCAGATTTTTGGCCAAATTACCAAATAAAGGATAGTTCCATATATACAGAATTCTAGTTTGCTGTAGGAAAGAACTTAAATATACTGATAAGGTAATTGGATTCACAGGCACAGCTATTATCTATATTGTCTTAACACATATAGGATGATTTCATTTACATATCTAACAAATTTCTCTTATTAATAGGTGGATAGAAGCATTTCAGGAAGGCACAATATTGTAGCACTATTGGTTTCATCTCTTCTGTGATTCCAAAAGGGTTGAATTTCATCATAATGGAGCAAATGCAGTACAAAAATTTTGTAAATGAACACTGCCAAGATAAATCCAGCCAAAATCTTCTTCAAGTATAAGAAATTATTTTGTTAGGTATAAAGTAATTTTTTAAATGTTTGTTTTTTCATGTGTTATTTATTAAAATTTTGATGTTTACTTAATTGAGCTGTTTCTGAAATTCACACTGAATTCTAAAGTACCTTTTCATTAGAAACCAGAAAACGTATCTTAATATTGTATGCCCTATTAACTGTTTGTGACATAGTCCATTGTTTTCTTAATGTGTTTTATAGTTTTATATTGTAATAACATTCTCACTAGTGGCAAGTCTTTGTAAATAAAAAACACACATCAAGGAGCAAGTTTCCATGCAGTATTTGGCTTAGAAATTATTATTCTAAAACTGCTGATAACAAAAGTGTATGTCTTTGAATCAATAAACTAAGATGAAGTTTTGTATCTTTTAATGGAAAAACACACAGCCAACTTCTACCTCAGTAACTGTGAAATGAAATTCCAGTAAATTATCTAACCTATTTCTACTGTGATGTACCTCTTTTGGCATGAGATAATGTCATATATAGCATCAAGGAATTATAGCAAAGGTATAGAACCTGAGTTTTTATTTAACTGAACTGTGAGTAGGAAAGGATGTTTCATTTGCAGAGGAACACAAATAATCAGCTCCATAGCTTTTACATTAGGCCTGATCTTTTTTAAAAAACCAACTATGGCAAGTGTAATATAATGTCCTTTGCTATTGTGTTCTGAGCCCAAGTCAGTGGTTGTATTTATATCTTAAAAGAATGTTTCATTTCCTATAATATTGTGCTTTAAAAAATGAACTGGAATTACCATATGAAAAAAGCACAAATTTTAAGCCAGTATTAACTGAATTGCATAGTATTTTTTTTAAAGGTTTTTTAATACCACTATGTGTTGTCTTCCCTAGTATTTTTTAAAAAGTCCTTTATTTCTTTAACCAATTGTATACTTCATTAGGGAAGGTTTATATTCATAATTCTGGTGTACTTATTAACAGAGGAACTACTTTGTAAATAAAATTATTCAGAGAAGAAAAGTGAAATTAACACTATAATTAAAGTCATTCCTGATGTTCATAATATACATTTATTGACTGAGTTTAAACTAAATATAAATTATTTTAAAAGGTAAGGTTATCCGTATAATATTTCATTAAAGGACATAAGAATTTTCCTTTCTTTTACATAAGGGATTTCCTAATTCAGTGTGATATTTATGAATGCCAAGAGAATTACTGAGTGCCTTTCTGAAGCCTTTTGAATGTTGTTGCAGCACCAGAGTCCATATTAAATCTAGAGTTGGCTGCTGTAGTTTTTTTCTGGCTCCTGCTTGCTACAGAATCGTTTTAAACCCTGTTGCAACCTCACACAGTCCTCAAATGCTATCTCTCAAGTGTTTCTGCTACTGTAGGTAAGCTAATACTTCTTTGCAGCTCATTAATTTTAATTAAGATAGCATAAATAAGGCTTCCATGTTTAAATCCCTGCAGTTTTTAGTCTATCCCTTTTGGAGACCAAGGGTATACTTTATAAAGTATTTCCTTCTACATCATTGCGTCTAGCACTTCGCGAAACAAGTTATTTGGAGTTCTGTTCCCCTCTTCTTGAGCTCTTAATCTTCTAATTACAAGATTTGCTTTCAACCTCAGAGTCTTACAAAATATCAGCTGGGCTATTCTATCTTCCAACAGCTAGCTGAATCAAGAGCCAGTTATAAATCTGAATAGAAGAAACACTGCACAAACTCCTAGTAGTTTTCCTAACTACATCTGAAACTCATTTATGGTTGTACTAGGTACTGGCTTAGCCCCATAAGGAGTTTTGAAAAATATAAAATATAGATTTTTGAGGAAGCTATCAGATTACCCACCCCCATAAAGATGTTTTAAATGTGGAATTGTATTACATTCCCTTTCCCCCTTATCAATCCTCATAACTTACTAAAGCTGATCAATTATTTAACCTGGGTTATTCAGTGTCAACTGAGAAAACTAATTATATACATTATGTTGTATAGCTACTTTGAAAAATATATCTTGCTATCATTTTAGAGAATAGAAAGGTATTATTGGGTATGTTCTGTAAGTATAAATAGTACCTAGATCCCAAGAATGCTGTATATATTACACTGATACACAAGCCTACATCAAACTCTTTTCAGTAACTCCTTTTATTCATGAGGAGAAAGAAGAGCTGCAATAAAGCTAAGCCCAATAGGATGATGAAAGTAACCTATATGAGATGCCAGGTTGAACTAGGGGAAGGCTGGTGTTCTCAGTGTTCCCAACCAGTGTTTCTCTGTCAGTGGGAGCTGAAAATGTAGAGGACCCAACCAGAGCTCTAGGAAAATGAGAAAAGTTATCTGAACTTTTCCCGTTTCTTTTTTAATCTTTTCCCCTGTTCCCTAATATACTGGGTATCTTCCTATTGTCTTTTGCCCAAGATACTTAATTCTTTCTTCTTCAAACCAAAAGCTTGATTTCTTTGAGTATGTAGTAGCATTTCTTAAAATAAGATCATCAGAGCAACCTTTGTTTAATATAAAGTTATAATGACACAACTAAGTGAAGAAGACAGCTTTAAAGTACAGTTTTGTACTTTAGCCAAATGTGTATTTTATATTTGGTTGGTAGACTATATCCAGAAATAGGAAGAGCCTGCTATTTAGTAATTTAGTTAAAATATAAATGTTATCAGAGCATATGTTGATATGTCTCAGAATGTGCTTTCATTGTACCTGTTTTTGAAGTTTGAAATCCACTGTAGTCAAAAGTAGTCACAGGGACTTCCAGAGAAGCAAATCCTATTTTTCTTATACTGTATACTCCTTGAATGCAGATATTGTGTCTAATATACCAGTTTCTCATAAAATACCTACCTTGTATCTTTTAGAAAATATTTGTTGAATATTATTTGAATATTTCTTTCTTCTACAAGTGAAGACAAGTGATTTTGTCATGTGCAACTCAAACACAGCCTCCCCAAATGCCCTAATTATAACTCAGAACTTAGACCTACTCTTTCCACCATCCTGCAAGGCCATATTTGCACCTACCTGTTGGACATGTACATATGAGTCCTTCTTAAACATTTTAAACTTTACATCACTAAAACTCAACTTTCTTTTCATTCAGACCTGTTTATTTTCTTCTATAATGGAAAAACACCATTCTAGATTTCAGAATCTGTCTCCAAGTCTCAACAGGACCCTCTGCAATTGTTCTTGTATATTTTCCATATTCACCGCCCTGGCTCAAATCCTTGTTACCTCTTCCCAGTGACTGGAATAACTTTTCTTCCAACTCCAATGCCTTCTTTGCATGGTCCCATTTTAAACACTGCCAGAGCCATCTTCTAAAGCACAGGTCTAGCTTCATCCTACTTTGACAACCTTCATGGGCTTCCCAGTGGCTTGGCATAGAACACTTTTCCTCAGTTATTATACACTCCAGCCAACCTCAAAATTTCTGTTCACTTTTCTTTTTTCCACCCTTCACCCCTATTTCTGTTTATCCAAGACTTCTTTGTGAAGTTGATCCTAGTCCTTCCCTCCCCTTTTCTTTCAGACTAGATCTGGTCTTTCCGCCTAAATAAACTTTCTTATAGTGCTTATCACATTTTATTCTTAAGGACAGCAACTGTAGCTTTTTCATTTGAGATTTCCTCCTCAGCATCTGGCAGAGCGGATGCATTGGGTACTTAGTATTTGTTTGGTGAACTAAATTACTTCAAGTGGATCCCTTGTGATATATATATATATATATATATTTTTTGAGTGCCTCCAAGACACAAATATTCTGGAGCCTATGCCACTTTTAATATTATTTTCTAAAGGAAAATTTTATCTGTAACTATTTATCCCTTTAACAGATAATTTCTAGTAGTTTTTTTCTAAAGACAAAAATAGTAGTAAATTTTCAAAAAGCCTCAAACTCCCCCCCATTTTTTTTTTTTTTTGCTGGGGGTGGGGGGATGGGGGTGAGGCATGAAGGGAAGGCAGCCTTTTATATGAGTTGGTCATCCCATCTTAACTAATCTTGAAATGCTTTTGTTTTTTTAAAATGACATGAATTTCTAGAAACTTATTACTTAAAGTGATAATAGTTTGTATTTTATTGTCCATATAGATAGATCCTTTATAAATTGTTAGCATTGTAAATAATGTTAATATGTACTATATTTATACAAAATAAATTTATATCTACTTTTGTGTGATGATGTCTTTTAAACCATATTTTTTAAGAGCTACATTTAAGGACAAACCACACTGACCTGTTTTCCTGAAGCATAGTTAGGGGATGCTCTTCTTTACTCACAAATGACATTCCCAAAATGACTTCTACTTACAAATTTTAATAAGTCAACTTATTGTGACTTAAGTGAATTAATTGGATGTTGTAACCACAAGCCATCACTATAAGCATACATATTATGCACTGAGAATAGAGAAAAGGTCTCAGATTGCTTTTTCTCCCAGTGGACCTAAAATAGACTTTCTTAGCTTTCACCTTTGGGACCATCTTAAGGATTTGGGGGTGGGGTAGGAGAAGGAGGGGCTGCCTTAAAACCACCAAACAGAACAAATGATACTAAGAGGGGGACTTATAGAAAATGAAGCATAAAGCATTTTTCCACATGTTAGGGAGTGCTACATGCCCTTTTTCTGTGTCCTTCCTAGTTCTAGACAGAAATGACAAAAAAAAATGTCCTCGATGCACCTTTGTTTTTCCTCAGTTGAGTTTCTGGTCTGAATCTATAACTGCTTTTCTAGTGTAATCAATACTAAAGAGATTTCGAGGACCCCTTCTCATGAAGTCCAAAGCACACAGGGCAGCTCTTCCTGTCACACCTAGGTGCCACAGGCGGTCACTGTCAGAATGTGATGCTCCATCAGTGCCTCTTCATTTCACAAATCTTTACTGACCATCAGGCATTGTTCTTCAGGCTTGGGAATACATCACTGAACAGAACAGCAGCCTTCCATAAGTTTATGTCCTAAATGATCCTATTCCTGCTCATTAGTCATTATACTTATTTACTTACAAGAGTTGATAAGTAAAACTTTGCCTTACTATACAGGATTCCACCCTAGCTTGTTTTATTAAAGGGAATTTTAAATACCTTATTGAGATATACCCAGACTTCTTAGTCCTCTAATAAACCTTAGTCTAAGGTAAGAGCCTATAATAGAGACCAGTTTTCCACAAATTAGAAACAGAACTGTCTAAAACTGATGAGGTTATCTATTACTGAAATCTGAAACGTCTCAAAACTTTAACGACATAAGGGCACGGGACTTCCAGAAGTCCTTGACCATGACATGCAGCAATGGCGGGGCAGTCTCCCTCCTCGCCAATAGGGGACAGTCGACTTTGAGAGGCTCGGTCGTCTCATCCCTCCACCCAGGGAACGTCACGACCTCCTCTCGCCGCTTTTCCACACCCCTCATGCGCAAGCGCGGACGGGAGCGCGCACTTCGGAGACGAGAGAGAGGTCACGAACTCTGACCCCCCAAAATACACAAACCCAGAAAGCTCCCGGTCCCCCCTCCCCTTCTTCACCTATCTCCTTCAGCTCTCCAACCTGTCTCCGCCCGGAGGCTCCCGCTAGCCGCTACAGCGGGACCGGCCGGTCCACGCCCGGCGCAGGACATAGCGCGGCGGAGAAGCGCCGGTAAGAGGTGCCGGGTGTGGAGAAGAGCGGCCGCGCCCCGGGCGGGGGGCCGGGTGAACCCCGTTCCCAACCGCCAACCGACCGCACCGCCAGCCCTCACAGCAGCCTGCGGGCTTCGGTGGGCAGCGTGGGCCCGAGTGGCAGCGCCGCGGCGGGCGGCTCGGGTTGGGTTGGGAGCGCGGAGGGTGGCCGGAGCGGCGGGGCCCAAAGCGCGGGGCTCCGAGACGGGCCGGGGCGCGGCGCCCGGAGCGGGGCCGGGTGGCGGGGCACCGGAGGGAGGTCGGCGAGCCGCCCGGCGCGCACGGCAGCCTCTGCCGCGGCGCCTCTGACCTTTCACCTACAGGAACAGCTTCCGTCTGGGCGCCGCCGCGGCTCCCCCCGCCTGGGGCGCGGGGAGCGGCGCACGGTGGGCTGGCTTCCCGGGACGGGACGCGGCGGCGGCCGCCCCCGCCTCGGGTGACCGCGAGCCGAGGCCTGATCCTCTGTCACGGAGGTACCTTTCCTCATTTCTCGTGTTTACACGGGACGGACGGAGTAACGCCCTCCGCTTTCACTACAAACGCGGCGAGAGTAGCTGCTGCCTTCAGACCTGTGTCTTTTGAGAAATTAAATGTAACGGCCCGGGGACCTCACTGCACTGGCCTTGGCCAAGCTTCCAAGTAGCTCTTTTGTTAAGAAACTCTACCTCCAGCTCCTGCAGATACCGTTTTATGAATTAAAAATGTTGTCAAGTTGTCTCATAACCTTCACTAAGTGGGTCAGCCTTTTAAACAAAATAAATAAATAACTGGAAAAGAAAAGCAAAAAGACGTGAAAGTAAGGCCTTTGAGGTTTTTGTGCCTCTGGAAGCAGTGAGTGGGCCTTGGACTTTGATGTGTTTGAACGATGTCTGCTTTGTAGTTGGTTGGTTAGGACACAGTTATTGTTTTAAAATTTTGCTTGTAAGTCCAAATGGTAGATGTAATGTATCTTTCTAGCCTTATAAAAAATGTGGATCACATGAAATGTAATATTATTTGTAGGAGTGTTTCATTCTTTTGGAAAGGGTTTTGGAGGAGGCAAAGGCAGCAAACATTTCCAAAGTAACTGCTGTGTGTGTGTCTACACACACAGAGTGTAATTCTTACTCTTGGGAAATAGAAATGACAAACGATACAGCATAGGATAATTAGTATAAACACAATTATTTACCTTTTTTTGCATTATAGGACCTTCTGCAACCTTAAAATCTTTTATGAGAGCCATGGACTAGCCTTCTAGAAAAATGCACCTTTACATATAATTTTGCATATGGTCTTAAAGGTCAGGTACAATTTAAATGAGGGAGGAGGAGCTTGAAATACTATATTAGGAATAAAGAGCATTCCAGTTTGACCTGAAGAGAGACCAGAAGTGATAGATAAAATGAGAAGATGAGGAATTCAGTTCTGTAAAGAAACTCTCCTTTGTGGCCACAGTTAGGCATGTTATAGAGACTTAATAAATATTGAAAAATCAGGAGAAGGGCCGAAACTTTATTATTTGACCATTAAAGATACATTGATGGTTATTGAAGTAGGTGAACACAGTTGTGGTTCAGTTTTGTAAACATCCTGAGATAGTGCTGCTTGTCAAAGTTGCTGATAACTTGCCTTCTTAGGACTTCCAATGTATGCAAACATGGTTCTTTCTTTTTAGGGGCCTTTCATATACACAAAGTTTTGTGTATTAAATATACATTCGGGAAACTCAATCCTGGCAGTAACTGAAATTTTTACTAATAAAGTTCTTGCAGACCTTGGACTGGCCATAGGAGGTCTTATGAACCCCTTGAAATTCAGCATATACTATCATTTGTAGTGTGAATGTGAGCTTGTGTTTTCTGGTGAGGGAAACCTTAACTTCCATCAGATTTTCAGATATGTTACACCTACCCCACCGGGGGCAGGGAATAAGAATCATTGTTTTATGCCCCTTGTCAAACTTTTTTTGACTACACTGCACAGAAAAAACATACGATTTGCATCATGACTCAGTCATGGACACATATTAAATTAAAATCAAGTCTTCATGAGACTATTCTTATACTCACTATACCTGATGCACTATTTTCTTTTAAAAAATAATAGACAAATTTCCCCATCTATAAGTGGCTCACAACACAAAGTTTGCAAAATATTGCTTTGGATGACAACAGCCTACATTCACTTAATGGGAGTGGGACTATGGAAAGAATGGAAGGAAAGCAATGTTGGAGAAAGAAAATAAACTGTATCTGTTGTAGCCAAAGGGCACACAGACTTAAAAGTTTGAATCTGAATGGATGCATCATCTGACGCTACTTTTTTTCTGTGGAGAAGGTATGTAGAAATGAGATCGAGGTAAATGTGTGAAAAAAATCAAGGGCAAGAATATAGAACTGTGTGTCTTTTGTGTGTGAACTAGCTCTGGAGTAGTAAAGGCTACATCCTCATGCTTTTTGCTTTATCCTTCAGACTGGTAAAAATACATATCCTTCAATGCATAGTTCAGATGTCTCTTCTGTAAGGTTTTCTCAGACTCCCCTTCTCCAGTGTGATGGCGGTGCTCCTCTTATTATTGAGTACTTTGCTTTTTCAGCTAACTTTCAGGGATGGCTACCTACCTATTACTTATTAGAAACTGTTAGCCATTGGTATAGAAATTTTGACTCACATTGAATTTTTACAACTTTTTAGATTGTATTGAAACCATTTCCTTTTTTGAGGAATCAGTATAAATGACTGACATGTCATTTAGTAAGTAGTAAAAATGGGATTGGAACTCTTGATTTATTGACCCGAGGCTTAGATATCTCTGCTACCTATATATAAACTCCCTCCCTCAGTTCTCTGTTTTTCTCTTTGTCACTCCTCCATATCATTTAATACATGGTAATTTTTAAAAATTTGTTTTCTCATTAAAATATAAGCTCAATGGGGCAGAGATCTTTTCTGTCTTGTTCACTTCACTGTCAAGTCCCAAAGTCTCACAGTGCCTGTTAAGTATGTTTCAGTAAATACTTAATGAGTGAATACTAGGCACTGTTAAACATTAGAAGTTCATTGAAAAAATTAGTTCATTGAAAAGCTATGCAAATAAGGTAAGGGTACTTTAGAGGATAAATGGGCACACGATATATAGTGGGCCACAGATAAAGGAATGCTTACTTTTCTCATTACAATAGTTGATGCCCATTCAGAAGGCATGAAGAAGAAAATACACGGCCTGTAAATCTTCACATAGTCACTGTTAGAAAGTCATATTCATTTGAGAATGTTTGTTTTTAATCCTTGTGTGTTTTTCATAAAGTCACTTGTAAGTAAAATTTTGTTTCTTGATCTTTGCATTTAGTTTGTCATAAGCATGTTCTCTTCATCATTAAGCATTTTTCTTATAGATGATTTTAATGAGTATATTTTTTGCACAAACTTTTGTGTTTGCTAAAATGTCACCTTCACAGTAAGGCCATCTCTGATTTCTTATTAAAAAATGCAATCCTCCCCCCACCCCCAGCATTTTCTATCACTAGTCCCTACTCTATTTTTCTCCATTCCACTTTTTACATTTTGTTGATATTGTATATTTTGTTTGTTGTCTGTTCACCCCACCAAAATGTAAACTTCACAAAGGAAAGTTTGTTTTAATATTCCCTACTGTATCCCTAACACTTAGAAAAATGCCTGACAATAGTAAGCATGCAAGTATTTGTTGAATGGAAGTATATTGAATAATTGAGTCAATGAATATGAATATTTTTAATTAATATGTTTGCAGTTTCTGTTTTTTGTTTTTTTAAAGGCCTCTTTACCAAAAGACGGGGACTAGCACAGACAAGGCTACTACTGATATAATCATCATGAGCCAGGCAACCAACTCCAATTTGCTTCTATTGATACACGAAACTCTTCAACCGGAAGTCCACTGAACACTACCAAGCTACTCAGAAAAAATTAATTCAGCATTGACTCCAATTTTTTGCCATCAGTTGAAGGTGCATATTGACAAATTACTTTTCTAGGAAGGTTATATTATTTTAGACTTAGTTAGCAATATGTAAAGAATGCCTGTTTTGTCTCACTTTTTTTGGAGGTACATTTATTGTTGGAAAACAAACATGTTGATCTAGTAATTCTGTGACATTTGTAGTAGAGAGAAGCCATTAGCAAAGACACGAAAGCATGATATACCATACTATTTAAGGAATAGCAGTGACGCGTATAGCTAGAATATATGGTTTAGCAAGTGCCACCTCATCCTGAAGATATAGAGAAAGCTTCGATGAATATTAAGAGGTGTTGTAATGTACAAATTAGATCAGTCTGGCAGCACAGTATTAAAGTAGCAATAAGGTAGATGTTACTGGATTTTGAGGTCAAGAAACTTGGAGACTATTGCTTACACTTTGGGTTGTCCTTATGGACACTGAACTCTAACCCATGTTGATGGCAGGAAAAGGACAACACTGCCAAAATCATCAGTGAAAATGGCATTGGGACAGGAATTAATGAATGATGCTAATAAAATCATTAGAAACTATGATGTAATTTTCTTACGTTAATCAAAAAGGGAGAGTTTTTGTTGTGGGATAAGCAGTTCCCCTTCAGAAGACAACATGAGCAGTATCTTTGAGATGTCTGTTGTGTTGTTATATGTGAATGTACAAGATACATAGATTGTTTCTTGCTCATTTGCCTATTTGTTTAAATACTTTGTTAATGATTCCTTTAAAAATTAATTTTCTTTAGAAAACATTAAAGACTATATATCTCTTTTCTCTGTTTCTGAATTCTCATGCATGAGCGTTCCATTTTTTCAGCTTTCCTTTCAAGCTGGGAATAAAATCTGGACTGGTAACAAACCTTATTTGATTTTTTAAAAACTGTCAGTACACCCTTCCTATTGAGAAGATTCTGTAACTGGTAATCCCTAATGTCTTTTGATTTCACGAGAAAGTAAAAGCACCTCCAGTCCTTAAAAGACTCCAAACCTCAAGTTTTTAATGTTGAAGATTGCAAGGCTGCCTTGACCTTAATCCTTATGTCTGTTTTTACCAACTTAAGAAAAAAAAAATGTTTTCGGTATGTTTATGGTATGCTTGAAAAAATTCATTAAAATTAATTTTGTTTTGTGAATTCTCTCGAATCTTTGGAGGTTATTTAAAACAACATAGCTTTAAAACTAAATTTGTCATTTACTGAAGAACTAACAAAGCAAGAAATTAGGACTTTGATTTGGAAGTAGCCAGAGTAGACCTCTTGTTATAGTCTCTCATAAAAATAAGGGTTTCTTTTTTTTTTTTCTTTTTTGAGATTCTCCAACTTACTGTGGAAAATTGGAGTTAAATGCTGAATTAAATTTTTTGAGTAGCTTGGTAGTGTTCAGTGGACTTCCGGTTGAAGAGTTTCGTGTATCAATAGAAGCAAATTGAAGTTGGTTACCTGGCTCATAATGATTATATCAGTAGGCCTGTCTGTGCTAGTCCCCATCTTTGGTAAATAGGCCTTTCAAAAAAAAAAAAAAAACTACCAATTATATTAATTTTTCTTTCTCTCTTCCTGTCCCAGGTACAATGATTAATAAGATGAGCACACAACTTAAGCTAAGGCAATCAGAATCCATTATCAAGATTTTAGAATTAGAATTCAGGAACTGGAATTTCCTTTCTGGTGTTTTTCTACAAAGTTGGAAATAAGCCCCAGTCAGCTCTTCTGTACTCCCAGCAGTGTATATTCCCCTGTCCCCCTGCTCTCCCCATTTTTTTTACTTAAACTAGCAGTTATTGATTTGTTATCACAACCAAAGTGACAAGGCGCTCTAATAAATACTGGATTTCATACAAAATTCTTATTTTTTTCTCACCAATTTTTATCATTTCCACCTTGCTAGTAATTTTTACTATCAAAGTGAATAATACTAACTATTTTGTGGAACTTTGTGAAGTTTAGCAGAACTTAATAAGTAGATAGGATTTGTAATTAATTGAGATAGTCTCCTTTATTTTTGTAAATGGTGAAAGTTTTTTGAAATACATAAGATTTATGTTGTAGTTTAATTATTTCATGGATATAAAATCTAAATATATATTTCTGTATAGTTTCATGAGAGAGGTAGGTAATGATGAAAATAGGATTATAGATTTGACTTTATATCACTTTGTGTCTGCCTTCCTAATTTCAATCTTAAAATGATGAGCTAACTTGATAGACACCTAACAGACTTTACAAAGTAGGATGTGGTAGTTTAAGATCACAGTGGAAGATATGTTCAGTTGGAGAGGGGTCCAGAGGGAAAAGGTGGTTCTTAGTCTGCCTTTCTGGTCAAATGTGTTTCCCAGATTCCTCTCATTCTTGTTTTGCTCACCACAAATTGAGGTATATATGATCACTGAAGTAAAACTTTCCGTGAGCATTCTTTTGCTACACAATTTGGATTATATGAGTCTACAAAATGAAAAAAGCACTAGACTACTGATATATACTAATATACTGATAATACTAGTAGAGGGTTTCTATAGCGAGAAGTATAAAATTGATGCGTTGGATCACAAAATGGAATTCACCAAGTATAGATTATGTGTATATTTTCCTGAGTATGGTGCGTAGCTTTAGTCAGATTCTCTAAGGATTTTATAACTCCAAAACAGGCTAAGAATCCATTGCAGTGTCCTGCCCTTTTCTTCCTAAACAGAAAAGAAAAATGCAAAAATTCCTGAATTCAGTACACAAGAAGACTATTCCCAGAGTGTTAACATTCGGGTCCATTAGCATTGCTAATGACAAACTACAGAGTTAAGCATTTGCATACATATGTGTATCTCAGAGTATACCCCCTATACTCTTTGGTCTCTAGATAAAACGATAGTTGATTAGTGTAATTGTTAGCTTGTATAATAGTGCTTAGAGTTGAATTCAGGCCCTCCTATTTATATACTTTTAAGTCATCAAACAATAATGTATAGAAATAGTTTACCCAAGTTTTCACTATGAAGTTGCTTCTTGGAGTCTAATATATTGATAACACTAGTGTCAATTTTAGGATTTCTGCTAAAGATTCCTTTAAGCTTTAAACAGCTTTTGTGGTAATACATTTTTGGTAATTAAAATTTTGAAGGAGCAAGCATTTGGTGAAAAATAAGTCTCCATCCAATCCCTGTTTCCAAACTTCCATTTCTTCTCCCTAAAGGTGGTCACTGTAACCATTTTCTTATATGTTCTACTAGGTGGTTTTCCCTCTCTAGGTAATGTTTTAAAGTTTTCTTTACATAGATTGTGCACATTTATTAGATTTATGTGTAAGTATTATGGACTAAATTGTCTCCCCCCCAAATTTGTATGTTGAAGTCCTGGTCCCCAGTACCTTAGAATGTGACTGTATTTACAGACGAAACCTTTAAAGAGGTAATTGAGTTAAAATGAGGACGTTAGGGTACACCCTAATCCAATATGAATATTGTCTTTATAAGAGATCGCAACACAGACAGAGGGTAGACATGTGAAGATACAGGGAGAAGACAGCCATCTACAAGCCAAGGAGATAGGTCTCAGAAGAAACCAGTCTTACCTCTGACTTTTAAACCAGCTTGTCTCTGACTTTTAGCCTCCAGAATTGTGAGAGAGTTCATTTCTGTTGTTTTAACCACCCAGCCTGTGCTACTTTGTTATGTCAGCAAATACAGATTGTGGTAATGGTAAGTTGGTGCTGCTGTTACAAATACCTAAAAGTTTGAAATTGGAAAATGGGTAGAGGCTAGAAGAGTTTTGAGATGCATGCTAGGAACTGGATTGCCTTGAAAAGATGTTGGTAGAAATATGAATGTCAAAGGCAATTCTGATGAGGGTTCAGAAAGGAAAGAGGAGAGCTGTGGAAAAAGCTGCCATTGTCTTAGAGATATACACATAGCATCATCAACAGAATGTTGGTAGATGTGAACATTAACGGTGCTCCCAATGCTGTCTCAGATGGAAATGAGGAACATGTTATTGGAACAACTGGAGGAAAGGCGAACCTTGTTATAAAGTATACTACAAAAATTTGTCTGTGTCTTAGTGTTTTGTATAAAGTAGAACTTGTGGTGATGAACTCAGATATTTATCCAAGGAGATTTCTAAGTAAAGTATTGAAGATGCAGCCTGACTTCCCCTTGCTACACACAGTAAATATGTGAGAGGGGGGAGATAATTTGAAGAAGGAATTATTAAGAAATATAGAACCAGAACTTGAAGATTTGGAAAATACTCAGCCTATTTATATTACAAAAAAAGAGCATTTTCTGGAGAGACTACCAAGGGTGTGACTGACCATTTGCTAAAGACATTATGGACATGTGATTTATGGATCCAGTCAGCCATCTCAACAGAAGCTAGGAATAGAGATGGGTTATCCAGGGGAGATCTATAAAGGACCCTCTTATCTGATGGCTTGTACCACGATAGGTTACATGGAAGGCAACAAGATTTTTGAGAATTTTATACCAGTAGAAATGCTGCCGGCTTGGAATTGAAGGAGACACAGATGACATGAATGAAGACTCATACCTCTGGAATTCTGCTGGATGGGCCCATAGAGCTGTTCAGCTTTGAACATGTGTTATCCTTCAAGAAAAGAAAAGAATGACCCTGAAGATGGATCAGAAGTTGGCGGGGTTGTCACTGCCACCATGGGCGCAGAGCATACAGGCCCGGGGAACAGAACTGTCCCCTTGGTTGGTTCCAGAGAGGTTGAGTTAATCGTTTTTCAGCCTAGTGAGAGATAGTTGAATAAGCATGCTAAATATTGAATATTGCTTTTAAAAGAACTAATTGAAGCATTCAAAATTTTAATAAAAATAAAGGAAAATTCAGATAATTTGAAAATTAAAATTATAGAATATTTTTGAATTATATAATATAAAGTCAGAAGTAAATTTTGTATTATTGACTATTTCAGAGAAAAGCAAAGATAAAGTCAACTCAGTCTTACAAGCTCACAAATTTATTTGGAGACTGTGATACGTTAAATTCAAATTAACTTTAATATATAAGAAACTACCACTAATGAAAAAGTCACAAAATTCTAGGGAAATCTTCTGAATGAATGCAATTATTTTGTCAGTTTTTACAATATATTGATAAAAGTGTTAAATGGCTACACTGATGTTTATTTACAGATGGGATTGCCTTGATTAAATTAATAAACACCTGATCTGTATCACATTTCTCCTATTTAGGCTTCAGTATCTTTAAAAAGTGAAATTGGTTGAGTCATTTTTTTAGGTAGAAATTTTTAAAATATATGAAAGCTGAGAGAATAATTTTATGAACTCTTGTATAAACTTCGCCAGTCGTCAGTAACTCAGTGCATGGCCAGTTTTCTTTTCTTTTTTTAAAAAATTTCTTTCCACTCTCATCTACCTAACTGAATTACTTTGAAGAAAATCCTATCAAAATTTTGTTTCTAAATTCTTCAGTAAATATGTTTTTGTGGGTATAATTATGAAAAACCATCTTTTTATTTTTGGCAGGACAGTTTGGCAATTAGATCATGGCAACCATAGAAGAAATTGCACATCAAATTATTGAACAACAGATGGGAGAGGTATGTCTAGTTTACAGTTCATTCGCCGATTTACCGAACTTAATTACACCAAATGTATATGCTAGATTCTGGAGTACAGAAGATACTCCCTACTTTAACTGTAATCTAGTGAGAGAGAGTTAAATAATTGGATTATCACAATAGAAGATGGTAAGTGCTATGATAGATAATTGTATAGGGTGCTGTGGGAGCATAGGAGAAAAACAACTAACAGAATCATAGAGGAGTGTAGGGACTTGATCAGGGAATATTTTTAGAGGGTGCAGAATCTGAGGCCAGTCTCAATGGGCCAGTGGGAACAGATCCGCGTCAGTAGACAGATCTTCGTTTTTTAAACAGTTAGGTCCTATTTCTTAGCAAGAGGTACCGTAATCCCGAGGTTTTCAAAGTATCATCTAGGGATTACTTCAAAGAATCAGCAGGGTCAAAACCATTTCCTTAATAATACTAAAATGTTGTTTGCCTTTTCACTGTCATTCTCTCACAAGTATATAGCAGAATATTGCAGAGACTACATGACAAGTGAAATGTCAACATTTAAAAAGTGTATATAATTGGTAAACCAATGTTTCCCAGATAACCAATACATGATGTTATAAAATCACTCATGAGTAAAGGGTTCATTCAGATTGCATGCTAGACTAATGGATTTTAATATTGCTTCTAATTCCATATTGCAATAAATTTTTAAAAAGCAACCATTTGTCAAGTTTTAGTATAGTATCAGAGAATAGTTTCCACAGTGTGAAGAGGCTGTTAATAAAGATAATCTTCCTCCTTTCAACCAATAAATGTAAGCCTGAATTTTCTTTTTATATTTTAACCAAAACAACATGTTACAACAGATCGAATGCAGAGGCAAGTTCTAGCTACCCAGTAAAGCACTTTGCAAAAATGGATATCAGTGCCACTGTCACCACTAAATTTTTGTTTGTTTGGAAAGTATACTTATTTTTTATAAATACTATGTTGTTTATATTAACGGTTAATATGTTATTTTTAATTAACATTTTTTTAAAATTTCTGTTTGAAACTATAATATGGTAAATATAATGGATGTAACCCATATAAACAAAAGCCCTTTAAGAGTCCTATTTTAAAGTGTTTACAGGGGATGGAGACTAGACTTAGTAAAAAATAGTCTATGTAAAATAAAATTTATAACAGTTAAAACTGCACCCAGAAAAATAGGACATGGTAGAAATAATGGGCAACAAAGAAAACTCAAATTGGCAGCAGCTATAATCAATACAGTCTGCTGTAGACAAAAACTAATTAGTGATTCAGAACTTTGTTGTAAATTTTGCATAGAAAATAATCTTGTTGAAAATTTCAGAGAAATGAAAAGAGTTAGAAACCAAGCAGCTTTGCCACTTAAAACTTGAATTAAGGAATTAACTTGGCTTAATGAGTTTACTGTGTAAAATATTTGCTTAGCAACAAAAATCCTCAATGCTGGGCTTGTTTTCTTTATTTATGAACTTACTTTTCCCCGAACTACTCCATCATAGTAGATGGCAATTCTCTCCTCTCAATTCCTCAGGCCAAAATTTTATAGTTATCCTTGACTGTTCTTATATTCCACATTGAGTCCATCAGCTCATCTTGTCTCACATTTTCCTTCATAAAATATTCCAAATTCAGTTGTCCTCCCTAGCCCCAGCATGGTTACTCCCTGTCTTCAGCCAGTGTCTGCAGTAGTAGCCTTTCTGGTCTCCCTTAATTCTGCTCTTGCACATTTACAATCTAGTCTTCACACTAGATCTAGAATGATCCTTTTGAAAAATATCCTAGCTCTCCTGTGCTCCATAAACCCTCCAGTGTATCACCATTTCACATAGTAGGAAATCCAGACTTAAAACGAATTGGCCCATCCCATCTTCTGTCATAATCCCTCTCTTCCACTTTGTTTCACTTACATGGCTGTCTTACTGTGTCTCTTGCCTCATATGTGTCGAACACTCTTCTGCCCCATGACCTTCTTTTATGATGTGTTTCCTCAACCTACGATGCACTCCCCTAGCAAATCCTGAGCCTTGGTCTGTTAATTCACTCAGGTCTGTGCAAAAAATGTTACCTCCTCATTGCTCCCTTTTTATCAGTGGGTCTCACCTTAACCCTGTTTTATTTTTTTTTCGTCGCACTTAATACCACCTGACTATTATTTACTTATTTGGTTTTTATTTGCCTTTTCTCACTAAAATAAAACCGTTATGAGAACAAAGGTTTTTTTGTTGCTCTGTCCCAGGATGCTGAACAGTGCTGCATAAATAGAATGCACCCAATATATGTTTTTCTAAATGGAAGGTGGGAGGGAAGGGGAAGGAAGGAATCCAAATAGTGAGGTCTAAGTGTTTTTACTATTGTACCTTTATTTATTTGCACATTTGTTTATTTCTGTAAGATATGATTTAATTGAAGTAGAATTGTTAGTTTAAAAGATGTATATATGTGTATGATATTGAATACTTATGTAATGGTATGCTTTTCTAGCTTTGTCTGAAGGCATGGCAAAACTGTTTTTTGAGGGGAAAAAAATGAATTGATTACTAATTGTACATGATTGTGTTAGATTGTTACAGAGCAGCAAACTGGCCAGAAAATCCAGATCGTGACAGCACTTGATCATAGTACACAAGGCAAGCAGTTCATTCTGACAAATCACGATGGCTCTACTCCAAGCAAAGTCATTCTGGCCAGGCAAGATTCCACTCCAGGGAAAGTTTTCCTCACAACTCCAGATGCAGCAGGTGTCAACCAGTTATTTTTTACAACTCCTGATCTGTCTGCACAACACCTCCAGGTAAAAACTATAGAGTATCTTTTCATCTTACGCTTGAAAAAGTTAAAAAACACATCATAAGTATAAAGCTTGACATTAAAAATTTAGATCCTGCATGTTGAGTAGGGGAAAAAATCTTGCATAAATTTATGTGCTGTGCAGATTGTCTGTGGTGACTGCCCTTTCCTAGGGGTCTCTATACTTTTCCCTCACACATTCTCACTCCCGTATATTTTGGGGGTTCTTAGTGCATGCAGTAAAATTCACTCTGGCTAGTTTGATCAGGAAGGAATTTAATAAAGAATATTGAGAGCTCAAAGAATTGTTCAGAAGGCTGAAGAAA
The DNA here is from genome assembly GCA_004027375.1 of Macroglossus sobrinus. Taxonomy (NCBI): domain Eukaryota; kingdom Metazoa; phylum Chordata; class Mammalia; order Chiroptera; family Pteropodidae; genus Macroglossus; species Macroglossus sobrinus. The sequence continues at coordinate 172,680 of PVKZ01002612.1, read as the reverse complement.
CAGTTCTAGGTCAGGCCTCCAAAAATAACTACTGGAACATGCATCAGACCTTATTTCTAAGAGACATGCTGCTCCTGCACAGTTAGGACACTGCCAGATCAGGAGCATCTTCTGTAGCTATGGTTTCCAGGACCAACCTTCCTGTGCCTGAGACAAGTAGCTGCCAAATCGAGAAGTTGGTATGATAGTTGTTGTCTTTGTCACTGCCTTTTCTGTTATTATCTACATCTTCACTGGTGTAGCAAGCAGTCTACCCTGTGGTCTGCTTTAATTCTGGAACTCAATCAGTAGTGTAGGTTAACTTTACACTGAGTTAGTATTAATTTTTGCTAGTTACATATTTTTCAAGAGTCAGTTAAAGCTTCTATACACTGCATGCCTGTGGTTGTATAGATATTTTTAACTGCTGGTTACTAGAATTGAATACAAATAGTTAACCTTTAAGTTTACCTTCAGAAATATTTTGAGGAAGTGCCCTCTTAAAATTGGATTCCAGTCTATGGTCGTGCTACTCTGAACAAGCCCAATCCCGTCTGATCTCGGAAGTTAAGCAGAGTTGGGCCTGGTTAGTACTTGAATGGAAGACCACCTAGGAAGACCAGGTGCTGTAGGCATAAAAATATTTAGAAAAATAAGAGATTGTAAGATGACAAGATCCTTGCCTCACCTCAAAAAAAACAAAAAACAAAACAAAACTTAGGTTCAAGAACTAACGAAAAGATACATGATTATTAAGAGGCTGAGTGGGAATTAAAATTATATGTTTCTTACCTTATGACATATATAAAAATTAACTCAAAATGGATCAGAGACCTAAATGTAGAGCTAAAACTACAAAACTCTTAGAAGAAAATGTAGGCATAAATATTTGTGAACTTGTATTAGGCAGTAGTTTCTTAGATATGATACCAAAAGCACAAGCAGCAATAATAACAAAAAAATATTGGATTCCGTATTTTGTGATGAAAAACTGACGAGACAATTCCTTTTAGGATTTAAAAACTTCTAATTCATGAAATACAAAATTTTGCCTCTAAATCCTGATAGATTGTATTATTATTCCATTTACATCATTTTAATTATTTTTAGAAATTGAACTGCTAAGGTAGAAAATGGATAAGATTAAGTTACAAGACAAAAGTCATTAAAAAAATGTATCACATTATACATGCCTTAATTTCTTTTATTAACAGACTTGAATTTTTTTGAATAGCTTTACATTTACAGAAATATTGAGTAGTTATCTCTGAACATAGTTCCTTCTGTTTTCAACATTTTACATTAGTATGACACATTTTTATAATTAATGAACTAATATGGATACATTGCTAACTAAAATCTATAGATATTTTTAGCTTTCCCTAATTTTTACCAAATATCTTTTTTTTTTGTTTTACATATTACATATAGTTGCCATGTCTTTTTAGATTCTTTTTACCTATGAGAGTTTCTTATACTTTCCTTGGCAATTGTGTGAGGTATAGTGGTCAGGTATATTGTAGATTCCACCATTGTGAGACTTCAGCTGTTTTTCTCATGGGTAGACTAGGGTTGTGGGTTTTGGTTGAGGAGGATCACAGGGATTAAGTGCCATTTTCATCACATCATATCAAGGAAACTTATTATGATGCTTTATCACTGGTGACACTGACCTTGACCACCTGGCTGAAGGAATATGTGCCAGATGTCTCCACTGTAAAATTACTCCTTTAAAAAATTTTTTCGTGTTTTAAAAATAAAGGTTATATTGGTAGTTTGACTACTTTTCTTTGTAACTCCTTTTCTATTTAAAAAATTTAGAGTTATCTTTTATGCTTTTATAGCATATTTCAATCATATCATTCCATGTGGAAAGTTTCTTAACTGTTCAAAGACAAATGTCATGAAGGGACTGATGACTACTGCAATAATTTGACGTGTTCCATGTGAATAATACATGGGTGAGATGCATTAAAAATAACTCAGGTATTTGTGTGTTCAATAATCCATTTAATGAAATTATTATGGTAAAGATGAAAAAGGTATTTTTACTGTCTTCTTATAACATTGAAATTTTTACCTGTATGTTAAGAAAATTACAAATAGTTTAATTGCTATGTTCATAATAATAGAGTTTAAAGTTTAAGAATAACTTATGAAAAAGAAGGCAAAAAGTAAGACTGTTCTTTTAATATTTTTACATTAATGCATTATTGAATAATAACAAGTTACTGTGTTTTTGTTTTGTTCGGGTTTTTTTCCTTAAGCTCTTAACAGATAATTCTTCTCCAGACCAAGGACCAAATAAGATTTTTGATCTTTGTGTAGTATGTGGAGACAAAGCATCAGGTAACATTGAAAATAGCCTCCTATAAGTATTCTGTTGTTAAAATAACTACCACACTGCTATGTTTCTTCTACTGATAGTACAAAGAAAAGTAAATGAACATCTAGTTTTTATGGTTCATATTTGTAGCCTATGAACTTTGACTGATTTTCCCCCAAAGCTTTTTATTCACATAAAGATGTTTCACTTCAGTGCAGTTTAATTTGATCTTTACAGTGACATATAATGTGTATTTCAAAGAATTATGAAATACAGTTCACCTTTTGAAAGAAAATGGAAATTTTTCGGATGTGAAACCAGTTTTATCAAAGGAATCGCTTAAAAATGAGTCTTGATTCTTAATAATATATAACATTAAGTTGTTAACCTACCTGTTGAGCTCTGTTATCATTCTAGGAATATAGAGTAATTTGAATTATTGAGGTGGAAAAAGCGCTGGTTAACCTTCTTTTAATTCTTTGCATAGCTGAGCAGGCATTTCTCCAAACTTATTGTTAGTACTCAGAGTTATGTCATTTTAGTTCTGGTCATTGTTACTTCATGCCAGAAATACAAGGCCATTTTCACTCATATATATTTACAAGTGCCAATAAGCTATAGTTTAAGGGCCCAGTTTGTTTTTCTTTAATTCTTTTTAAGCTTTTCCATAGCTTAATTACAAAAACCTACACTAGAGCTTTTCCCAGAGTATGTTCAATTTGTTAATAGATGTTGCGTCAAAGAAGTAGTTTGTGAAATGATAGGTTAATCAGAGTATAACAGATTTCTGCAGAGATTTCAAAAGTGGAACCCACAATGAGGGGGAATTATTACAGTTCAAATACGAACTGACATGCCTTTTTTGGAATATAATTTTCAGAATAAAATACACAATATGTTGTAACACTACTAGAATTTGTAAGTGTTCTCAGAAGTAAAAATAGTTACTATGTTAAAGGATTATGGGTGATTTTGTTGTTCTTTTTCCCAAATTTTCCATACCATTGTTAAAGGTTACTTTATAAAATTAAACTCGTATTGTTTAATATATTTTATCAGAGAATATAGTTGTTTCATTCTCTGTTTAGTAACTCCTGAAAAATTTTTTCAAGTCATAAACTCAAATCTGTTTTATCTTATATATTGTGTAAAGGAAGACATGGGCTTATTTCTATTCTAAAACATGTGACTTGTGTTTTCCTAAACATTTGTCTCTAGGACGTCATTATGGAGCAGTAACTTGTGAAGGCTGCAAAGGATTTTTTAAAAGAAGTATCCGAAAAAATTTGGTTTACTCATGTCGAGGATCAAAGGACTGTATTATCAATAAACACCACCGAAACCGCTGTCAATACTGCAGGCTACAGAGATGTATTGCGTTTGGAATGAAACAAGACTGTATGTATTAGCTTTAAAGGAGAAAATACTTTTAAGGATTCAGACAAACTCTAGAAGTATGTTAAAATTAACACATATGTCAAACTTATTTGCTTTTTAACTTAGTTTTACACCTAAAATATAGAAATATGTATATATATATGTATGTATTTATTATTCACTCAACAAACATAACAGTTTTTTATTAAACTACTAATGTGATTAATAAGATAATGACAATAGCTAACACTGAGCTCTCACTGTGTCGAGCTCTGGATATAGCATATGAATTAACTTTCTTATTCTCACAGCAAGTCTGTGTAGTAGATACTTCTCCTAATACCCATTTTATGTTTGAGTAAACATATTTAGTACCTTGTCCAAGGTCACACAACTATAAGTGTCAAAACTTGGATTTGAATCTTGACAATTTTTTTCCCCCTCAGAAAATGTACATTTTAATAGCTGCACTACACTATCTCCTAGGTATCATGAAATAAAATTCCAGTGAAATAAGTGAAATATGTTCCCTATATTTTATAAATGAACACTAAGCAGTTGAATTACTTCTCAAAAATCCTCATCCTTTACTAAAAAAAAAAGATCTAACTTTAGTCTTTTTGTGGCTCTTTGTTAGCATTATTTTTCAAATGGTTAAATATTATTTCATTTTTTAAGACTCTTATAGATAGGTAAGGAACTGGCTTCTAGCATCAGGTTTTCCTTCTTGACAGTGAACTTTTAAAAAATAAGAGTTCCTCTACATTTACGCCACAACTGAAGCAGGGAGAGAAAAGAGATGCAAAATGGCCAGTTTTACTATTTACTATTATCATTCACTAAAACAACTTTGTTGAACCAGCAAATAATTTGTAAAGATTGATGATTTTCTTTGGAGTTCTGTTATGGTCACTATGTCTCCTATTAGCAGCAATGGTGACCTACAGCTTACATTTATTCTTGCCTCTAAATTCTGCATTGTGATATAATAGTCTGACACTTTTTTTGTAGCTGTTCAGTGTGAAAGAAAACCCATTGAAGTATCACGAGAAAAGTCTTCCAACTGTGCCGCTTCTACAGAAAAAATCTACATTCGGAAAGACCTTCGAAGCCCATTAGCTGCAACTCCAACTTTTGTAACAGATAGTGAAACTGCAAGGTATAGTAAAAACAACAAACAAAATATATATTAAGTAGCTGGTCATTTGGTTTTCTTCCCATTGAAACTAAGGCTGAAATTTGTTGTTATTTGTTACAGGTCAGCAGGACTGTTAGATTCAGGAATGTTTGTGAATATTCATCAGTCTGGAATAAAACCTGAGTCAGCTGTGCTGATGACACCAGATAAGGTGTGTTTAGTGCAATTAACTTAAAGCTTAAATATTTTTAAGCTTTTAAAATGGGTTCCTTTTCTTTATCTTTTCTATTAATTTTGCCAATTGGTTGGTCTTAAACATTCCCTATTACAAATTGCTTTTTTTTTTAAATGTAAATTATCAACTGATTAGTAGTGTCAGATGACAAAACTAACAAGTTCAATGTCCTCTATTCAAAGGAAAACAGTCCATGGATTGGGGGAATACAGTGCCTCATAAGTGGTGGAACACTCTTCTGAAAAGATTTTGAGCAAGAGTGAGTTTTATAGAGTATTAGTAGCAGCAACAAGGAAACAAGGCACAATTGGCTGTGAAGTCAAGGATTTCCTTGTAAGGCTGGTGGGTCTTGTTTATCTAGGGTAAGGTAAGCTAGCTAAAGCTGTGTTGGAGGACTATGATCAGTGTATGTTAGTTTTCCTTGATAGGTGTCTCCTATAAGTACAGGCTGACTTAGGTTTAGTTTTATGACATGGGTAGGGTCACTGGTGGCCTCCATTTTTTGGATTCCAATAATATAGGAATAAACTTTACCAGTAGAAACGTTTATTCTGTTTGGACAGTTATAGCTTCAGTGTGAAAGTGACATTTAAAAATCTTCACCTTGACATCAAATTCCTCATAAAGAGGTATTTATATGTAATAAGTGAAAAATTTTAATATTCCTTTTATGTTCCCCTACAGATTTTGTAATGTCAAAGTACTTAGAATATTTCAGATGAAGAGAAATTTCTAACATACTTGACTCAAAGCTGCCTTGAGTCAAGAGTAGGAATAGGATTTCAAGAGCTCTCATATTATATACCCAAATCATCTGGGTTCTCTTACAGATTTGGAGCAGCTCTTTATTGAGCAAGGGGTCTAAAAGAAAAAAGGTTTATTTAGATTGAGCACGTAGAGTTTCTGTAGTCATCAGAAACCCTTATGAGAACAGAAAGCGAAAATTTCTCCTGAAGACACATCTGAAGACAGATTTTGTCTATGGCCATGCTACCCTGAACACGCACAATCCCGTCTGATCTCAGAAACTAAGCAGTATTAGTACTTGGATGGGAGACCTAGGAAGACCAGGTACAGTAGGCATTAAAAAAAAAAAAAAAAATGAAGACTTTTTTATAGGGAGCCGATGACTGTTGTTTCTCTCAACCTATAATTTATATGGTTTTATATATCCTATAAGATTATTAATCCTAATTATGGCCAGATTTGTTATATATTTGTTGCTTGACACTTTTAAGGCACTCTTAATACTTACACTCTTAAGTCAAATTTCAGCTGCCACTTACTGCCAGAAATGCATAACATTAAGTCATTAGACTGCTCAGTGCCTCAGTGCCTTCTTCATCTGTAAAATAGGGATAATGAAAGTGTCTTCCTTACAAATTGGGTTGTAGCTCGTTGTTCCTAAGTGAGGCCTCTTACCATATGTTTTGAGATTATAAGATTTCTCTTAGCAATGTCTACGTGTTTCAAAGTTATATCTGTAGTTGCAATTTCATTGACATGTTAACTCCTTTAAGATAGGAAGAGAACTAAGTTTTATTGAGAAATTACTATTTGTCCACACACTGTGCATTTCCATACCTTTGTATTAAATTGAAGTAACAACCATGTATGGGAACTTCCTGACAAATGGTCACAAAACTTAAGTCACAGAATGAGGTCTTTCCACATTGCCTAAGAGTCTCCCGTGGCAAAAACTTAAAAATCTAGTTAAATGGACATGTTATGAAGTAGAAGAGAACATATGGTGTTTAAATTTTAACACCTAAAAATGTATAAGAAAGCTGGCGCAGTGGTTAGGAGCAGACCTGACTTCCCGACCTGCTTCTCCTGTTTACTGCTGGAGTGACAGTGGGTAACTCTGAAGGGCTTCTCATTAGCAGGAAAGCCCCTGCTCCTAACCACTGCGCCAGTCTTCTTATTCATTTTTAGATATTTTAATTTTCAACTAAAACTTAAACACTTATAAAGGGATGATGATTCTTAATTCACCGGGTTGTTGTGAGGATTACATAAAATACATATGTAAGTAGTAATCATGTAAGAACTGGTGGGTTACTCAGTAAGTGACTTTGAGACTGTTATTTTGGGGAGAGCACAAAAATGGTTTCATTCTACTTATTCACCAAAATTAATTTCGCATCAGCTTAAGAATTGACATAACATATGAAACATCAACTAAACATGTATTCTCTCAGGATTGAGAACACTAAAAACAAAAGTCATAAAGGAAAATCCAAAAATAACCATTAAGGGGTCCTGTCAGTAGGCCATAGAAGGCAACTGAAGGGCTTTTCTTTCATTAGGTTAGATTGGAATAATTCAAGCATTTAAAAAAGAATGACTAATGAATTGAAACATATCAAATATATAAAAATCTACGAACTTGAAATGATGCTCAAAATTCATCTCTCACCATTAGAGGTTGCTAAGGCATTGACTTATTGTTCTGAAAATTGATAAATAAAAGGAAGAAGAATTTTAATACTTTTTTCTTTCTGCCTTTTTTGTAAAAATTATATTTCTGGGTAGTCAGAGTCAAGGAGAGTTCTTATTCATAAAAGATAACTCATCTGCATAAATAATATGCAAATATATGCCTCATTAACAAAAATAAAAGTTGAAAACAAATGGGAAACTATGCAGTGTTTAAAAAGTTGGTAAAAGCCTAGCAACTTAAATATGTAGAGATTTTTTCAACTACATTTCAAATACATTTTCTGGTATTTAACACGTTGGTTGGTAAAAGTTGGCATCCTATGAAGTCTGTTCAATAATACATGTGTGGTTTTTTTCTCTTCTCACTAATATTAATTTTATTATATTTTTATACAACTTTATAGTTAGTATAATATGCTCTGAAATTACAACAATATTATCAGAATTTTAATGCTAAGAAAAGATAATCTAATTTATATATTTTTACAGAGGAAGCAACTGTGACTTGGATACATGAGCCATTAAGTGCCATTTTTGATTTAAAGTAACTTTTGTAAAAACGTTTCCTAGGAAATGTACCTGATGTTTTTAAACTTGTATTTTCCTCAGGAAGTTTCTAGATGCTCAGAGCTCTTTGATTTTACCTTCTAGATTTCACCTTGGAGTACTTTTGGCATTTCGTGATGTAGAACTGAGTATTTTGGATTTGAAAGTTTACTGTTATCAACGTTTAGAATTTTAATACTTTTTTCTTTTTTTTTAAGGCTGAATCATGTCAGGGAGATTTAAGTACATTGGCCAGTGTGGTTACATCATTAGCAAATCTTGGAAAAGCTAAAGATTTTTCTCAAAATAGTAATGAAATGTCTATGATTGAAAGCTTAAGCAATGGTGATACCTCTTTGTGTGAATTTAATCAAGAAATGCAGACCAATGGTGATGTTTCAAGGTAAAGTGCTTTTTAATCTTAAGTATCCTTTTGCTTAAGTGTTCTTCAGTATTTCTTAAAACATTTTATGTTGAATACTATTTACAGAATTTTCAGGAAACAAGTATTTCTGTTAGACATAGAAAATTTAAGGCATACTAAGTTTTAACTGAAAAACAGCATTCAGTGTAAAATGCTGTCTAGCACATTACATTTTAAGTAATGAACACTAAGTGAGTATTAGAAATATAGTCATAAAATTCAAGAGGTTTTTTTTTTCCACTAAAGATAATTGGGTCTGACATTTCAGATATTTTAGTTGCCAGATTTTATCTTCTGTGTATTTAGAATTAAACATTTTGTCTTATTAGGCAGTCATGTTCACTTTCCCCACCAATTTTTAGTGTTGAAATAGATTTAAAAGATTTAATCAAATCAACTACAATTTTGTTGTACTTTGGGAAACTCATCAGAATTCTATTTTTCATTCTTTCAATGTTAACATTTAGAATGTAGAAATCAAATTTCTTCAGGTTTTTTTTTCACACTCTATTCCTCATCTAAAATATTGAAGAAACTCCATTTAAGAGTCTCAATAAGTACTTTGTTGAAATGGGCTTTTAAGAAACTCTAGACTGCATCTCATTGAAAAATAGGGGGAACTATTTTGAATAATTGTTGCTAACATTATTTAATTATTTGCCATCCTGATCTCATATTCTTACAGTTTAGACATAACTATGTACTACAAGTTTAAAAATATTCTCTAAATTTTTAAATAAAATTAAAATCTAACTTTGTGTTGTGTAGAATACAGTAATGTCAACATAATTTCTTGCCTATATTCTTTCTAAATAACTGCTATATTTAGAATAAATGAGCTGATATCTTGTAGTATCGAATGTATTACTTGTAAAAAGCATATTTTTATACAAAGTATAAGGATTTTTCTCCCTCTTAATTATATAAAATTTCTTAAAAAGACTAATTCTTTGGTAGTATATTAATATAATACAGTTTTCATTTTCTACATACGAAGTTTAATTTGTTGCTTTTGGAGAGAATCATAGATATCACTGAAATAGAATGTTCAGTGATAACACCAAAGTTCTATTTTCTAGACACAGTTTAGGCCTAAATCTTAATTCCGGAATTTTATTTAGAATTTTCATTTTATTGTGGAGATTGGCCAAGCTCACAGCTTCTGATGTCTCCTTATAGGGCCTTTGACACTCTTGCAAAAGCATTGAATCCTGGAGAGAGCACAGCCTGTCAGAGCTCAGTAGAGGGCATGGAAGGAAACGTACACCTAATTGCTGGAGACTCGAGCATAAATTACATCGAAAAAGAGGGGCCACTTCTCAGCGATTCACATGTAGCTTTCAGGGTATTTTCATATATATATTGTATAATTTTTATGTTGTATTATCCATTTTGATTTTAATCTTCCTTTCAAAAATCAAAATATATTTGTTATGCTTTTAAAAGTCAGACATATCCCTGATAGAATTTAAAACAGCAGCTAAAACATACATCTGGGTATATAAAATAATGGCTTAATAAAGCAGCCTGTTTATAAATTATAGTTATAATATCAATGGGTTTAAGTCTATAAAAGTTAGCTTTTAGAATATTTAGACATAGTTTGTTTGTGTATTGGCATTCATGATGTGTCGAATGCACTGGTTTAGTTAATTGCCTAGCTATTATTACTTGAGTGTAAACCTGTATCTAAGACCCAGATATTCTGCTCTTACCATAGTAGCTAAAGAGAACTGCATTTATTACGGATTGCCCCAATTAACTAGCACTCAGAATTATTTTAAGAAAGTAAAAAATATTTAATACATTTTAACTTTTGTTTTTTATGCTTTAACCATTTTGGAGAGAATACATTTGTAATTTCTTTTTTGCTCCTCCAAATACATTAATTTATGATGGAAACAATACATGTAGAATACTAGAAATAGTTCACACAGAATATTAGAAAATAGCTTTCTGATATTTGATTTGTCACTTAAGTAATGTTTGTACCACAGCTATAGATATGCTGGCCATCGAGGCCCTAATTCAGACCCTAGTGTTTTGACCCCTCCATGTTAACCACTCTGTATCTTTGCTCTGTCAGCCAGCAGTTCTGTTATCAAATCATATGAAAACTTAGGACATTTCAATTAGCAATCCATAGTCCTGGAATACCTGAGTGTAATTGCTCATAGCTTAATTATGGGTTATACATTTCCATGGGTTTCTTATGAAAATACAGTTATCAGGTAGATATGTGTGTTACTGGTAGAAATAATGAATACAAAATAAATAACACTGGCCAAAATGACACATGATAAAATGTATTTGCAAAATTTGACTTGGTAGAAATAACCACAGAGAAAACTCAGAGTGACTTAAGCAATAATTGCTGTAATTCGATAGTCAGTAAAACAGATCAATGAAACCAATCTATATAAAATTTTGCCAAAGATAACTAATACGGAAAGAATTAGAAATGTTTATAATGCACAAGAAAGCTTTTTATGAGGGCTGTAAGAAAAGGCAATATCGTTCTTTAAAATTATAGTAGGAGCTATGGAGAAGGCTGGAGCAAAGCAAAAGTGATTTTTCTCATTGCTCTTTATTATTCTAAATAAAAAACATTCTTTTGTTTTCCTAGTTTTCTTTCCACCTTTGGACTTTAATGGAAAGAAAGGGTAAAGGACAGATGTAGGAAGAAGGCCCATTGCAAGGAAAAAGTACTCTACTACCTCCATAGAAAGTAGAAATAGTCTACCTTTTTTTATTGTTGATGTTGGTCCTCAGAAATTTTTTAGTCTTTCAAATATTTGTTTTGAACAGATGAATTAGACAAGTAGAGCTTTTTATTTTTTCCATTCCATCTGTAACCTGCTGTATTCCAGGTATCCTCAGAATCAGCATTATAGTTTCTTGCTCTCTTGAAAAAGAGAACTCCTTCTTCCTCTGACTTTTGTTTACAGCCTCTGTAAAATTGAGTTTTTTTCAGTGACTTCCCAGCCTGGTACTTTTATGGTTAATTCTTTAAATGAGGTTTTATGATTATGAGTTCCAAGACCTGACACCTCAAAAAATCCATCTTAAAATGGATAGTATTTGCATTTTCAAATAAATGTATGAGACAGAGGTTAAATGATATCCCAAATTGTTCTTCTCTCATGTTTATTATCTCAGTATTAGAATCACAGTCCTACCAGTCACAATGTTTGACGTTTGGGAGTCCTTCTCATTCTCCCTATGCCTTACTCCCCTCCATTCCCTGACTGTATCCTAACCCTTCTGTTGTTTTGAATTTCTTCCTTTCTCTTCATTTTCATTGCCATATTTTAAGATTTTTAATATTTCTGACTTAAACTATTATAGTAATATCTTTGTTTCTAGTTCCTCTTCATTTTGTCCTGTGTACTGGTAACAATAATTGTTAAAATCAAGCTAATTATGTTACTCTGCTACCTAAAAGCTTTCAGTAACTTCCCGTTACAGATAGGAGATAAAGTCCATGACCTTTTAGGACCCTCTACATTTTGATCCAATTGCCTATTTCTCAGACAGGCCATTCCCTTTCTTAGCTTCTATAACTCATTCAGTTTCTCTTTTATCCCCCTGTTGAGTTTTAGCTCTTAGCTTATTGGCTCACAATGAACTCTCAATAAGTGGTTGATGAATTAATATATGATCCAGGGCCACACAACTAATTAATGTCAAGTTGAGAGTCTAAATCTCTTTACTCAAGTCAGATAATTTTTTAAAAGCTCCATTATTCAGCCTGTTATCAGAATTACATACAGAAACTGCTAGAAAGGTAAATGCAGAAAATAACTTATAAAATAGATAGCCTAGTTTAGTTCATGTCAATACTCTTTAAAATCTCAGTGTATTAAATTATATAGTTTGAAAAATGTGTGTAATTCAATTCATAAACTTAAAAGTCCAAAGGCTTTTAGGTAACACACAATATTTATGTTCTATAAAATTTGGAGAAGCTCTACATCTTTGTAGTAGAAACTTACCTACTCTATATAGAGGAAGAAATATTTGTCTTTGCAATCAAAAAGACTTGTTTCTTTAGCCAGCATCAGCTTTCTGATTCATAATGCTAAAAGTTTTTCTTGCCTTAGGAAAATTAAGTATATAAAAAATAAATTGTGAGATATTTTCTCTATAATATAATATGGTAGTCTCTTCTATAATGTGTTTTGGTCATGTATATTGCAGATGATTTCAGTTTTATGACTAAAACAAAGTTTTCATTGTTACAACTACAGTTGTGTAAGTCAAGGTACATATGTGTCTTTTAGCCCTTACATCCAGTTTTTATATATTCGATTTTAAACTATTTAGCAAAGGGTATTCTTTGTTGTGGTTTTAGGTCTTACCTACTCTTCCCTCCTAACCCTATTAATCTTTAGTAATTCCCCTTGTTTTTTAGGCTTTTTCCCCCTATTCACCATGGACAATTCTGAAAAGTTATGATAGTTCCTAATTTGTTTTTTACATAGTTATGTGTAGAAACAGTTGTATCCTAATGATTATATTTAAGATGCTTAATACATGCTTTCCTACAGTTCTCTTAAGAATTATCTTAAATAATGGTATTTTAATTTACTGCTCCAGTAAACATTTCTCAAACATTTAAAAAGTTATCTTGTGATACAGCGGTCCGCAACCTTTTTGGCACCAGGGCTCAGTGCTCCTATGAGAATCTAATGCCTGATGATCTGAGGCAGAGCTGAAGCAGTGATGCTAGCACTGAGGAGCAGCTGCAAATACAGACAAAGCTTTGCTCACTTGCCCACCGCTCACCTCCTGTTGTGTGGCCCAGTTTCTAACAGGCCCTGGACCAGTACCGGTCTGCAGCCCAGGGATGAGGGACCCCTGTTCTAATACATGAAATTTCAACTGTTTATTGCCTTGTTGTTTTGTTACTTGGCCCAATTTATAAAGAGGTAAACTATTTGGTGCTACTACTAAACAAAGGCAGTTAATATCTTCTACATTTTTATCTAATATTTCTGAAGAACTTTTATATTGTTTTGATGAAAACCTTTTGATCTGTTTGGCATCACAGACACCTTTGAGAATCTGATGAAAGCTATGTCCATTCCCCAGAAAAACATGTGGACACATTTACCTACTCACCCAAGGGGTAGACACTGCTGTTAAGTGTGTGGTGTATTTCCTTTTGTTATATATATATTCTCATACATGTAGATGACCTATACTTTGGGTCACCTATATGTTGTTTTGCAGTTTTTGCCACCTGAGTGTCTATGAGATGTTTTTCTATGCCATTACATCTCAATTTATCTTACTAATTTTAATGCCTACAGGATGCTCTGTAGCATGAATTATTCTTTTCCTTAGTCATGGAAATTTGGGTTATTGTCAGCATTTAATTTCTCCATAAGATGTACTACAATGGACATCCTTATATATGCTTTTTTTGTGCAGGAATACAAGTATTTTTCTGGAATAGAGATTTAGAAGTATCATTATTAGGTCACAGGATGTACTCAGTTTTAAAATGTTGATAGATAGTGCCCTACATTTTACCTACCCTTAGTATTATGTGAGTACTTATTTTCCCATATCACATACATACACTTGATATTATTGATCATTTCAATACTTTAAAAATAGAAAAAATGTTTCTTACAGGTGAAATTACATTTTATTTATAGCAATAAAAGATCTCTTTAACAAGATTTTTTAAAATTCTTTTAAAAGTGTTTTGGTGTAGGATATTTATTTTCGACAGTGGTCACACATTTAAAGTAACTATATAAGGTCAGCAGTACAAACGTAGCCTGTGAGTACTGTGGTCACAGATACATTTTGTTTTACCTGTGTATTAAATGGATTTTACACAGAACCTGCTATTTGAACATTAGTGTAGGTAGTACTGAGCCCAAATTCTCACATTTTCAGAGTGTTGAATTCAGGTCACAGCTGTACCCTTTATCTGGGAATATGTATTTCCCAGATGGTACCAGCAGGCCGACTTCACTGATTACTCTCCTGCTCCTGTAAGCATTTGAATTTGTTAATTTCACTGCCTAAATAAAAAGAATGTTCAATATACAGCATGGATCCTTAAACTGAAATTGGTGTATATCATTGTTAATAAAGAAGAGGAGAAGAAAAAACATGTTGTTAGACAAAGACATTAAGTAACTTTTAAAAACACTACCAGATAATATCATGGTTGGTTTTTATTAAGAAGGATTCTGCTTGTCTGAATATTGCTTTGTTAAACTGCAGTCTCATTTATTCTAAACGTTTTTAGCTGTAAAATTCAATGACTTAGGTTATTTCAAGATTGGCCTTTTAGAAAATATAATAGACTCATATTTGATAGTTTATGTTTAACTTTTGCAAAGAAATGATCATTTAGAACTGTCTGTCATGAAATAATTCACCTCAGTATCTGTTCACACTAGCTCACCATGCCTTCTCCTATGCCTGAGTACCTGAATGTGCACTACATCGGGGAGTCTGCCTCCAGACTGTTATTCTTATCAATGCACTGGGCACTTTCGATTCCTTCCTTCCAGGCTTTAGGGTAAGTGTTTTGAAGTCCTCTCATATATAAATGTGGTTTTGTAGCACAAATGTTCATTAAGCAAGAACTTTTATTTTGGGATGATCTGCATTAAAGGAAAAAAATGTTATAACATTTTAACTTTAATTTTTGTCATTTATTTTACAAATCATGGCAGCTTGTAGTTTCTGTATATTATTTTTATGTGGAAAAGTAGCCATATTTCATAATTTGACTAAGACAACAATTTGAGTGGATTATATGTGGTGGAGCTGATAAATCATGACCAGCATTTTGTAGGTCACCTTTGAATAACTTAAAGATAGGAAGGAGGTAAGGATAGTCCTAAGGTCGTTTTTTTTCCCTCCCACCATCACAGTTTGAGAGTTCATCTCAAGCATTTTAATAAGTAGCTGAAAATTGCAAACAGTGAATATGTTTTAAAATAGAGATAATTGTTTTCTAATCGTGTGACTGAAAAAAAGAGCAAGGAAAAAAATGTAAACCTTTAGTACCACTGTGATAATTTAGAAGATTGATCCTTCTGTTGAGCACATCTGTATTCTGTTCCAAAGTAATCGGCTATTAATGGAAATGGTCTACTGTAAAAAATGCAAGCTTTACTTAAAAGTTTGCCAAAGTTATTTAGATTGCTGTAAAGCAACTGATATGAAGAGGCAAAGAGACCATGGAAAAAGTTAAGCCCATAATTAGAAAAGTATTATTCCAGTTATAGGACCCTAGTCACCAATATGATTTCATAAACAATTCATTTTCATATCCTGTACAAATAGGGATAATAACTGCTCACTTTATCCTTAGAAAATATTTTGAATATAACAAAGAAACATATCTGAATCACAGCTTTAAAAGGCATGTATAGAACTCCACTGTAATTTGGTTTATTAATCAGTGTTGGATATACCGTGCATTAAATAATGTTTAATACAATGACATAAACTAAAAGCCTGATTTATAATGGATTACCTTTAAAATGATTGTTAGCCCTTTCAAAATAACATTTAACTTTCAGAATTTCTCCAAATACTTTTTTTAAAGAAATAATTAAAATACAGTATAAATATACACATTAGCAGTTTATTTTAAAGCATTAAATATAGCTCCTTAAACTTATAATCGGCATACTTACTCCTTGAAAAGTAACTTGGTGGTATTTTTTTTTAATAGGCTATCAATTATCAATAGTAAAACAAAAAGAAGGATTGGGAGGTAATGATTTGAACTCCTCTGATTATTTGTAACACCACTGATCTTAAGTATTCCTGTTAAATTAAGTGTGCTATGGAAATAATGCAAATGTTGAAGAAACCAAAATAAAGCCTGAGGTTTCTAATTATAATGAAGTATAATTTTATAGTGGCAGCCACATTTCTCTGTGATTGTATTGAAAATAGGTTTCAATGTAACAGCCACGTGATTCTTTGCAATTAGAATTAACTATTAATATAGTGTTCAAAGCCATTAACTGCTAGGTAAACTGTTATCACTAACTAAATAATTTATAGTTTGAATTAATCATATGGATGGGGACTAAGTACTAAGAGAAATTCTGTTACATGGTAAGAAAAACTATTCTAAGTTTCCTAGAAACTGTCATTGGTTGCATTTTTATTTTTAGATATAATACTTGAAAGCAAAGCTCCAATTGTATAGAGAAACAGATAAGCAACAATAATCATTTTCTAAAAATCCAGTTTATTTTGATCACTTTAATAGAAGGAAACAAAACTTAAATAATCTTAAGAGATGGTTAACACTTTGTATTTACAAGGCTTCTGTGTTTTATAAGGATATTGCTTTTCTGTTTAAGATTTGTAGTTTTAATACTTTCAGTAATTAAGTTGTTTTCCAGTTCTACCTGAATAATTGAGGTGGGTGACTACACAGTAGTATAGATTCCACTGGGGGTGAGGGGCACTTGACACAGTTTGTCTGGAGTAAAGGCAGCAGTCCTCTCTACCTAGATTTTTATAATTAACCATCAGCTCCAAACTATCACCATTTTGCTACAGGAGACTTGATTTATGGAATACTATTTAAAAACCTTCCATCAAACATTAAGTCTCAAAGTCGAATCTTTTAAAATCCCCCCACAAGAAAGCAATGTTTACTCTAACTGGGGGTTTCAGCTCCATTGCCATATCACTATTTTTCTTTAAGGTCCAGACATAGCTTCATTTCAGACAGATACTACAAGTAAAGTATAATGCCTTGTGTTTATTTGTGTAGAAGCCAAGTGGTTAGATTATCTCCAGCTATAGGTAACTTCAAATCATATCCCTTTATCAAAATAAATATTATAAACAATGATCTGACCTCTAAATTTCAGTACTACATGCATATTTTAATGAACACTAACAATATAGTATAGCAGTTAAAGTATCTATACCTATTTGTAAAAGAAGTTGACATGTTTACTTTTATACATGTTTTGCTTTTATTAACACTTGCATAACTTTCCACATACTTGATTGATACTATGTAATGATTTCATGGACTTTGAACACCTGGGTTTAAATTTTGAATTTATTCATCTAGCTATATCACTTAACTGAGCCTCCATTTCCATGTCTGTAAATTGAAATGCTTCCTTGCAGGCTATGCTACTTAGGTGAGATGATGAATGTAAACTTAATCCACTGCTATTATTACAAAGTAGTAGTAGTTTTGCTTCATTCTTTTAGGAACCTTCTTTTTAAAGGGGACTTACTCTCTTTCATAATGTACTTTTAAAAAACATATTTGGACAGTGTAACTAGCTATACTACAAGGATCTTTTTTGATTTTTGGATAAGAATGTAAATAGATATTTGTCTATAATTGATCTCTACAGTTCTTTCACTTTTCCTTTGGAAACAAATAATCTGCTACTTTATTCCTTAGTTGCCACTTTTTATCTTTATTCCTTACAGGAAGGGTACTTGTACCAATTTTGGTGTTCCTCTTCCTCTGCAGTGATACTCTTTAACCTTTTCTCTGAGTCTCCCCCAATAATGTCAGAGTGCTCTGGGTTTCTGTTTGTTTGTTTTTTTCAGTTGGCTCTGTTCTTTTTCCTGTCCTGTGTTCATTAGTTAATTAACTTGGTTAGCTGTTTTCTCTTTAAAACTTCAGAATCAGAGGTTAAAATGAAAACTTTGCCATCGTGTTTGCTTTTAACCTTTTCTTCATGCTTGTAAAATTTTAAAGTAAGAAATAAGAAGTATAGAAATAGAAAATAAAACATCCCTCTCTTGAGGTAACTAACCCCACCAATCATTTATTGTCCTACAGATCTTTTTCATGCCCTATGTAAACTGTCAAACAAACATTTACACATCCTATTCTTTGTCTTTCTTTTCACATCTATATGATGGACTTGTTCCTGTGACAGCATATGTAAATTTACCTTATTCTCCTTAATAGCTACCTAGTATTCCATTTGATGGATTTATTATAACTTACTTATCCCTTATTAGTGGGCATTTGAGTTGTTGCTAGTTTTCTTTATTATACCCAGTGCTACAGTAAGCATTGTAGCAATATATATTTGTCTACTAGTGTTAGTATTTCTATAAAATAGGTTCTTACAAGTAGAATTACTGAGTCTGAGGGTGTGCCTTCTAGTGTTTTGATAAGTACTACCAAGTTGTCCTCCAAAGAGACATGAACCAGTTTACACTCCCTTTAGCAGCGTATGAGCATGAATGCTTATTTTCGCATACCCTCAATTCTGAATTTTATCCATCTTTTCTGAATAAATGAAAATGGTGTCTTGTTATCTTTCTTTTCTATTGATTTTGAGATTGAAATTTTAATCATTTTTATATGGAGATTTAAAAATACTAATTTTCATTTAAACTTACTTTTAAATAGATTTTAATAGTCAATTTTTTATGCTAAGTGATCCTTCTCCACTACTAAGTAGAAAAGAGGGGTCAACATGGAGTACAAATATTGCCTAAATAATTTCTAGTGAGAAAAATTATTTTCTGTAACTCTTAAATTGGCAATATTAGCTTATATTTGAGTATATTCAATTCTCACATAAAATTTAATGTCGTAAGGAAGGCTGTGATTCTTGATTAATGATTTCTGTTAGACACGCTGATTATCCTAATTTTAAAGATGTATTGAGAAAATGAAATCTTTAAGTACCTTTCATTAGAATGTACATATTTCCCATCAGGATGTTTTTACTAATTTAAATCTCTTTGAAGAAAGGAAATCTTAACTTTCTTTATCTTATTTATAATAAAGCATTATAATAAAGTATATAATAAAGTAGTAATCCATGTTGTTTGTGCTATTTCTCTTTGTACTTAGAACAGTGCCTGGCTTATCACTTATGTCATGGCCTGTTCACGTAATTCTTATATTTGTGTCTCATAATAACTGAAATAGGTATAGGATTTATAGTGTATCTTCATTTTGTATAGCTAAGTATCCTGAGACTTGGGAAGTTTATTTTGCCTAATTTCAAATCGATAATAAGTGGATGATATGTTTTAAAACCCTGGTCCCTTACCTCCTATTCTAATACTTTCTCTACTCTTTCATGGTGCTGAGATTTCTTATTTAGAAATGTGGGAAAGGACTTTGACTTTTTTTTTTCTCTTTGTTACTCTTAGTAAAATTCTTGGTATCTTATTTACAGGGATACTAATATTTCATCTGAAACATACCTAAGTCATTTCTCCAGGGAAGTTGGTTTCGTATCTACCATCGAATAATTCTAATTGCCCTTTTGAAAAAAGTATTCACCTGCATTTAAAGCAAAGAAAACTTGGGAAAGGTTTTTTTAAATGTATGCTTCTGCTTTTTAACTTTTTAAAAACAATCTTTATGCTATTTCCATGAAATGTAGAACTACAGCCCCAACTTCTGTATTTTGAAACCGTTGTTATGAACTGGCCGATTAATTATGAGCTAGCTAATATTTAAATTTCTAAGCTTTCCTCATTAATTATCATGTGTACAAAATACAGAATTGATTAAATTCATGCGCTAGTTGGTCTCTTTAGAGTAATTGTTCTTCAGTAGTATTTCATTTTTAAATATATGAATCAGATGTAAACTTTATAAAATATATTTTAATATCTGATTTGTATGTGTGTATATTTTTTAATAGGCAAGAAAACAGCATATCATTGGTGAAAGCTTATTGGAATGAACTTTTTACTCTTGGTCTTGCCCAGTGCTGGCAAGTAATGAATGTGGCAACTATATTAGCAACATTTGTCAATTGTCTTCACAGTAGCCTTCAACAAGGTAAAAAACACTGTATTTATTTCCTTTTCCCGGATATAAGAGGGAATGTCAGTTTTATAAAGTGTTAACTATTAAAAATTAGATGTCTGATGATGTCTTAGATACCAACATCTTTTTTACTTTAGATAAATTTTACATTTTGATAATTCATTGATCACCCCAAAATATTTTTAAATGAGAACACAACAAAATTGAAACAATTTTTAAGTATATATAAGTCTGGACGACTATTTTTGACCAGGCTTTGTGAATTTTTGTTCTTTGGTATAGGTACCAAGGAATCCAGGGTTATCTTATGTAGAATTATTCAAATATTTTAACATTTATACTTCCAGCCGATGTTTAAAGTACTTTTCTTCATTGTAATTCTTTGAATGCCAAGATAGCCTGATTTTGGGGGTCAGTTCATTAAGGTGTATTCTCTTATTTTAAAAGTACTGAAGAGTCACAGAATAATCCTTAGTCTCTTTTTCCTTTTCTTGATACCAAGGTAATTACAATTCATTCATTTGAGGAGACAGGCAGTCACTGATTTATAAATGTGCCCCATTCTTAAATGGAAACTCCCTTTTGAGTTCAGGAATAATTTATAAATTGGGAATTATGTTTTATCTCCTTACATATTCCATTTCCCATTGTTTTATATGATTTTTTAAATTATCTACCGCTTCCTCCTGTTTAAGGGCAGAGAAATCACCTTAAAATCTCAACAACAGTAGATCTACTAGAAAGCAGCACTAAATCTCCATTTTATTTGTGGACTCTTTGATTCATTTCTCATAAATGTGTAATGTACTATCCATTTTGCCTTCATTAAAGCAATGGTTGACTAATCAGATAAGTTTTAAACATATCCCTCCACAATAAATTTAAATATTTTTTATAAAAGCTTATTTTACCCATTTTTTCTTTGGTCTTGGCAGTGTTTTTTGCCAAATATTTTTATATTAGTAGTGCTGGTAATTTAAAAATCTAGATAATTCTGCTCATTTTTTAAAATCAGTATAAACTTAAAACTGTTAACAAAATTTGAATCTTTTGTATTTTGATTTGCTAGTTTGTCTTTACAGGTTGTCTTCTCAAAAGTATATCTTGAAAGGAGGCACTTAGTTTCATTTATACTTGCAGAGATACTGAATTTTACATATATATAGATTTTATATTTAAAACCAGAAATTAGTGAGATGGAAAAATGTTGGATAAAAATATATTTTAGCTAAAAACTAGAAGCTTTTATTAGCTTGTTTGTTTGTTTTTAATTGAAGATAAAATGTCAACAGAAAGAAGAAAATTATTGATGGAGCATATCTTCAAACTACAGGAGTTTTGTAATAGCATGGTTAAACTCTGCATCGATGGATATGAATATGCCTACCTGAAGGCAATAGTACTCTTCAGTCCAGGTATGTAAATACTGACTTCTTATTTAACATACAACTTTTGAGAGTGTGGAGAAATTGGAACCCTCATACAGTGCTGGTGGAATATAAGATGGTGCAGTTAAAGTTAAAGTGAAAGCAACCCAAGTGTTCATCAAGAAATGAATGAATAAACAAAATGTAATATATGCATACAATGGAATATCATTCTGCCATAAAAAGAAATTCTGATACATACTACAACATGGATGAACATTGAAAACAGTATGCTAAGTGAAAGAAGCCAGTCACAAAAGGCCCCATATGATTCCATTTATATTGAACATCTATTATAGGCAAGTCTTACAAAGTAGATAAGCAGTTATCAGAGACTAAGGACAGGGAGGAATAGAGAGTGACTGATAATGGGTACACAGTTCTTTTGGGGTGACAGATGTTCTAAAATTTTAGATTGTGGTGATGGTTGCACAACTGTGAATACACTAAAACCACTGAATTGTACAAATTGATGAATTTTATGCATGTTAAGACATTTATCTAGGTATGAAAAGGAACTTTGAAGAAATCAGTGAACTGACATCATAGTTCTGTTGTCACATCGACATTTGAATTCTTAGGTATTTTTTGTTAGGCATCATTGAAAGGCAGATTGAGAGATGAGTATTGTGTCAATGAGGTAAACATCCAAACATCTTATTAGAATTACCAACAAATAGAGAAATGGGTCTCTTATTTTCCTGCCAGTTTCTAGGTTGCACATGTAGTAAGTTCTAGTGAGCTCAGTGATCAGTTTCTGAATTAGAAAAATTGACTGTTCTCTTAGGCTCTGTATTTTTCATTTTGGTATATAATTCTGTTCCTATATATCATAATAAAATTATCTGAGGAAATCAGCCTTTTACCATTGAGATACCTGTAAGATATTTAAAGCTTTTTTTGGTACTGTTTCTTAAAATGTTTCACATAAGTTAATAATATGTTTCTACATTTTTATCACAACCAATTTGCCATTTTTATTTTTCTTAAACTTGAACATAGATTTGAAGTTAGAGGTATAATGTAATTTTATTGAATATTCCCAATATTTTCTATTTATTCTTTTAATTCTCTTTGGTCAAGATAGCTTTCTATAGTTTTCAGTATTTAAGTTAGGCATAATTTTTATGAAGTGTTTTTTGTGTTTTTTTTTTTTTTACTATTTCCATTTTTGCAAAATTTTATAGTGACCATTGTAATGTTTATAGGTAATTTTGTTTCTGTGTTGTAATTTTTCTGATAGGGATGATGTTCATAGTTTTATCATTTCATAAGTACCTTTTTATCTAACAACAGTGGGATTTTTAAAAAATAAAAAATGTAGTATAGAATATAATCTAAAAATATTTTATTGAGTTAAAAATGCCTTTTTAACTAAGCTATTTAATTTTTTTATTCCTGTTGAAAGCAAAATGAGCAAATTCTCTTCTACCACTTTTGAAACAGAGAAAGCTATTCATTTTAGTAGAACTCATTGGTCTCATTTTTTTTTATTAGATGTTAGAATACAAATATGAGATCAAATAGTTTTAAGGATTTAAAGTATGGTGCCTGGTATTTAGTAATATTTGTAGAAAGAGCCACACATGTGAGGAGACTTCATTTTTGACTGAACTGTTCTTCTCACCCTCTTCCATCTCCACTCTAGGTGCCTTACTAAATGAACATTCAGAAGTAGGGTGACAATATATACTTTAATGTTTCAGATCATCCAGGCCTAGAAAACATGGAACAGATTGAGAAATTTCAGGAAAAGGCTTATGTGGAATTTCAAGATTATATAACAAAAACATATCCAGATGACACCTACAGGTATCTAGAAGTTAAATATTGCTTAATTAAATTCATCTTAAAACTTTTTTTTGAATCTGTTATTTTCTATTCCAAGAGTAATTAAATGTTCAGGTAACTTTGACCTTTTAAATAATGAATGCTATCAAAAGCATTGTTACAAGTGCTTTACATGTAATATTTCATCCACTTCTTATATTTTATAGAGAGGAGAGGTTAAGTAACTTGCTTAAGGTCACACAATAAATGACAAATCCTGACTGTGAACCCAGATAGTCTGATTATAGCATCCAAACTTTATTTTCTTCAGATGAAGTAATAGATTTTATTAATTAAATGGGGTGGGGGGGTGACTAAACAAAAATATACCAGTAGACTATTTTGAAATTTGGTTTATATTTCTACCAAGGTATTTTCTTGCCTATGTCCTTTGGAAAAAAAAATTTTAATAAGATTAATTCTATCTTTTGAAGAGGGCCAATTTTGTAGAGTAGTTAATGAGCACATGGCCATCAGACCAGAGTACCTAGGTTTGACCATATACTTACTAGCTGTATGACCTTGGGCAAATTATTTAACTTCTATGTTTCAGTTTCTTAACTTGTAAAAGAGATAATAATAGTATCTACACTTTACAATTAGTATAGCAATTAAATCAGTCAGTGTATGTAAAGAGCTTAGAACAGTACCTTTTACATAGTTAAAAGCTATATAAATGCATTTACTAATATTTATTTAACATACTTCAAACTAGTAAAAGAACATTTCATAAAATGTTTTACATATATTAAATAATAGATTTATAAGCCAGTTCCATCATGCAAATCAGCCTTAGTTTGTGTAACCAGTTTTCTTACCCTGCTTCCTACCAGTTCTGTGGATGCAGCTCACCTGGTGGGAACAAAAGGAACTGAATAATTTGAGGAGTAGAATACATGGCTATAGGAAGATCACTTAATCCTGGGGCTGCTTGCTGGTTTCATTTGGTCTCAAGTGTTGGAGTGCAAGGCCTTAGACTAGAGGAAGGATAAACATACCACAAGCGTTTTGGAAAGGTGGTTCTTTTGTTATTGGTTTTGTTATAATTGTTTTTCGGTTTTTTGAAGTGTCTAATGTTGTTTTATACCTCATTATACAAATACAGTATTTAAATTTATTTCTCCATTAGACATAAAACTGTTTGCAGACCTCTGCTCCATGAGGTTCCAGGTGTTTTGACTGACTGATACCTGGGATTCCTTCTCAGTGTCTTAACATTCCTAGTTACTTAAAGATAATAAATTATCTTTGGATAGCAGCTTTCAATTTATAATGTACTTTCACACAAGACGTTACCCTGCCAAAGTTTAAGAACCTCACTAATAGAGAAACTAGCAGAGATCATTTCGTTAATTTTCACAGAACTGAGAGACAAGTGAATAAGTGGCTTATACACGTTCACATAGCGAGGGGGCGATAGAATCAAGATCTGGATCCAATTATCCTGATTCCATATTCTGTGCTTTTCCCGGGAATAACAACTAACTATTGCCTGTTTTACCATTCTAAGTAGTTTTTTTGTAAAGAAAAACTTAGAAAACTATTATAATTGAGCCTTGTGTGTCCTGATAACACAAAATATTGCTGTTCTTAAAACCTCAGATGACCTCCTAAGCCATTTTTAAATGTATAACTCAATCCACAGTATAATAACTTAGCTCCATGGTCTATGCAGCCAGCTGGAGGCAGCGCAGCATAGCAGTTAAGAGCAAGGCTTTCCTATGATGTCTGTCAGACTGCATTTATATCCAGTTAATTGTCATACACGTTAAGGCTTGAGAATACTAAGGTTTTTATTTTAACTTTATTAAATTAGGCTACAAACAATATACATGTATAAATTACTCGTGTTTTTTTACTAAATCCCTTTTTGATTTATAACTTTGTTCCCCCATCCCCCTTTTTTTATTTTTAGATTGTCCAGACTGCTACTCAGATTGCCAGCTTTGAGGCTGATGAATGCTACCATCACTGAAGAACTGTTTTTCAAAGGTCTCATTGGCAATGTACGAATTGACAGTGTCATCCCACATATTTTAAAAATGGAACCTGCAGATTATAACTCACAAATAATTGGTCACAGCATTTGAAAGCCGAGAGCTCAGTGTAAACTTCATGTTCTTTCTCAGAGTAAAAGAAGACACCAAATTGAACTCTGCTTCCAGGGCATATGGAAATTTTAACTTTAAAGAATAACCAAAAAGCAAGTTATTTTTATTTTAACTTCCTTAAGAAGAATTTTCAAAGTGACTTGGGCAGGTAGCAGGAATTAGAATTTCCCTTCCTGTCTTATTTAAATGAATAAGAAATACTATGAATTTATTCTTGGTTAAGATGACACCTAAAGCTGTCACCTCTTAACTATCTAAAGATCTCTCATATCTTGCTTCATTTTGTAAAACAAATAAATTAGTCTTTTTTTCCAGAATTGTGTTTTATTCATGTTTAACTTTGTCATGAACTAGTTAGTACAAACACTCAATCGTCAGAAATCTCTATGGATGTCCTTGTATTTTATTCCTCTAAATATCTTTTAATTACTATGTCAAGATTATTTTATACTCAGTGGTATAATGATAACATTAGAACCAGAGGAAATAATAATTGAGTATATATATTTTTTGTCTTTTGTAAATATCACGGCACCCTCATTGCTGGCAATGAGACAGGTCATTTGTGATCTTAAGAGTTCATTTTTTAGTGTCGTCTATTAGCAGCTATAAGCACTTCTTATTTATATATGTAGCGGAAAATTGTTTCTGAGAATAAGATAGGGCTCGTTTTAATAGTTTGGGTTTACTGCTATGTTTTAAAAGGAGTGGAGACTGAGCCCAAAATGTTTCAGTATTGCAAAATAGATATTAAAAGTTTGCTCTCCCATTCCACAAAAAGCATCTGTCCTCGCCCTCTTTTCTGATCTGAATTATAGTTTCCTGATCCTTCCATGGTTTTAGCCAATTTCTTTCACATCATTAGAAATAACACAATTTGTTAAATAATAGGTTTATCATAGCCAATCTTTTTTTTCAAGATGAATGGAATAATTTTTTAAAAACAGTTGATTTTTTTAAAATGAAATTTTAATACATGGAGGAATATGCACTGATTTTTCACGGCAAAGAGGAAAGGGCTGTTTTTAACATGAGCATCAGCCTGAAGCCGTGTTATTGCCACAACAAAAGCATTTTAGACTCCTTGGATGTCTTCCACAATAATGTTTTTCTTACCAAACCTGATACTGTTAAATCTTTCTTTGCTCTGATTTCATGATAAATTATTTTGGTATGTCTATTTGTTGATTAAAAAAATATATATATGGAGATTTTATTGCACTCAGTACATTTTTTTATAAAGATTTTTACAATAGGAGAGGAGTTGAATTTGAGGGGGAGCCTGTGGATTTTACTAATTATTACTTTATAGTAAAGTTTAATAAAAGTATTAACTTATAGTCTTTACCAAATTATTAGGAAACTTTTCCCCCTATTTAAAACATGATTTTTGTCAACAGGTTTATTTATAGTTATCAGTTGGGAAAAAATACAGTTACAACAAAATACTCAAATGGAAAAATCAGTAGATTTATACCTTTATAAACACAAAGAAGTAAGCCAAGGATTTAGGAAAATAATTCTTTTAAAATAATTTACTAATGGTCAATTAAAACACATGTCTCTTTCAGGTATTTTTCCTGATTAAATTTGTAGTTATATTTGAAAGTGTTTTTAAAACCATATTAAAATGTGACATGCATTACAAATTTCTGTTGCCTGAAAGTATATTGGATTTCGAATCCTGTTTGTTCAGTAGCCATCTTTTTTGTTTGTTGGTACATTGTTAAGAAATCTCTAGTAAGATTTATTAAAGCACTTCCAGGAAGAGAACTATGGAAAACATTTTCATAGCCAGTGTTTTCATAGTATTACAATTCAGTTTGAAGACTTCCAGCTAAATACTACAGATTGTTAATTTATTCTATTCTGAAATCTTAGTAAAATCACAGTAAACTGTAACCACACAATAACAAATAAAACATAAGAGAAAAAATCAAAGGCTAAGAGAGTTTAATAAATTTTTGGAAAATAAAATGCAAGTAGAGAAGAACAGACTTAGCAGAGCCAGAGTCAGAGAAGCCTGCAAAAGGCACTTCAGTGAGAAAGAAGATAGTATACCTTCTGGTACCCAAAAAAAGATGCTCAGTACCTGGAGGAACCAGGTGCTCATATTCAGAGATGGTGCTTGGGACAAAAATAGAAAGGATTGGTTGCAAGTGTGTATATGGAACCACTGAATTATCTTTACCTTAAGTCAGGTGACCACATTCTATTTTTCCACCTTTTCAAGCAGGAGGCCGGGGATTGATTCTCTTGAGAAACTAGCTGGAAGGTATAGAATTTACAGGATATCAGGGATAACAGAAGGCTTGGATTAGATATAGGATTGAAAACATGGATTAAGTGAAAATCTGCATTCCCAGTGTTGGCTCCCTGTGTTCCCAGAATGCTGGCCATCAAATACTGAGTTCTCTGCTAGGATTTATTTTCTTCAGAGAAACTAATTGCCTCCAGAGCAAAGATCTCTCACTTTTGGTTGTGCCTAGGTAAAAAGCCTGACCACCACTTTATCACCTGAGTGAAGCCCACTAATTTCCAAGTCATATATGTGTACATGGGGTTTCCATTCAGCTTTTTAGTGCCTATATTAAATACGAACTCAAATATCATCAGATATTTGAGGAAAATCTCTTAATACCTAAAAGATCAGAATTGGGGAAGGGGGACAGATATGCAGGAATCAGAAAAATAGCCACCCCCAATATAATTAAATATTGAAAGAAACTAGACATTGTGTTTATTAAATGAGAATAGGATGCTTTGAAAAGGAAAATTTGGAGCAAGGAACTGCCCCTGGAGATTAAAAATGATAGTCAAAGCAATTCATTAGAAGGGTTGGAAGATAAAGTTGTTGAGGAACTCACCCTGAAAGTATAACGACAAAAAACAATAAAATTACAGAATCAAATCAGTAAGTCTTAGAAGTAGAGTTTAACAGTTTAAGAGAAGACAGGGAGTGAGGGGAGAAAGGTAGATGGTTTAAAAAGGCAACAGGAGAGATCATTGTAATAGAACTATTCAGAATCTTTACCATGGTAACAACTTACAGGAAATTCCATGTGATGTAATTGTATAAAAATAAATGCACACACAAATGAGTACAAGTAAAACAGGACGTCTGAATAAGATCAGTGGATTGTATTAGTGTCAGTATTCCGGTTGTGATGATATAGTTTGCAAAATGTTATACCATTAAGATAAACTGAAAAAATATAAACAGGATCTTTCTCTGTATTACTTTATAACTGCATGTAAATCTATAACTATCAATTAAAAATTTTAAGGAAAAAAGGGAACTTTAAGGAGGCAAGGAGATGATTTAGCCATTGCTCATCAATGGCTGCTAAAATCACAAAAAGTGACAAGCAGACACAATGTGTGCTTTCGAATGTATATTGTCTCCTATGAAATATACTTTAACCTCCCCCAACCCCCAATCTGGTCAAGCACCTAGGTTTAATTACTAATGCACAGGAAACAAGGGAGATAGAAGAACACAGGGACACAATAAAATCGAGACTTGAAAACTACAGGACAAACTGCCAGTTTCTTCAACATAAATTGGAAGGACAAAGCAGGGGATGGAGAATGTGAGAAACCTATAGATCTAAAGAAACTTAAATGAAAACTAACCAGTTACAATATATGGACTTTATTTGGAATAACTAAAAATATTCAACAATTGGAGAAATTTGAATGCTCCTGAATGATAATATTAAGGAGTTATTAACCTTTCAATGTAAGATAATGGGAATATAGTTACGGTTTTAAAGTTTTAAGAGTTCTTATGTAGAAATACTTCTGATGGAACTTTTTTAAATAGGCAAAAAAAGTGCATCAAAGACCATTCAAATTCAAATGTGACATTTTGAGCAGTTGATAGAGGAAGAAAATTTGACTCTGATTCCAACAAATTTGGAAGTTTGTTGCGGGAGTCAGGTGGGAAGATTTAGTTAGCATAAAATTAAATCCTTTCTCTGGTTCTAGTCACATTACTTGATTTAATGTAAATGTTATAAATGTTGACCTTTTAAAAGAAATCGTGTGGTTGATTATAGAGTTTGGAAGAGCAAAGGATGAGAAGTGAAGGAAGTGACGTGCTGAATTTCTCATTTCAAATAGTTGGGAATAGAATATTCCAAACAGGTGGGTCAAGAAATATAGGTTGTAATGCATATTATTTAAAATCACAAAATAGCCCCTAGAAAATTAGAAGTAATGTTTATTTAATATCCTTTAAACTTTTAAATATGCATTTTACTTTTCTAATAAGTTTAAATGTTTAAATTTTGAATTTTAACCTTGCAACTAAATCACTAAATCCTTAAGAGCAGGTTTTATACTTTTCTATTCCTCCTCGCTTCGCTACCTATACAACGCTACTGTGTGTACTCAATATCATTATATGCTCAATATTGAATTCCTTAATGGCATCTTGGTTTCTAAAGAATTCGTTACTAGAAAAGATTTTTGAAGTAGTGTGAGCCAAACATTTGAGATAAGGAAACTGAGGTCCCCAAAGGAGGTACCTTCACCTGGGGAAGCCTAGTCTAGGTGAGTTTTACACCAGATGCTCTGTCCTGTAAACGCAAGCTCTGAGAACTGGTAAAAGTTTAACGCGCTTTTGCTTCCCAAGGAAACCAATCGCACGCGCCTTCGGCAATAGGCAGGTAGTCGCACAGGGCAGCTCCAGTTCTGCGCACACTTAGAACCACCGCGCATATCGCGCGCATGCGCGAGAGGGAACCTTACGCGATCGGCCGTCTGCAGCTGAGTGTTCGCTTCCTTCCGGTGCATTTTAAGCGGTGCACCCGGGAGGCCGGGCCTGCGGGATAAGATGGAGTACTTGCAGGTGCTGCAGCGCGGCCTGCAGCAGATCAGCGGCCACGGCGGCCTCAGAGGGTATCTACGAGTTTTATTCAGGTAGGCAGCTAGAGCCAACCTTTTGACTTCTGGGCTGGAGTTGCGCTAGCTAGGTTCTTGGAAAGGGGTGCGGGTTTGGATCACCTTGGATAAACTGCAGCTTTGGTCAAGGACAACTGGCCCAAACCCCGCCTTTCTAACATCGGGCCGAAGTCTGTCCAGGGGTCTCCAGGAAACAGTTCCAAAGCCAGTTCGAGAGGCAGTGTTCTGACACCGAGGCAAGGACATCTACGCTGCACCCTTATCCTGCTTCCTAGAGAGCAGTGAGCATTGCCAAACACTCACTGTGTGACCTTGGGAAAGTTTGTTTCCCTTCACTGGCCTTCAGGTTTCTCCTCTATTCAGTAAAGCATTGAACGAGGTGCCCATAATGGCCTTTCCTAGTCCTGACGTTCGTTGAATCCGACGAGCAGCATCGTCCGCGGAAGCCAATTTAGAGACCCAGAGTCGAATGAGGGCTAGGACATTCATATGTTACGATGAAATAGTTTGGCTTTCTGATTCCTGAAGGTTTTTGCTAACTCCAGTGCCTCATAGCCTAGGGATAGTAGATAAAAGTCTTGTTATTTGAAGATGACTGCGTCTATATAGTTGACGTAATTTAAATACATCACTTAGGTCAGTGTTATCTTTTCTTGTGCTGTGTCTACATGGTACTGGGCCAACATGAGCAGTTTATTCTAGAGCTCTCACCTGAAAGCTGATTTCTTCAACAGTGGGTGGAGTGAGCCTGGAGATGAAGGCCGGAAGTGTAGAACGATTGACCATTCCCAAGCATCTCCTCATTGTTCTGATGCAGCAGCCTTTGTTTCTAAAAGTTGGTATTCTCACTCTATTTACATTTGTGTTTTTAACAAACAATAATTCTAAAATGTCTGCTTTCTTTTGGATATTGACAGGGCAAATGATGTGCGGGTTGGTACCTTAGTGGGGGAAGATAAATATGGAAATAAATACTATGAAGACAACAAGCAGTTTTTTGGTGAGTTCATTATTTTGGGATATGAATAACGGGAGTGAGATCAAGATGTGATTTGAATCTGTTTTCCATAATATACAAGAAGCTTTAATGAATGTATAAACCTACGTATGCTTTTTTTTATTTCATGGGAATATGTTATGCATATTGTTTGTAAACCAAAATATTTTTACTAAAAATCATAGTCCAGTTTTTCATTCGAGTAAGCTGGATGTATCTATAGCATTCTTTTTTGTTTGGATATTGTGCCTTCATATTTGAATTTTTTTGATGGCATTCTTTTTAATAGCAACACAGTATTCCACTGCATGGAAAATCATTATTTTTTCAAACACTTCACTACTGATAGACATTTAGATTGCCTTCACCTTTTTCCTATTAGAAACAATGCAGTGAATTTGCTTGTAACTATATCCACATTCATTTGTTTAAATGTTCTAAGTTCTGGAAGTGGAATTGCTGTGTCTGAGTATGTGTATTTAAAATGTTGATGTATTCCTTGCTATATTGTTGATAAGGCCCAGCTCTGTCGCCATGGTCTGATTCTACGTAACCTTTCCCAAGGTCTCTTCCATTTGTCTTCATGTTTCTGTGACTTATTGGATTACAGTTTACTTTTAGTTACTTATTCTCAAAATTGATTTCTCTAGTAGAAGGAGCAAATCCCGATTGAAATCCTTGTTTCTTTAAATAAGGTCATGTTAAATAGTATTTGTTGATTATATGTTGACATAGGAAAACTCTGTAAAGTAAATGCAGATTACCTTTTATTTATTGGTTTAAAATTCATTATAGGGATGAATTCAGTATTATCTATTTGGAGGTTAGGGGCAGTGAGGAAGGGGTAGAAGAAATAAATATTTATTATGTACTTTCATGCTTGATGCTGAATTAGATGTATGTGTGTGATATTTAATTTTCAAAGCTATCTTAAAATGAATATAATCATTCATTTTTAATAGATAAAGAAACTGAAGCTCATAAAGTTTGCCTAATACCCACCAATAAATGACAAAGTTTTCATTGGAATTCAGGTTTTTTGCCCAACTTAAGCACCCAATAGAAAGTCTTGTAAATTGTGGTTAGGCCCCCAACTAACTCTTACACAGAAATTTGTTAAATAAATAATGCAGCCATACTGTTTGATAACTTGAGCTGTCCTACTTATCTAACCATCTAACCATCATTTATAATGTTTGCTTATTATGTCTAATCACTAATTTCTCGACAGATTTCCAGTGATTATTTAAAATATTTATATGAAACACATAATTCAAGTATGATTGTTGTGAATACATTTCTCTTGCCCCAGTCTCAAGAGGAGCACTTTCTCTCCTGAATTCTCTGACCAGCTGTGAATACATTCACCTACCCTCTCTGCCACTCCCTTGGCAGGGGCACTGAGGGAAAAGCAAGGATTCTTCACTATGGATATGGGCCTGAGCCCAACCCACAGAGTGAATCTCAGTCCCTGTGCGGAGATTTTGCTGTGGCAGCTGCCAGGCTGTTGATAAAAGCTTGCCATACATTTCCTGGAGCTTGCTTTCTCTAATAGACCCAGGGTGCTATTCCTCTAGCATTTCTCTTAAGTTAGAGCACATAAAAGTCTTAATAAAAAGGTTTTCTTCTTTGATATTATGCAATTATGTTTTTTTAAGGTTGTGTTTATTTTCTTGCATCCTTCTAAATGTTGATGTTTCCACCTAGGCCGTCACCGATGGGTTATATATACTACTGAAATGAATGGTAAAAACACATTCTGGGATGTGGATGGAAGCATGGTGCCCCCTGAGTGGTAAGTTAAGTCAGAATTTTCTTTTAATTAGCTTGGAAGTAGTTGTTTCATTACACAAATATTTGTTGAATATCTCTTTATAAGATAATCAATGATATTCTGAAAGTATCTGTCCCAGTTGAGATGCTCGTGTAACAAGTTACCCTAAAATTTAGTGGCTTAAAACACAGTAAATGTTTATTTCCTTTAGCTTTTTGGAGTTCATACAAGACACACCCAGGATGGCTTATCTCTGCTCCAGGGTTCAGGCCTCAGGTGGAAGATATAAAGGCTGGATACTGGAATCATTTGAAGACTTGTTCACCCGCCGTTTGGCAGTTGATGCTGCCTGTCAGCTGGAGGCATATTTGGGGCATTGGGTTGGAACACCCTCATATAGCCTGGGCTTCCTGAGGCAAGTGCTCCAAGAGAGCGAGAGCACCAGGAAGAAGCCCTATTGCTTGGTCTGACTTAGTCTTGGAAATCATCCAATATCAATTCTATATTCCATTGGTCAAGGCAATTAGAAAACTCTGCCCAAGTTTAATAGGAGAGAACATAGACATTATCTCTTAATGGAGGTATGTCAACGCCATGTTATATAGAGTAGTGTAGATGTTTTTGAAGGGAAAACTGTGTCACATTATCTCCTGGGTATGGAGGAAGGGAAAGGCAAGAACTCTGGCTCAGATCTTATTTGGCAATTTGACCTTAAGCGAGTTCCTTAATGTCTATGGGGTTTCGTTTTCTTACATGTAAAGTGAGAGCCCCCAAATTCCTTAGATCTCTAAAAACTGAGTTTATATTAAACTATTTTTAAATGAAATTCTAAATGCTCTTACTTGAATTACTAAATTTTATATAAAATATCCCAAAGCCAAGTACTGTTATCTATTCCATAGATTGCTAAAATTATACCATTTGGTTGATATATATTTAAACTCTGGAGAGCCTTTCCAGTTAGTCTAGAAATTTTCACCAAAAACTAGAAATAAGTGTATCAGGTTAACTGTGACATTTTAGTCAAACTTGATCATCAGAAATAGTTTCAGGCTCTATTGAGTAGAAACTAGGATAATCTTATAGAGTACTCATTTCCATTCTAAAGACTGAAGTAGAAATCCAAGCATGTACCATAAGTGAGTGAAGTATAGATAAGAGACTGTAGGGAGTGGTGAGGACTGTAAGATCAGGGTAGAGGTTGATGCTGGAGATAGGACTTTAGTGT
This sequence comes from Macroglossus sobrinus, assembly GCA_004027375.1. Classification (NCBI taxonomy): domain Eukaryota; kingdom Metazoa; phylum Chordata; class Mammalia; order Chiroptera; family Pteropodidae; genus Macroglossus; species Macroglossus sobrinus. The sequence goes on along the minus strand of PVKZ01002612.1, from coordinate 138,156 downwards.
GATTTTACCTGGTGTAGGATGCAGTTTAACTTTATAAATTATAGATATAAGGGTAAAGAGAATCTGACCTTCAGTTTAATGCCTAGCTCTATTACCCTAGAAATCAAATTATATTTTATAAACCATATTGTGAGATAAAAATTGACCCTTGATTGGTAAATTGCATTTGGATTGAGAGGAATTATAAATGCCTGATGAATTAGCTATATTTGGGCTTCCCTGTGTTGCTGTTTTTAAAGCTGTCATGTCCCTTGTGGAGATGCGAATCCTGAAGCAACGCCCATGGAGTTGTTTTTAGAGATGTTAGCTCTTGTGAAGCATGAAGCTTTTAAGCATTACGCTTTTAGTTGCACCTGCCTGATGTGGTTCTCATCTCTCTTGAGCCTGTGCTGTATTATCTAGGGCAGGGGTCCCCAAACCCCAGTCTGTAGACTGGTACCTATCTGTGGCCTGTTAGGAACCAGGCTGCACGGCAGGAGATGAGTGGTAGGTGAGAGAGTGAAACTTCATCTGTATTTGCAGCTGCTCCCCATTGCTAGCATTACCACCTCAGCTCCACCTCAGATTATCAGGCATTAGATTCTCATAGGAGCACCATTCCTGGTGCTAAAAAGGTTGGGGACTATTGATCTAGAGAATCAATGAAAATAGCTCCTGGATGCTTGGGGGAGCTGTCACCTGCATGAACTACTGTGAAGACTCCTACTGATAGAGACACCTGATACTGTCCGGCTGGCAAGCTTTGTTTGGCGCCTGTCCTCTGTCCTGAGTCATCTGATGCCAAGTGTGTGTGGTCTGTGACAGTCAATGAGTCTTTCTGTTCAGTAGCTGCATAATCTCACCTAGAGAAGGATTTCCCTTTAGAAGCATCAGTATTTTTGACAGAATCAGAGAATATAATGAATATCTGTGGCTCACTTAATGTTCCCTAATCTTGTGGAAACATTAGAAGTCTTGTAGGAAAAATGAGTTCATTTGATCTATCTTCTCAGGCTCTTCATTTCTTTGAATCTGCCAGCAGCCAGTAAGGCTGCTAGGTCTACCAACAGATTAAGAAAAGTTATGCATGGTAGTACAAATGTCTACACATACCTCAAAAATAAAAAAACTTATTGTGTGGAACCTAGCACAGTACTCAGCTTACAAGTTTATTCATTCAGCAAATATTTATTGGGCACCCCACTATGCATCAGACATTAATAGGTTTATATATTCATAGTAGTGAGCAAAATATGTCCTTGCTACCTTGGAGTTTATAGTCATTTAATGAATACTAGCTGGTACACTAATACTATACCATAACTTAGTGTCTGTTATTTTTCCTTGTTAGAGTATCTTTATTCTAAGTTTAATAATACTTATGGCATTAGCAATGAGATGTTTAATTCTTTCAGGGATTTGTATTAGTTTAACTTCATTGAATAGAATACTCAAAGTATTTCAGAAGGTTGCAAATACTGTTTATGCCACTTTTGATTCCCTTAATTTAAGCAAGCTAACTGCCGCCATCCATACAGTAACACACAAAATTCTTTTATTTTTATTCTAGTACACCAACCAAGTAAGTAATCAGTGTCTAGATGAAATTTGATAAGGTAAAATGTTTTTGCGGGTAGAAAGGTAGAAAGTTTGGGCTATTTTATGCATAATAGTATAAAATTACTGTTTTCACTTACATCAGGAGAAAAAGATTGTGTGTGTGGTTTGAAGTATTGGAACTAAAATTCTTTGAACTAAGTTTTAAAAAAATATGTGGCTTGCCTAGATTTTTCTCTATTGTGTATATACTTTTTTTCCCACTTGTTGGCATCTTCCGTTTATTTCTATGTAACATAACGACTTCTTCCTCCATGTAATGCTTCAGTCTCTCCTCCTTGAATATTGATTTTTTCTTATTAAAATTAATGGTTAAGTTACTCAAGTAATACATAAACATTCTTTTAAAAACATGTTAATTGTGGTTGATCCATCCAGGTTGTTTTCACTAATCCCCAGTTTCCTTTGGAAGACGTAAGGGAGATAACAGCTCAGTGTGTACAGACTTCATTCTTCATTGTATTAGCTGATCATGATACAGTTATTTTTAGCAACAAATATAGCAACGGCAATAATATTTTATCTCTCTGTTCTTAATGGTTTTTTAGTCAGTCGCCTAGCTTCTGTAAATTATTGCTAGCAAATATTCTTAAACTTACATAGCATCATAAATTTTTCTTATTAACTTTAGTGTTAATTATTTTTCTGAAACCTCTTTCACTTGCCCTTTTCTCTGTAGCTGAGAAATCTTGTTTGTTTTTTCTGGGAGCTGCAATTATGTACCTGTCTTCTCATTCCCTTTTGTTCATAGGGACTTCTCTGTTTTGTGAACTCCAAGCCTCAGGCAATCTGGGATGAATCTCTCTCCCTTTCTTTACCATATAAACTCAGCTAGGCTTCTTGCTTACTTCCACTCTTTGTCCCTTGGACATTGATTCTTCCTTTCTCTGTCATTAGAAAAACATTTCTTTGTGTACTCCAAAGAAGCACTCAGCTTCCTTCTTTTAGACCATATTTCTTATACCTCCCAACAAATATCCTTGAAATTCAATGGTTAAACACTTAAAGCTGAAACACTTGTGAACTTTGAGCTGTAATTTAATAATTTTAACATAATAAATTATGTTCTACAGTGGTCAGACTTGAACTTGAATTTAAGATGCATGCAGAGACCCTCTTCTTCAACATTGGGTTTCAAAGTACAGCTTCATGAGCTAGAGCACCTTGAGCACACACAAACTCCACAGTCAGCCTCTAGTATCTCACAGTAATATTGTATTTCATCAATTTAAAAATACATTTTCACATCTAAAATTAGGATACATATTTTAATAGTGTCAGTTTAATTGTTGTCATTTTTCTTAGAGATAAAATAATGGGGTATCTTAATAATAGATCATGTCCTAGATTTGATGAAACACAGTAATGATAATAGCAATAGTTAATATTCCTAGTATGGGCAGGAATTTTTCTAGGTGTTTTATCATTTAATCCTTATACCATCCTTAAGAAGTAAGGATGTCCAGATGAAAAAACTAAGACTTAGAAAAATTGAGCTAGTAAGTGATAGAGCTAAGATTTGAGTTTAATGAACAAAATAGCTACAGACCTGCCCTCTTACCACTCCTCCCACTACGCTACACTGCCTCTTCATAACTGTCTTTTTCCCCTCTTTAAGGCATCGTTGGCTTCACTGCATGACTGATGATCCTCCAACAACAAAACCACCTACTCCTCGTAAATTCATCTGGACAAACCATAAATTCAACGTGAGTGGGACTCCAGAACAATATGTACCTTATTCCACTACAAGAAAGAAGATTCAGGAGTGGGTCCCACCTTCAACACCTTACAAGTAAAGACAATTACAAACAATTTAAACATGTAAAATATGGGGCTTTTCATGTAATTTTACTTTTACTGCTATTGTTAACTTGATTAAAATTATTTAATTAAGTATTGTCATTTCTTTCTTTTTGCCCTTATCTTAGCCATTTATCAGTTGCAAAATAGAAGCTTACATACAAAGGTAATTGAAGTAGGTTCCTCTTGGGGTGACCGCCCGGTTTATAGATTCCCCTGACCCCAGTGGTGTGTCTGCTTTGTGCCCCCGCCTCACTGCCATAACTGATGGGTAGGGGAAGACCTAAAGCTGAGATGAGCCCAACAGATCTCATGGGAATTTGAAATTTGGGTGGAGAGACAAACTGTAAGTTATCAGAACCGAATGGCTTTTATGTTAGCTCTCTAAGGAGAAGGTTATCAGAGGAGTACCTGTTTCCTGAGCTTTGATTCCTTCACAGTTTATTTGGATCTGTGAACTATCCCAGGATCCATCCAATGTTGTTACTTCTTTAAGCTAACTAGGGTCACTGCTTTTTTTTTTTGGTAGTTGTTTCTTAAAACAAAGGACTTTAATAATCAGATTGGCTCAGAGGATGAGTTGTAGGCAAACGATGTTCAGAGAAATGAGGGATCTTTGGAATTGGTTGTGTCTGGGTAGGATGAAAGGCAGTACCACATCCCTCTGTATTCTGGATAGAAAGTTTGCAGTTTCCGTAGTCAAATAGCTTATCAAGCTATTGCTTTTAGTTACCAGGATCCATGAGCCCCCTGAGACTAAAGTCCTTGGATATTGGTTTGCAGCCACTGTAGAACAATATAATGGTGATGGAAGAAGAAAGCAAGGATTATGAAGTCAGAAAGTTGCTTTCAAGGGCCCTGGATGACTTAAGGGAGAGAGTGAGCCTTGATTCTCCAATCTCAACTCAAGGCATGGAATGGAACTCTGGGAAATTTTATGACCTAGCTAACCTCCTCAGGTTACTTATATAAAAATTAAGGGATAGAGTGCGGTCCTGATTGTTGGTGCAGGGATATCTGGGAGGAGCTAGAATATCTTTGATTGTACATTATAGTCACCTCGGGAGGTTTTTTTAAGTTCTACAGGCCCAAGCTATTAAACTAGCATCTCTAAGGGTTATAATCACACATACACACACACACCAACTTGATGCCATTGCAGCTCAGGTTGTGAACTACTGAGTTAAAGAAAACACACCAGACTAGTTCTTCCAAAACTCTTTCTCAACCATAAAAAAGATAAAGTTTTCTCATGGCCTCACCACTGAGTATTCCTTACTTAGCTGGGTCAGATTGAACCTGGTGCTCTCAAGGTACTATGTTTAACTAACTGCGATTTGCTGATGGACCAAAGTGGAGGAAGACCACACACTAAAAGGTAGATTGAGGTTTCATATGCTCTCTCTATCTCCCACCTCCTAGCTTTTTTCTGTCAGGGCCTAAATCACTGCCTTCTGATGCCATGAGGAATAGACTGGCAAGGGAAACTTGTGAGCAACTAGGTGTCCTGTCCTCGCTGTTCTTTTCTGAGTCACGTATGTTGGGTATGGTCTTTATGGGAAAGGAGAAGGTGGAAAGAGGTGGTAATTAGGAAATGTCTGACCTGCACAGTTTCTGACCATGGTTAAGTAATCTTAGGATCTCTAAGAATGAAAGCAACAGGCAGCTAACTTAGGTTTTAACCTGATTTTTTTTTAAAGCTAACTTAATAGATTTAGGTAATAGACACTTGAATCAAGCTAGAAGATCATGACTTTTCTCTTAATTCCTAGACCTGAATTAATTCTCAGCATCAGAACCCGTGTTTTAAGGGCTGTGTTATAATAATAGAGATTTATATTATGAACCTTCCACCCAGCTACTTGTTTAGGAGATGTATCCTTGGAAAAGACAAATATTCCATAGTTTCTAGGGATCAGTTTATACTTTTTCCAAGTTAGCACCAACTTTGAGGGGATCGAGAACACTATGGCCCCTGGTGGTTATGGGAGGGAGATTGGACCCCATTTCATTGTAAGTCCACTGGGGTACAATTTCTCTTTCCTTCTCCCATCCCATGGTTTATTTCCTCAGTTCCTAAGTGTAGGTAGGATGTACATCCTTTGTAGAATTGGCTCCCTGCCCTGAGGAGTACGTATTGCTGTGACAAAAGGGTCAAGGGGAAGCCATTCGAGCATTCCCTCACTCCCAAAATCATAGGTAAAAAGCAGTATGTCTTTGGGGGTAATTACAGAGGTCAGTACAACCATCAAAAGATAGAAAGATACAGATGTGCTAATCTATATTCTCAAATGCACAGTGTATTTCCATTTGACCAGTGGGAAAGATTGGTGGGTCTTAGAGAATGACAGCAGACTCTACATTAAAACTTAATTTTGAGGTGATCCAAATTATAGTTGCTACTCCTGAAATGGTGTCTTTATTGGAGCAACTTAGTATGGCCTCTGCATCTGATATGTAATGATTGGTCTCACCACTGAATTTTTATCCATTTTGGTTTGCAGAGTTCACTAGCAGTTTGCTTTTACCTGGCATGAACAGAAATAGTTTTATAAATCTGTCCCACAGGTGTCAACTCTAGCTGTTTGCTGTACAAGGACATTCAATGCCTCACCAAACCATTGGATGTCACATTAGTCCACTGTGTTGATACAGGGTAGGAAATACCAGCTACATTAATACCTTGGTAGGACACATGTATTCCAAAGGATGAGGTCTGAATCTCCTAGCAATATAGGCACTTGAGTGCTTAGTAATATCCCCAAGGGTGTTCAGTGGTCTAGCACATGTTGAGATAGTCCTCCAGTTTTAGGAACCAGTTGCTACATCTTGCCCATTCTACAATGGAAGGCACAATACCTTGTGGCGCCCTGGATTTTAGAGACAGCATATACCAAGCACACAAGGGTTTTACACTTATGTAGTTACCAGGTGACCTGAAAGCTAGCAGCATAAAAACAGTCCCCGTAGGAGGCTTAGGCTGCCATGCAAGCAACTCTGCTCTTTGGACCTCTCAAAATATCTGGAAGATTGGGATACTTCCTGAAGTCAGAAACAAGTTCTCTACAGAAGAATCACAAAGGAAACACACATGATTTTGGAGCAAGCCCAACCTTCAGGAAGATTATTACTATTTTCCTTTTCAGGAGTAGCTCCAATTTGCTACTGGTAATTTGGAGACCACGCAACACCAGGTGCTATCCAATCCACCTACTCACAAAGTTGACCATTTCCAGTAACACTCCATCACCTAGTAAATGGGACCAGAGCATGCCACGAGGGCACATTTAGTTTGAGCAGATTTCTTCTCCTTCTGTGCCTTTAGCTACTCTATTCCCACACCTCGCCCCTTCCTATCTGTCTCTTTGCCCTCATGGAGAATTGTTGGCCAATTAACTGAGAAAAAAAGTCAAGCCTGGTTTATAGATCTTGAACAATATGCACTACCATATGGAAGTGTTACTGTATACCACAGCCCCTATCAGCAGTTCTCTTGAAGGACAGCAGAGGGCAGAATTTCAGCAGGAATCAAGAGGCAGGATTTCAAACAATGCCTTTTATCATGTATTTTGACTGGAAATGAGAGATTCTATAACCAATCACTAGCTAGATGGTCAGAGACTTGAAAAGAGTAACACTGAAAATTGGTGTGAGGGTTTGGGAAGGGCTTTGCAAGTGAACATTGAATCCAGGGAGATTTAGAGCAAAGCAGCCAGGTGTTTACAAACATCTTAAGCACAAATCCTTGTCCCAGCATTAGCTTCTGGGCAAATACAATATAAAACATATCTAAGGCCAGCAGCAGCACAGTGGCAAGTTCATTTCATTGGACTTCTTCCATTTGTGGGGAAGCTTGATTTGTTTCCATGGAAATAGAATGTTATTCTGAATTCAGATTGGCTTGCCTTGTCCATCAAACCTTGGCCAACATCAATATTCATGGGCTTAAGAATGTCTTAAGAATAATGCCCGTGGCCAAGAAATCACAGTAAAGAGGCCATGAACTCGTGTCTGCAAGAAGCCCTGCTTGTGTTCCTAACATGTCCCTGTTTACCTCACAGACATCATCTTTCTCATTCGTCTCTCTTAACACCTACCACATGTCAGTCATACCAGCCTTTGTAATCTTTTTAAATTAAATTGATTGGGGCAACATTGGTTAATAACATACTAGTTTCAGGATTATAATTTCATAATACATCATCTGTATATTGCATTGTGTGCTTACCACCCAACGTCTAGTTTCCTGTTACCACCATATTTTTTACTCCCTTGACCATCTTCATCTTCCCCTCAGCCTTCTTTTTCTCTGGTAACTATCATACTGTTGTCTGTGTCTATGAATTTGTTTGGTTCATTTGTTTTCTGTTTTATATCCCACATATGAGTGAAATCATATAGTTCTTGTCCTTTTCCATCTGACCTACTTCACTTCGCTTGATACTCTCAAGGTCCATCCATGTTGTGCAAATGGCAATATTTCATCATTTTGTATGGCTGAGTAGTATTCTATTCCATTGTATATATGTACCACATCTTTATCTAGTCATCAGTTAAAAGACACTTAGGTTGTTTCCACGTCTTAGCTATTGTGAATAATGCTGCAATGGACATCGAGGTACATACATCTTTACAAATAACTTCTCAAAATTTTCAGGTGGTTATCCAGAAAAAGTATTAATGGGTCATATGGTAACTCTAGTCTAACTCTAACCAGCAGTGTGTGAGGGTTTCCTTTTCTCCACATCCTCTCCAACAGTTATTTCTTGTCTTGTTGATCATAGTCATTCTAAAAGATGTGAAGTTGTATCTCATTGTGGTTTTGATTTGCATCTCATTAAATAGCTAGGTTCATTCTTGTCTTCAGGACTTTGTACTTGCTGTTCCTTCTGCCTGGAATAGTAACATCTTTGTGTTGCTCCCTCTTTTGTATCATTGATGTTTCACTTTACCAGTATCTCCTCAGCAAGGTCTTCTGTGTCTATCTAATCTAAAGTAGCTTTCTTGACATTTCTTATTTTAAAATTTTATTCATATAAATTTGCTTGTTCTATTTTCTTCACAGTAATTATTTTTCCTTTTTGAGAAAAGGCATGAACAAAATTCTTCCAGTAAATAATCTATGTGTTCCACATTTACTAAACACATACTCTCCACCTGAAGTAAACCAGTATTGATCAGATTTAATAATTTTGCTAGAGATGAGATAATGACTCAGTAGCAGACCTGAACTTCAAATACTGAAATTTCAGGAAGTAAAAGCCCTTGTGGGGAATAATGTTAAAGCATGCAAATAGTTATAAATAAAAAACTGAAAATGTTTCCTTAAGCGATTTTTGTAAGAGAAAGAAAAAGTACACTAATTGCCATGATGTCATGCTGTTTCCAAAAAGATTACTGATTATTTCAAGGGTTTGTAATCATTCGTGTGATCAGCTTGCAAAGACCTCTAGGCTGGCATCCTTACTTTAAATTATGTTTCTACTTATGGAGAAATCCTATTTATAACATTCTCCTCAAATAAAATGTAATTCATACACTGGTGTCAAATGTCCATGATGAGTATGAAATGCAGTTGCATCATAAGTGCACAGTAATCAAGCCACATTTGTCAGCTCTGGCTCCAGGAAAGCCACATCTGTCTGTGTATATTCCAAAGACTTATAGAAATAATGGAAATATAAAAATGAACATGTAGTGGTAGGTTGTTTAACAAATGCATTGGGACAGAACCTGTCCTAGAGGATTGTTTCCCAGGCTGATGTCTGGGATTGATCCAGCTCTCCTGGCTCAGAGCAAAGAGGATACACAGGGGCCACTGTGTTGCACATTTCACCTGTGTGAATACAATGTGAATGGTGTTCCCTGGGGTTGTGGAATAAATTAGTTCCGGATTAGCCACCAGAATGTGTCAGGGAGAGAATCCAGTTCCTGGAAAACATATGTCTGGACATCTATTGTTTGTGCTTGCCCACATTCCTTTTCCTTTTTTTTTTTTTTTGTCATAGAATCCTGACTTCTCTTGGCAATCATCTTTCCCTACTGTCAGCCATATGGGTCAGTGAATTTGTATCCACTCTCTAATTTTCAGATTATAGTATCACACTGGCTTTAGTGATTGGTTCAGGAATGAATAAATGACCCAAGACAGGCCAATGACACTCAAGTTGGAAATACTTGAAAAATAGAATTCCTCTTCTGTAAGACTTGAAGCTTGGATGATATATGTCAGGTGTAGCTAGGAGGCACTCCACCTAGGAAGGCAGCCTGAAAGTGAAGTCAGTGCAAAGGGAAGTGGAGCCAAGAGAAGGAACAAGACAGATGCCTGATTACAGTGTTTAACATCTGACTCCAGATGTGCCTGAAGCTAGAATTCATTTCGACTTTTTGGTTATATGAACTAATATTTCCCTAACACTTTTTTTTCCCCTGAACCTAGGTTGATACAGGCTTCTTTCATTTGCAGCTAAATATCCTCAATGATAAAACATCCTTATGACTTTATTACTTCTCCTGTACAGTAATGAAATTTGTTATTGGCATGTACCATCTTTCTTATTAATGTAACCTTGATTATGAATTTCTGATTCATAAATATGGGCATATTATGGATCAGTGGTGTTTGTTAGAATTTATTGGTATAAACTAATAAATAGTTTTATTTAAAGAACCTAAACTGTGTTGAAGTGGATGTAGACATTTCATGAAGGCTCTGCATGTATATTTGAGGATATATCCAGTTCTTTAAATTTCCTGTATGTAATGGCTCTTGGTGATTCCAGTTATAGAAAGGTCTGCAGATGAGCCAATCTGGCTGCATATAGCCTAGACTTGGAACTTAGAGCACAATAAAAGTGCTGGAAAATGACAAGTATTTTTATATCACTGATAAGACTAAGCATCAAGCCCACAGTCTTGAGTGATTTATGATACTCTTCAAAGCAATAGATAGAGAATGAAAAATTATGTGCCAGAACATCTGCATTCTAATTTGAAATTTAAACATTAAGTTACCATGAAAAACTATCTCTTTGCAGGTAGGATAAATGAAGTTAAGAGTTTTATTAAGGCAACACAGATCACTAGAATCATTAACTTTAACTTGAGCCAGGTGGAAGAAACAAAAAATTACTCATGGGAGAAGTGGTTGGCCATATATAAGCCATCCACACAAAATATACACATCTCACAAGTATCATCTAATGGAGCAATATTCAACCAGAGCTAAGAGAGGTGCTCATGGGGGTTATCAGAATCTGGGAGGCATCTATATTTTGAAAAAGCATATGTAACATTAAAACATAATTTTGCATTGGTAAAATGAATAAAACAATCCACCATATTATTTTTATAATACAAACTATAAGAAACAAGAGTCGGTTTTGTCTGGACATGTAAATTAAAACAAATATTGAGAATTAGGATCAGCAGCTAACAGATATGGGTTTTCTTTCTGGGGTGATGGCAATGTTCTAGAATTAGATAATGAATATGTTGTATAACATTGTAAATATACTAAAAAACTAGTGAGTTATACACAAAATGATTTTTAGATGGTAAAATTTATGCCATGAGACTTTTATCTGTCTTTAAAAAAGGATTAAGAAACTCAGTTCTAATGGATTGACAGTAATCCTATGTCCTCCACAGAAAAGAAAGTGATTTTTACCATACTATAGATCTTCTCAAAAGCAAGACTTTTTTTTCTGGGCAAGCACCATATGATTATTCCATCTTTGGGCAATTGGGCTTAACATGGATTGAGTTGATTCTCTTTCTACAAATTCCATTACCTGAATGAAGGTAAGGTAAGTATGGCTTGAGGCTGGATAAGGTTTGGAGTAAAGGTTGGGGAGAGGAATGTAAAGGAAGGGAGAGAGAAGAAGGAGGATGGGGATGCCAAGTTCCCAAGCATTGTAAAGCCACACAAAAGATGGACAGCAGATAGGGATGGCTGGAAGGCTGATCTGACTAGGATGTCCTGAGATTGCATTTAAAGACGTCTGACTTGGCATTCCTTTCGAGACCAAGTGGCCCCCAGCTGGAGATGGTGATCTAGAAATCATAAGAAGAATTCCACATGGTTGCAGAGAGAGGAGGGGATGGATTCCTTACTAGTGTTTGAGAATCTAGACTCTTAAAGATGCCATTCCTGGAACCAAGAAAATTCCATCTCCAGACCTAGAAGCACGAAAATGCCCATGCAGCTGGGACTGGAACTAATATTACCCAGACCACTGTCTGCCTGGCCTCCTTGAATTGTGTGGTGACTGCATGTTTTTTCCAGATTAGAAGGGATGCTCCTTTCATGATAAGAAAACCATTTTACATTTGCTTAGGCACTTTAAAAATAAAGTACTTTTTTCATATATCTTGATACATAGCCTAAACTCATAAATATATCTTAATGCAATGAGGACAATAATAGAGCTGGAAAAGCAATCGAATGTAAAATACTCAACTAATGTTTTCCTTGATTTGGCTACCTAAGAAGAGAGTTAGAAAGTAAAAATTGCAGCTGTTATTGAGAAAGTAAAAAAAAAAAAAAAAAAAAAAACAATTCAAATCTTAACCCTAACAACAAGTGAAGCTCTTGGTTCACAATTGCAGAGTTAGAAAGTTTTCATAATTATGCAATTGAATAGCATCATGAGACATGTTGAGGGAGGAAAAGACAAACATGAGGAAAAGAGAAACTGAGAAAAATAGTCATATTGTATCTCTAGCCCAGCTTGTCAGGAGAGGTGGGAAAGGGAGGAGTGAAGGAGTACCATTATTCTCCCAGCAAGGCCTCCCCTGAACCTCCCAGCCCCTATATATCTAGGTCACTTTCCTTTCTATGTTTGGCCTCTGAAAATGCACTGGACCCATTAATGAATTTATTCCTGGATTATATTGGGGGAGGAAGGGAGGGAAAAAGCCAAGCTCCAGATGTGAGCCTTGACTTGATTTGTGAATGGCTTCTCATCTTAATTCCTCTAAACAGGAAATCATAACAGTCCGCTCCAGGTCTCTCTCAGATCTGGGTCAATTTAAGCATAATCTCTCCCTCTCCTCTAACCTCAGCCTCTTGTCCTGCTTCCATCTCTTAACATGGTCAATACATTCTCTCTCCCCACACCCTGCAAACACATCTGTTCATTTTATTTTATTTTATTTTATTATTTTAATTAGTTTCAAGTATACAGTCCATTGTTTAGACATTTCTATAGTTAACCATTTCTTATTGCTCTTTCTCTCCCCTGCTCTCCAAATAGCCATTACGTTAATGCTAACTACATTCCCTATGCTGTGCTCCCCATCTTCATGACCAACTATCAACTACTATTTTGTACTTCTTTAACCCTTCACTCTATTCTCCGAGCCCTCCAACCCCCAACCCCTCTGGCCATCACCAGATTGTCCTCTATATGTCTGAGTCGTTTTTGATTAGTTTGATTTTTTTGTATCTTAGATTCAGCATATAAGTGAAATCATGTGGTATTTATCTTTCTCTGACTTATTTCACTCAGAATAAGAACCTCTAGGATCTGTTTTGTACGTGTGTTTTGCTTTACTCCACCTTTGACGCTTCCATCAAACAGGAAAGCAAGGTCATTTCCAGGGTTTCCTTTCCAAGGTGTTAGTTACATTGAGGGGCAAGTGAGAAGGGAACGGAAGGGAAAGGAAGAACAGCTGCTCTCCTCATTAAAAATGTTTTTAACTACAGATCTATAAGGGGAATGCATCTGGGGGAGAGGATTAGATGAGAGAGAGCTTTATCCTTTTTCTGATTAACACACTACCACCAATTATTGCTTGACAATACATCCTTGTGATATCTTTCTTAATAGTAATGCACCATAGAATTATATACTCGTAGCTTTCAGCAGTTAAGACCCAGCCTACCAAGGAACTATTCATCAAGTATTCCTCTTGTTAAAAAATTGTTTTAAAGGTATTTTGGTTTATTTTAACTCTGCTGCCTTCCCTTTGGCTCTCCCTGGTCCGGCCTAGGAAGTCCTGAGACCTCATCTGTGACTCCCAGTGCCTGTGTGTGTTTCCTTAGAAAGATTCCAACCAAGGAATTGTGGAGAAATGGAGAAAACAAGTCTCTTCAGTCTTGTGGGGACAGCCTCCCTTGTGGAGGAGATGCTATGGTGGTTTTGTTAAACATATATATATATATATTTTTTTTAATGAAGAGGAGATGCAGGGTAATGGGGATAATTCGAAAAAACTGGTTTACCAGAGTAATAGAAAGAGGGACTGGGAAAACAGCTGAATGCACTTCTCTTTCCTAAGAAATCCAAGCTCTCAGAGCCGTCCCTGAGGTTTGGCTGGTGGAACCCTGCCAGAGTGCCTGGAGATACCTCAGGGATGTGGTCCCCTCAGCAGAGCCTCTCTTCCCATTAAAAGTGGGGAGCAGAAGTGGCCTGAGTGCTGGATTTACCGGTCAGTACCGTTACTTTGCTCATCTGGTTTGCAGGCTGTGTCAGTCCAGGTTATTGCATTACTGATGAGGTTATTATGTCTGTAACCCCTCCAAGGTGAAGGACCGATATCCATGTTTGACAGGAAAGATTAGCAGTATAATTAGAACAGAATTTTATTTTTGCCTCCTCCTGTCTTTTCAAAATTTAATCCAATGGGAGAAGCTTTTCCCTTGATCTAGATGAAAATTCAGAAGATTCCATGTTTTTTGGGTTATCCTTATATAATAAACAGAGCTATAGTAACTTTAGGTCTCCAACACTATCTCCATTTAGGAATTAAGTTACACAGTTCAAAGTATTAAATTGTTTTTATCTGCAAAGTTATTTTAATCCACGAAGTTAAGGAAGTTTGTATAATAGTAGATGATGCAGTAATACATACCCCGAATAAAGGGCGAAAATAGATTTAATTCACCACTTCCCCTATGCAGCCAACCAAAGCAGTCTTAAATTTTTCTGGTTAGGTTCCATTCCCACAACCAGCTTGAGTATTTAGCTAATTGCAGAAATCATCTTTCAATTCCCTATCACTCGATATCCTCCACCCTCTCTGCTCCACAGGTGAATTCCTTTATCTTAGTTCAATTACATTCAATACGTGTGTGTTGAAATTCACAGTATGGACATGGTACTTGTTGTTTGTAAGTTTGGCATGGTAAGGCAAATTAGAGATGAGTACAATATGGTCCTCGATTTTCAAGCCGTCTTTGTCTTGCTCTATTATCTATCATCTATCTGTCATCTATCCATAGTGATGTGGTAGATACTGTTTATCAATAGGATCAATGGACAGATAGGTACAGACATACGGAAGTATGTATATAAACACATACATATGCACACAGAGATAAAGATGTATTCCACTGGAAGTGGAGGGGGAGAAGAGGCTAAAATAAGAGATTTTTTTAAAAAGCATATTGGCACATTTGCTTTATAGTGATACAAGCAAAACGTCTGAGGGTGGAATAAAGGGGCTATTATTACATCTTGCTGGGGAAATCATGAAACATGACCTTGAAGGCTCTTTATTGTCTGGCTTTCCTCCACCTCCCTAGCCCCGTCTCACAGAACTCTTCCCTGGCCCTCTGTGTCAACTACATTAACTTTCTTTCAGTTCCTCAGACCAGCCTTGTTCCTTCCTCCCTGGAGCCTTGGAACATAATCTTCCACCTGGAATAGTTTGTTTTTCCATTGTCACCTCAGAAAGCTTCCCTGGTAGTGTCTTTCCCTATTCTCACAGCACCCAGTATTCCAGATGGTACCCCTTAAAACTGTAACCAAACAACCAAAGTAAAATTAGATGCTCAGTCAGTATCTTTTGCCCTCCCCAGAATGTAACTCCACAGAAGAAACATGTCTATCTTGGTCTTCAATATATTCCCAGAATTTGTAATAATTCCTTGTATATAGTAGGTACTCAATACATATTTTTGAATGAATTAATAAAAAATAGAATTTAAAATTTTTTCTTCTCCTCTCTCTTTCAGTCCAGCTCTCCTTTCTTTCAATCCCTTATTTCTCCTGATAATATTTGTTTCTCTTGGTTGTACACACCCTTACAAGTTCTGTGGTCTGTTAGAACCAGTCTGTGAACTGAGAGAAGGCCTTCTGTTTGTTCTCCTCTGTATATCTCATTCTGAGGGATATAATCTAGGTGTTGAAAATAATTCCTTCAGAGATGTTCTTTGGGGTTTGTCTAAGGCGAGGGGTTTGTCAAAGTGTTATCTTTGGACAGAAGCATCAGTGACACTGGGGAGCTTGTTTGAAATGCAGTCGAAGCCCAGCCTGGGTCTAGATCCTCAGGTGATGGTACACATTAAGCACTGCTATCAAAAAGCTCATCTCCTAGGATTGGATGGGCAGAGAAAAAAAAAAAAAAGTCAAGTCATGTGATGTATCCGCTGCGTCCTCTTCGGAGAAGACAAGATGGAGTTAGGAGTGCAAAAGGTTTATTGGAAGGTAATAAAAGAAAGATAAAGGAACCTGCAGAACTCAGTAGGGGAAGCTGCCCTACCATGGTGCTGCTCAGACCCCCATCAAAAGAAAGAGGAGAAGAAGAAGGTTGGATATAGGGAGACGCTCACATGGCAGTGTAATTCTTACAAAGACTTAGCTGACCCAGTGCGGAGATCCAGAGCAAAGATTTCACAGTAGCAGAGTCAGTGCTGAGCAGAAATGGCCCCATCCTTGTAACCCTGCTATGCTCAGTCATTGGCAGAGGACTTCCCAGGAAGAGCCTGGCCTCTGCATGAAAGCCGAGACAGAGACAGAAGGTCTTAACAGCTGGAAGCTGTCAGCTCACTGCATCCCTTGAAGCTGAAAAGGAAGTTCTTTTTTTGAGGGAGATCCTAGCAGTATACCCCCATGGCTGTTACATGTAACATCTGAATGCATCTTTCCATGCATTTACTAGTTTTTAGAGGTTTCTTGCAACATTACCTTGCAAGAAACCTATGAAAACTAGTAAATGCATGGAAAGCAGATTTAAGAAAAGACTACATTAAAGGAAGCTTGGCTTATATATTTTTCTAGGACCGTTTATGTTATATTCCTTCAGGAAACAGTCTCCCCAAGGGCCTCTGGAAGACAAGGTCCAGAGAAAGTTTTCCCTTAGGGAGACCAGGGAAAGCCCATGTGAACCAATATGGTGCCCCTGTATTTATAAGATGTGTGAGTCAGTAAACAAGACACAGTGGCCATGGGTTCCTGAGCTCACCCTGTGCAAACTCAGTAAGGCCCAGCTACCCAGGGGCAGACCTGATACTGACTGGTAACCTCAGAACCAGAGAAAATAAAAACCCAGAGGAAGGAGATGGAACAGGAATGGCAGAGCTTTGGGAGGAGAGTACAGGCCCTGTGGTTAACCAGAGATGCCTCCACATTCTGATTTTCACTGTCATGCCCCTTCCTTATGCACGTCTGCCAGGGCAGCCAACCACATGCACAAACACATTCACAAACAACAAAAACATACACATGCCAAATTCACAGCCACCCTCATGTACACTTAAGCCTTACGCACATATAATTCTCCAACCCTGACATGAGTTTGTATGTCTATACTCTGCTATTTCAACAAACACTTGCACACCTGGTACCACATTTCTAACACATCCCCTATGTGAGCGCTTTTATCTGGAAAGAAGTTTACACGTTTCTATAGAACAGTAGAGTGAAGGGAGCAAGGGCCCAAACATTGCTCACTTGGGGTTGAAACCCATCTTCACCACTTTCTACCTGGATGACCTAGGGCAAGCTGGTCAATCTCTCTGTCTCATTTTCCTCATCTATAAAATGAGGGTAATAGTAGCATTTACAAAACAGGTTGTTGTAAGAATACACTAGTCAATATTTGTAAAGTGCTGAGAATGGGCCTGGTGCATCATAAGAGCAAAGTGAGCATTGGTTATTTTCCTTCTGGGAGTTCTCCAGTCCTAGGGATTCCATAGCTTCCCTGACTCCCTCTCATAAACTGCCCCTCCCCCCACCCCTATACCAACCTCCATGCAGTTGCCAGCTCACTTCACCAGGCAGGAACAGCTCTCACTAGAATCTCTTTATCCCTCCTCCCCTCCACTGTTAAGGTTTTTGCAAATGGATTTGTGGAGAGTACAAGGGGTTTTGTATCTGCCTGTCTGCAAGGATATGAGACCAGGCATCCAGTCTCCAGATTCCTGCAGTGCTGGTTTGTCTGGCTGATGACCACTGCTATCTGGACAGGGAATGAGGGCTTTTCCCAGGGAAGGGCAGGGGGATACTGCAAGGTTTCAGCGGATTACCTTTTGATTGGTTTGTGAGAAGAGAGATGCTTCTCCATTGATCTGGAGATCGATCGATCTATCTATCTATCTATCTATCTATCATCTATCTGTCTATCGAACATCTTTCTGCCTATCTGTCACAGCCCATAGCTCTGCCACGCCCCTTTCTTAGTGTAATTCTTGCAGAGAACTGTTATTCCTCCAAGGGAGAAACAGAAAAAGGTCTGTTTGTTTCTTCTCTCTTACTCCGACTCAGCTCAAAGCCTCATCCCTTCCACCCAAGACAATTCATTTCCCCCTCGACTCCTCTCTGGGTTGAGCGGATTCCCAGGTGAACTGAAGCCCAGAGCTATTCTCATCTGGTTGCCCTGGGAGTTTCAGCGCTCTGGGTACAACCTGTTCCTCCATCCTTCCCAGCCCCTCCCTCCCTCTCTCGCTGGGCTGCGCCCTCCTCAGCCCCCCTCCCTCCTCTGTCTGGGGCCCCTGCTGCGCCCTCCAGAGAGGCGTCCGCTGCCACGATACCAGGGCATGGGAGGAGGGGAGAGGAGGAGGGGAGGGGAAGAGGCGGGGAGCGTGCGGGGTGGAGGCCAAGCACCGCCGCGCAGCCTGAGAGGGGCGGCTGAAGGTTGCATCCGCTGGAAGGAGGCTTTTGGCTGCTTGGTAACCGGCTGCCAGAACAGAGAGAAAGACAGAGAGCAGGGCAGCGGTTTCTTGACGTCAGGACCAAGCGAGGGGATCGCATCAGCACCCCCGGCCCGCCTCACTGTTCGCTTGGCCGACGGCGCGAGAGCAGCCCCATGCGGGGCACCCACGGAGTGTGAGGAGGGGGCTCGGGAGCGGGTCGACAGGGTCGCAGCATGCCCCCGGCTCCGGGGTCATGGAGATCGCCCTGGTGTCCCTGGAGAACGGCGGGGCCATGACCGTCAAAGGAGGAGGTGAGGCCCGGGCAGGCTGTGGCCAGGCCACCGGAGGAGAGCTCCAGTGTCCCCCTACGGTTGCGCTCAGCGATGGACCCAAAGAGCCAGCGCCGAGGGGCTGCAGCGTGCAGAGGGGCGCAGACCCGGGAAGGCGGCCTTTGCCTTCTCTGCCCCAGTCCAGGCAGCTGCCTCCGGTGGACGAGGAGGGAGAAGGCGACCCCTCTCTGGGCACCGAGGAGGACCAGGCGCCGCCGAGCGCGGGGGCCCTTCACCACCAGCGCATCTTCATCAACATCTCCGGGCTGCGCTTTGAGACGCAGCTGGGCACCCTGGCGCAGTTCCCCAACACCCTCCTGGGGGACCCGGCCAAGCGCCTGCGCTACTTCGACCCCCTGAGGAACGAGTACTTCTTCGATCGCAACCGGCCCAGCTTCGACGGCATCCTCTACTACTACCAGTCCGGGGGCCGGCTGCGGAGGCCCGTCAACGTGTCCCTGGACGTGTTCGCAGATGAGATCCGCTTCTACCAGCTGGGGGACGAGGCCATGGCGCGCTTCCGCGAGGACGAGGGCTTCATTAAAGAAGAGGAGAAGCCCCTGCCCCGCAATGAATTCCAGCGCCAGGTGTGGCTTATCTTTGAGTACCCGGAGAGCTCGGGGTCTGCGCGGGCCATCGCCATCGTCTCGGTCTTGGTCATCCTCATCTCTATCATCACCTTCTGCTTGGAGACCTTGCCCGAGTTCAGGGATGAGCGTGAGCTGCTCCGCCACCCCCCGGCGCCCCACCAGCCTGCCGGGCCTGCCCCGGGAGCCAACGGCAGCAGAGCCCGGGGGCCTCCCTCAGGCCCCACGGTGGCACCTCTCCTGCCTCGGACGCTGGCGGACCCGTTCTTCATCGTGGAGACCACGTGTGTCATCTGGTTCACCTTCGAGCTGCTGGTGCGCTTCTTTGCCTGCCCCAGCAAGGCAGAGTTCTCGCGCAACATTATGAACATCATCGACGTGGTGGCTATCTTCCCCTACTTCATCACCCTGGGCACCGAGCTGGCAGAGCCGCAGCCGGGGGGCGGAGGAGGGGGTGGCCAGAACGGGCAGCAGGCCATGTCCCTGGCCATCCTCAGAGTGATCCGCCTGGTCCGGGTGTTCCGCATCTTCAAACTCTCGCGCCACTCGAAGGGGCTGCAGATCCTGGGCAAGACCCTGCAGGCCTCCATGCGGGAGCTGGGCCTGCTCATCTTCTTCCTCTTCATCGGAGTCATCCTCTTCTCCAGTGCCGTCTACTTCGCGGAGGCTGACAACCAGGAGACCCACTTCTCCAGCATCCCAGATGCTTTCTGGTGGGCAGTAGTCACCATGACCACGGTGGGCTATGGGGACATGAGGCCCGTCACTGTAGGGGGCAAGATCGTGGGCTCACTGTGTGCCATTGCTGGGGTCCTCACCATCGCCCTGCCGGTGCCTGTCATCGTCTCCAACTTCAACTACTTCTACCACCGGGAGACGGACCACGAGGAGCAGGCAGTCCTTAAGGAAGAGCAGGGCGGCCAGAGCCAGGGGACAGCGACGGACAGCAGAGGCCAGCGGAAGGCCAGCTGGAACAAGGGCTCCTTCTGCAAAGCTGCGGGGTCCCTGGATAATGCAGAGGGAGCCCGAAGGGGCAGCTGCCCTCTGGAGAAGTGTAACCTCAAGGCTAAGAGCAATGTGGACTTGAGGAGGTCCCTGTATGCCCTCTGCCTGGACGCTAGCCGAGAGACAGATTTGTAAGGGGAGATCCAGGCTGACTGGTGACAGTGGGGTGGGGACAGTAGAAGCCTCCTAAACCTGGGTATCTACTTTATACCACAGAGTATTTCAGACCTACCTATCACCTAAGTCTGTCCCTCTTCCTTTCACTCCTTCCCACCCTCCCTCTCTCCCTGGATCCCCCCATTTTCCTCTTCTTTCCATGACACCAAGGGTCGCCTATTTTTAAAAAGTACCACATTCCATGACGCAGGAGCTGTTGAAGTGGTAAGCACTATGAGATGGATGTATTTGTAGCCAGTTTCCTATACTCAGCAGAGGAATAACCCAAACAAAAATGACTTTAAATAGCCCAGATCCCAAGAGATTTTTGTAACCCCCCCCAAACATCCATGTGTTCCAAATTTGCTTAACACATGATTATATATATTGTGTGTGTGTGTGTGTGTGTGTGTGTGTGTGTGTGTGTGTGTGTGTGTGATATTATTTTTATGGCTGGTGAGTGGATTTTTGTACTATAGTTCAGATGGAGATATTTTGGATATATTTTTAAGGCATATGTCATATTTATGGAAGAGAAAGTTACTGTGATGTTTTTCTGTGATACCTGTATTAGAGGCAGAGACTCTGGTTATGGCTGTTCTGGTTCCTGTGTCTGTAAGCCTCTCTCTTTTGTGGGATGTGGTATTGGTGCTTTGTGTCTAGGGCAGGGAATGTTCTGGAAAAAAGGCAAATCTGACTTTTTCTGTGCGCCTTAAACAGTTCTTGTAACTTTCTTCGAAAGGCATTTTAATGATGCTGGGGGAAGGCTTCTGATAATTCATGCTCTTTATTTTTATCCCAGGAAATAAAATGTTACTTGGTTGAGGCAAGTGTTCGTTTTCCTACAGCTAATGTATTTTTTTGAAATTGAAAAAATATAGTCTGTCACTTGCTGTTTCTGGTTTTGGAGTCAGAGCAAATGCCACATTGATTGGGGTAGAAAACTTGGGATGCCAATGATTGGATCAACATCTTTTTGCTGGGCCCCCTCTAAGCCTCATAGAGGAGGAGTGAGCTTCGCTTGTTTCAGGCTGTTGATGACTTGGACACCCCTGCAACGTATTGTCTGATGGTGTTAGACTCTGTGTGGAGTGGGGATGAAGCTACAAGGCAGAGGGTGATCAGCCCCACAACAAAGGCTCCCCGCTGTGGCCTCCTGGGGCTGGATTTCTAAACTCTCCTTTGTCTGCAGGTTTTAAGTCCTATTTACCAAGGCTCTCAACAGCTCTGAGAAATAAGCCTGACTCTCTTAGGCAGGAAACCTGTTCATAAAACAGAGCCCTGGTGTGAAAGTCATGGAGGGAGGGAGGAGAGAACAGCACCTGGTTACGCTTCCCAGCCAACCACTGTGTGGCAGAGAAGAGTGCCCTGCCCTTGTGGAAGCCAAACCGAAGGATCTACTTGTCTACATTAAAGGGTGGTTTCCTTTGTGGCCTTGCCCTGGGTAATCTCTAAACTCAGCATGAATCCCTTTGTTTATTTTTCCCTGGATGGTTGCAGAAAAACATCACAGTAGGTATAACACTGCCTGCAATTTCTCTCTGGGATTAGCTTTTCCCATGGGCTCTGAATTTCTGCTATTGCTTTTTCTGCTAAATAATCCAAAGACTGGTCATTTTACATCCTCAGCCCAGTTGGCTGATGGTCCACAATCACACCTCCCCCACAGCAACAGTGAGCTTATCAGTTAGTTCTGGGGGTACATCCAGGTCTCCAGGGAAGATCTACCAAACTGATGTCTGGGAATTGTGGATTTAAATAAGACACCAACACAATAATAAAAGCCAGTGTCTGTGACTGCCTGGAGTCATTTCCAGTCAGGAACTGTTAGCAGCAAATCTGAGGAGAAAACAGAAAGATTTTGCAGGCGGGGCTATGTTGTTTTTCATTACATGCTGAGGCGAAGGAAGAACAGACACTGTATTTATTTATAATTTACAATCTGCCTAAAAGCAGGGCATCTTGCCAAAGCTCAGCCCCACACAGTCTCACCCCCAAGCCCTCTTTGGCTTTAAAGCTAATTTGTGGGACTGGACCACCTGGTTCTTTCCAGGCTCCACCCTACTTTAAAGACAAAAGAGCAGTTACCACCTTGGACCTGAAGGTCTGGTCCTTTAGGCTTAAGCAACAAAGAGCAGTGCCCAGATCTTAGATGTATCCAGGTGCCTGACAGATGTTGGTCCAAGTAGAAAAGCCTGCATCTTTATAATGTTCAGTAAATGAGTGTAAGCTTATTATACAAATCCTCAGGGATGGAGTGGAGGAAAGGAGAGAGTGAGTCTCCTTGTTTTGTGTGGGGTGGGAGAAGGGATTTCTGCAGAGCAGGTTTATAAAGTGTATCAAGGCGGGTTCCAGAGGGCCTCCTGGAGTAGGGTACCCTAGTCCCCTGCTCCAGCCTCCTATCCAGGTACCTGTCCTGAGGCACTGGGAGGGGCGCCAGATAGGTAGTGCAGGTATTTCCACATCTCTGTCTTCTCCGTGCACCTGTTGCTATGGTTCACTCTAGACATCATGCTTCGCCTGTTCAAATGTTTAGCAGGAAAGGAACTTGAATGTCAAGGCTGTTATGCAGGCTGCCCGAGGTAAGGGGCTCCTTCTGTTCTCTCCCACCCTCCCCTGCTCTGCTGTCATTGATTTTCCACAGCCTTTATCTTCCTGAGGAGATTAGATCAAGTGGCCTCAGCCAAGCTTTTTATCCAGATGTTGCTTCTTGGCCCCTGCAGCAGGAAACCATCCCTGGGTTTACAATGTACCAGCGTCGGCAAGCACAGCACAGTGAGCAGGGTCGTGCTTGGTCTGTGCTTGGTGACAGGATATCGTCTCCACTGCAAAGCATCTAGTCCTCTCTTTTTCACTATTTTCTTCTTCTCCTGCCTCTATGCTCTCTGAACCCTAAGAAATGGCAGATTAAAGCCCCAGCTCTTTAATTCACCCTGCCTGAGACATTTCCTGCAGGGGAAAATGAAACAGAATGCAGCCCTTGAAGAAACTTTCCACTGAGTTGAGTTTTGAGTTGTTCTAGTGTTAATGATATGAGCACTTCCAGATGGCAAAGCTTCTCTTGGTGCAGGATACCTTACTCCAAGACCCCTCCAGAAATGGCAGGCCATGCACAGTGAAGCGTGACCCGGGGTTATGTTCACGTGTTCTACTCTGACCTCAGCAGAACCTACCTACTCAGTAGCTACCTGGACCCAGCACTCCTGGATGTGCTGAGGACACTGGAACAAATATTGGTATGTGGTCCTGCCTTCATATGCTTCCAGTCCCAGTGGGGAGGCAATCAGTGTAAGAAAAAAGCAAACCATGCACGACAGTGTGTGATCAAGTGCCTTGTAAGGCTTCCAAAATGAGGTGTTACGGGGTCAGGAGTGGGAGGTGAGGAGAAATGGAAAAGAGAAGTTTCTGGAGACCTTTAAGGGTGGCTAAGAAGAGGGGAGGGCATTCAGGATGAGGGAAATGGGAATAGTGGGCTAGAGGAAAATGGATGCCCTGTCCCCAACACAGACATTCCGGGATGGATGGTTCCTGCTCCCAAGGACCACAGTAGGACTTCCGGTTTTACCAGTTGTTTAGGGCAAGGGTTGGCAAAAGTTTTGAAAAGGACAAGATTCTAAATATTATAGGCTTTGTAGGCCAAGAAGCAAAAGTGAAGCTATTATTATTATTATTATTGCAGGTACTTACATAACTGTTTAAAATGCAGTCATTTAAAAGCGTCAAAACTAGCCTTAGCTTGAGAGTTATACATCCCTGTCAAATCAGTTTATCAGTCACACAGAGGCTGCCCCCAGGCCACCCCCTTATGCCCATGAGCCCTGAACTGGCTCCGGATTTGATTTTATTCCATTGAACTTGCATTTCTTACAAATGCCAACCCCGGGCTTAGAGAGGGGATCTCACTCATGCTGGCTTTTCCTAGACCAGAGACAAACTTATTAGAAAGATGTAGCTTACTTCTATCTCCTCATGAAAATTAGATTTTTCTAGGCAGCTATGGGATGGGCTTCTCCATACCTAAGGAGGGAGAAGAAAATGCCAAATTGGAAATTCTGCCTAGGACTCGGCAGTGCATTTCTACTGAGCCATTGGCAGAAGTTGGCCCAGACTGCCAGGAGTTGGGCCTTCTTCTCCTCCCAGCCCTTGGTCTTTCCCTGGACATAACATTACACATGGAGCCTTGAGAGTGCACTCACCTGCCCCTCTTCACGTGGCTCTTCTCTGGCTGTAGATATGGGCTCTGGGCTGGTGTGGCTTTTGTGTGCTCATGGTGTGCATATGGAGTGTACACATATAGGAGTGTTCATGGTGTATGGAGCGGGGGGTGGGGGTGTGGGGGGTGGGTGTTGGCCCAGCCTGGAGCGAATCAACTTCAGATCACAAGTCCTCAGACAGAGCAAAATGCTTGTTACCTTTTCTCTTAACTGGCATTTATTTTATAATGTGAGACTTTGCACCATTGCAATGTTTCAGCTGGAAGGAACCTCCCAAATAGCCTGGTCTGTCCCCCTCTATTTACAGATGAGCAAATCAAGGCCCGGAGAGAAGAGGTGATAGACCCAAGGTCACGCCCCCTGTTAAAGTAACCTAGTACAGGAATTCTTTCCCCCGACTCCTAGGCTGGATTTCTCTCTGCGTTCCACTCTGCGCCTTCTGCATGAGAGCCTCCAAGTTCTTATTAAGCTGCTCCTCACCCCGCCTCCTGAGGCACAACCCTGCCACATCGGTTTATCTACATCCAGTCTGCCTGGGAAGGCTGCCTCCTGGGTCTCCAGTCATGCTTGTGAAGCCCTAATCTGTCTCCTCTGATTTGATTTTACTCAAATCAACCTGCATTTATTGAAAACGTCAAGCCTATGTAGAATATGGAGATACAGCACTGTGGTAAACAGACACCTGTATACAAGCATCTCACTGTCTAGGGAGGAAACTAAAACATTTATAATCTAGTGTTCTTAGAACTATCATTCATTCATCATCCATTCACTCATTCATTCATTCCTCCCTGCATTCAACAAATACTTATTTTACAGCATTATTTACTATGGCAGGCACCATGCCAGGCATTGGGAATAACTGGCAAGGGATCTTCCATGACTGGTTTTCCAGTCTGTTGGGAAGAATCAATAATCAAGTGAGAAAACGAATATTTTGCTAGATCATTTTAAAATTGAGTTAAGAACCATGGAGGAAATGAACAGAATTATAATCGGGGGAGCAATGTACTAGTTAGAGAGAAGCATGGTTAAAGAAGAGTGCATGTGAGCAAAGCATGAGAAAGCATGAAATGAGGCGGGGAGAGGGGGACAGCAGTGTGGGGACTCTGGAGGCATCAGAAGGGAGCATGTGTTTTCTTGCAGAAGCAGAGAGGTGGAGACCTCAAGTAGAAAAGGGGGTGGGGAAAAGCCAAGGCTCCCTGAAGAGCTCTGGGCAGCTCTTTTGATCTTAGCAGCACCCCTGGGCCCTCAACACTGTGGAGCAGGCACGAGGCCCTGCCAACCCAGGCAGCACACCCAAAAGAGATGTGGTGGGACCGTCTCACTAAAGGAAGCACAAAACAAATTTTGGCTGATGGCAAGCAATGGGTTGAAATCTGATCTTTTTTTTTTTTTTTAATTTGTGAAAGCAGGCCAAGACCCTTAATGCCAACCTCGATTGGTTGGCCAACTTTTAGGAGACTCTAGCCTGGGGCTGAGGGCTGGAGCAGGTTGAAAGTTGGGGGTGTGTGTGGTGGTGCAGAGTAGGAGGGTGGGCATGAGCCCTGGAGACCTAGAGTTCCTCATAACTATTCTAAGACCAAGAACAGAAACAAGAATAAGAAGGGATGTGGTGCTTTGTCCCAGAGCACTGTGGGAAAGACAAACTTCTGTGTGCAAAGCGTGTTATTGCCCAGAAATCCAGAGTAAGAACGCCACTTGCACCTGAACAGTAAACTTGGCTTGGCCCCCCAAAGCGTGCTTCATTGTGGTTCTTTCAGGATTGAAGGGCTCTGGAGGAGGACAGCAGGTTTCACCTTTCAGCCCCTTCTGGTAACTCACTGGTAGGTAGTAGGCCTTCTCCCATGTGTGTGAGCCTCCCTCGGGAGAACAGAGAGGTGTGGACTGATGACCAGCAAGGAGGCTCGCTCAGTGTCTCCCTCTTCTCACTGTGTTCTCTGTACCCTCTCTCACGTGTAACTTTCTGGGCCCAGGATAAGTCATTTCTGCCTTCTACAGGTGTCTCTTGCTTCTGTCAGTCCTGGACACTGTGATGGGGATAGGAATGAGACCGAGTCTGCTCTCAGGACACTCAGACTGACGTGAGCAGGCTACTCCTGCCTGTACACAGGAGACTCATGCAAGAATCATAACAGAGAAAATCAAGAGTAAAAACAGAGAACCAGCTGTAAATGTTCCTAAAAACATAATTTTGCTCAAAGGTTTTGGGGATTGATCTAAGTCCAGTAGACTTATTTGAACAAGGATTACCAGAAGAAATGTGAAGTTAGAAGTGTAAAGTTAGAAGCAGTGTGAAAAAAAAAGAAAACATAGATTCAGTGCTTATAGATTCAGTCTTTCCATCCTCCTGCCTTTGTGAACCCTCCTGTCAGCTCCCAGAGCCCTCTCATGTCACTTGTCACTCTGTTCCTTGAATTGATTATTTGTGCCATGTCTTCTCTCTCAGGGTGGGAGCTTCCCTGCTTATGGCATACGGTATCTCGTGACTCATTGTGGCTGTCAGCACCGTGCACATGGCCTTTGATGTGGATCATGCCCTTGTGCTCCAATATAGTGAGAGATCAGCAGTGCTGAACCCCAAGTTTTACAAAGAAAGAAGCAACTTTGCTTTTTTTTCCTTATAGCGATTGGTCTCCTACAATATCTGAAGTCTAATTCTATGAGTTTTGGTTTCATGGTTTGGTGATCCTGTAATTTGTGTTTCATCACAAGACCTGCTTTTTGGGAACTTCTGAGGGCTTATAACGTGAGGCTATTGCAATGTAACTTTCATTATAAATTTCCAAATTAGTGAGATAATAAAACTGAAGATTTATGGAGCAGCTTTGCTCCAAAGAGTGGAAGGAGCTTTCTTTTGGGCATATATAGTAAACAACTAAGATCACTAAAACCTGAGTGGGTACCTCTTGGTAACCCACGCTAGTTACAGGAAATGAACGGGAGATATCCATGCATATTTGTTTGATAAAACTTTTATTATTGCAATAATTTGTACTTTTTAGATGGTTGTCAACTGGGAAATTGATGCAAGTGGTCTCAGTTGTGCCTAAGTGGCCAAGGCATCCAGTTGCAAGGAAGGAAGTATCTCTCACAAAATATCCAGCTTGGACAATGGACAGTGGTTTGTACTTTTGTTCCTGTATAGTACCTGCTCTATAATGTATCTGTTACTTTATTATTGTTATTTATTATTCTTTGGTTGTAGAGAAGTCACCTATAAATCATACATCACTGGACCACAGGTTGAAATGGAGTCTGGGGTGGACATAGTAACCTCCTCATGGCCTTTCTGCTTTTATTTCACTGTCCACCTCTAGTTCACTCTACATGAGACTTTCAAATTAATCTCTCCAAGGACAATTCCTATCAACAGGTCTTTCCAGTATTCCGAAACAGAATAATTTTAGTTTCTTTAACCTGACTTTTAAAGTTCCTCATAATGTGAAGCTAAATCTTCCTTTCTAGTTTTCCCTTTCTTTTTGTTATCTACCCTTAAAGACACTTATACTTAGTAGCTGCAATGGACAAAGTCATGGCCCCAGATGCCAGCCTTCAACATGCCTTCTCATTAGTCAGCCTCATGGTTGGAATACCTGACTCTTATTTTCATCTCCTGAAATCCTACTCATCTTTTAATGTGCAGCTCAGATATCTTCTCCTCAAAGGAGCCATCCTCAGTCCCTCCAGCCCAAAGCCATATCCTTTTCTTTGGTGCTCCTATTGTAAACACATTCTGCTCAAACTCCAGTCAGTTGTTCACCTACCTCTCCCATCTAAGCTCAAACAAGCCCTTCCTTCAGAGCAGGAATTGGCTCGTCATCTTCTTGTTCACCTCAGTGCCTGGAAATGGGCCTGGAATAGAACAGTGCTCGATAATACTGCTCTTGAACTGAATTGGCTCCTCCTATCACTTACCTGTACTGTAGAATCAGGTCTCCCAAGCCACTGGATTTATAAACTAGCTTCACCATCATTTCCATATGTGATGTGTTGAAGAGGTACCTGCTGTGAGTGGGGGAACTAGGTTAAGTGCTTGTCAAGCTTTTTTATAATACAATAAAATACATCACTCTGGGTCTCCGCATTGAATACTGTGGAACAATCATTAACACAGCCATTCCCTGGAATCTAGGAAGCTGTGGAAGCATGGCCCTCATTTCACAGTGTCATTGCTCTCCTTTTACTCACCATATGTATGGTCCAGGTAGATGATAACATTTGATATGAGCTGGGATTCCTAGAATTAGAAAGATGGAGCACTCTCTGGGGGAGGATTCAGGGAAGTGTTTTAGACACTAAGGAAGAGCCATGGGGTGGAGATGGAGGACAGACTGGTTTGAGGGATAGAGGTGGAAAACTGGAGAAATTGTCACTCTGAGTAAAAAAAAATACTAGTGAGAGATACAGTGACTATATATAAAATCTGCCACGACAACCAAGAATATTGGTCAAAGAAATCATATTATTTCTATCACTTCAATTTATAAGTCTCAGTTTAGAAGATGAAGTGAATGGTAACCCAAATGGAGGTGAGAGGCAATAAAGGTGGTTGACAGTTTCTTTTTTCATCATCCTCCGCTGTTTATAGGGGAAACCCTGGGTCTCCAGGTCAGTTGACTGTAGTACTAGCAGCAGTGGTGCTCACAGAGACAAGCATAGTCAGGTCATCATGCATTGTCAGAGCTCCCAAATGCCAGGTGCTGTGCCAGATGCTGGAACTTAGGCATGCAGAAGACAGTGGGAACCCCATGTGACACTGAGTTCAGACCTTCAGCCCAGTCCAGTATAATATAGTTCTCAAACCTCTGGACCAGGACTGGGTAGAATCTTTAGAAGTCTTGAGCACTGAAAAGAATATCATTCTCCCCCAAATGTAATTCAAAATCAAAACCATACTAATTAAAATAGAAATGCAAGGAAGCTCTCATAAGTTCTAATATTTTTCTTGATGCTTTTATTAAAATATCAAATGTTAAGTTATTTCAAATACTTTTTTGACACTCCTGTTGAGCTGGTGCCTTCAGCTCAGGTTACCTCTTCTTACTGGATAATCTGGCACTGATCCACTTCCCTCCCAGCTAGCAGGGTCCCTTCCCATCCTTCCCATACCACATCACTGGCCCCAAGTGTGGCTATAGGCAATTCTGTCTGGGTGGCTTTTTTGGAATGGGCAAATGTATCCCAGATATTGAAAGCTGAGGCCACCGAGGCAGACTTGACTCTGAGTGGAGCCTGGCATTTATTAGAGTCGCACAGAGGCCTCTGTTCTGCAGCTTTGAAAGGGATGCACTGATGCCACCTCCTCCCTACCGAGGAGCTCCGGTTTGTTGGGCCGTTTCTGGAAAATGCTGAGGGGGCAAAGCTGAGGAGTAAGTCTCTGCCATGAATTAGCGACCACTCCTTTTCGATGCTGGGCCTGGACTACCCTTGAGAGTGTGGGCAACAAAGGGGATTTATAGGACCTTGCATTTCAGAGGTGGAAGAGACTAACCCAAAGCAAATGAACGATAGAATCACAATAAAAAGTGTACATCAATGAGACATTTGGATTATATGATAAAGAGTATATGAACGAGATCAGACCATCCGAGGCCTGGAGCAGAGCACCTGCGCCTCTGTATTCCTCCTAGAAATGAATGAGATCTAAGATCACGTGGAAGCGTCATTTACCCATTGGTTTATGCTGCATGCATTACAGGGTAGGAATAGAGATGAGGTGACTTGGAAATAGAATGCTTGGGTTTGCATTCTAGTTACAGCTGATTTTCTATGAAAACCTGTGTGTCTGTCATATAGGGATAATAGTACCTTTCTCGTATAGTGGTTTTGAGTATTAAATGAAATAGCACATAGCAAGTCCTTAGCTCATTGTCTAGCACGTAGTAGACTGTGAATATTGTGATTCTTCACTGTCATTCAACATCTACTGTGAGTCAGATGCTGCGTTTAGTGCCTAGACGAAGAGGCATAGAAGGTTATAGTAAGCAGCAGTTCAAGACACTGCTGTATCCTTTGTGTTTCCCCAGGGTAAAAGGACAGGCCCCATCCAGGAAGGGATTTTTAAGTCTCTTCTCTTACATGTTAGTATTTTTGACAGAGTAGTCAAGCTACCTCTTCAGAAGCATTCAGCCCCTCTAACTGCCATCTTTCTATCTCTGACCCAATGTCTTTCATAATCCTTAACATTTTCTGAACGTAACATGCTTGTTTACTTGCTCATTGCCTCTTTCTCCTGCTGGAATATGAACTCCCTGGCAACCAGGACTTTGCCTAGCTCAGACACTCTCTCTATCCCAGGCACACAGCAGTATAGGATACATACATGCTGATTGACTACTGGATGAAGAATGTAGGTCTTGGGGTGATGCAGATCCAACAAAACAACTAGATGTTAAGTTGTTCCATGATGACAGAGGCCATGTTTTCTTCTGCTATCTTTCTTGGCTGCCCACACAGTCTGGAGATACAGCAGAGCATGATAAAGACTTGTTAGTTGATTGGTTGAATCAGAAGCTTCCAAGAGGAGGCAAACCCAGATAGAGTGAAGGGAATATGAGATTATGAGTCTTGGAGACAAAAAAAGTTGTTTTTAGTGTAGAGGAAGTTTTATTATTGTGCTGTGGTGGTCAGGAGAATTAGATTTATGCTCATTTTTACTGTTTATAAGTATAAAAATATGGTACGTGAGCTTATACAAGAAAGCTGAAAGTGTCACATTTTTTCATTGCTTTGAAATAGAGGTGACTACCATTTACATTGGCATCAACCCCTCGGGTCTACATGACATTTACAAATCATTTATCAGCACCAAACTCCCAAGAGCTTGCTCTGCCATTCTCCAAGATGTTGGCGGACACCCCTGATAGGAGAAGCCAGCATGTGTTTTGACAACCAAGTGGTATCCTTAGCAAGCTACTGGTGTTCTCAGGCAGCTCAGCAGAGAAAGCTTTGGCTTTCAGCTCAAGCCTGCAATTCTTAAGGGCTTCTCATCTCAGAAGTAGATGCTAACTTTATCTTAAGACTGGCATTTGGATTTGTTTCTGGGCTCTGTGAAACTGACTTGTCAGTTGAGTGCAAATCAGGTCTCAGACTTCATCACCTTTGTTATTTTACTTAAGAAAAGATAGTGGACTTATAGCACAGATACCCAGAGACCCCAGAAAATATTTTCTGAGCCCCTTCTAAGAACTCAGAAAGGAGCTAAACACCATGGGAAAAAGATGTACAGTGAAGACACCAATAGTCAAACTGCAGCTTCAACTGCTACACAGATGAGATTCAAGAATTCAAGGTAGGAGGGGCTACTGTTAATGCTAGTTACTTCTTGCTGAGCAACTACTGTGTTTCATGCTTCATAGTAGACATTTTATATACATTGTCCCCAATCACAGAAATAACCTTGCCAAGGAAATTTGGAGAAACCACACAGCTAAAAGTTGGCAGAGCTGAAGTCAGACCCATGCTCTCTGCCTCCAAACTGTGTGTCTCTTTCCACCCAGCCAGCCAGTAAGGGCTGTTAAGTGTTGACCACAGAGGAGCAAAGATCTATATTGGTGGGTGGTTCGGGAAGAGCAATGAAGATGTGCCTTAAGGCAAACACAGGTTAATAGTTAGCAAGAGGGGTCAGGTTGGAGGAGGGTACAGCTCTATAACAGGAAGAGAAAATTGTGACAGCAAAAACCTGGAGATAAATGCAGGAGGAATGCGTTGGGATGAGAGTGAGGGGCTGTTTTGCTTGAGTAGAAGGTCTGTGAGCATTTGTTAGGGTTTGTGGGAATAGTGGGAACCAAATTTGAGAAGGTAAGTGAGGTAGGGCTGTGGCGGGCTTTGAAGAGCAGACTGAGGAGTTTGAAACTTATTCTGTACTGTAGGTGTTGGCAGCTGTGGAGGGTTTCAGGAGGGGAAATTAACTTGATGAAAGTGGTATTTCAAGAAGACTGGCAGAAGAATGATACATGGGAAATCTGGGTCAGGGAACCAGCAGTGAGATTCTGCAAGGCAGGGCATGAGGATGCTCCCACTTCCTCATTGGCTCTTCTGTCAGGGGTGATTTCCCTTCTTCTCTGCTCATCTCCATTTCAGCACAGCTGCTAATGTCCCTTCAAAATAGCCAAGGCACTTCTGTCCTTCCTAGATGCTCTGCTCTGCCCAGCTCCTGGTAGGCCTGTGGCCTGCCTCTCTCAGGCCAGGGGCCACCACTCTGTCCAAGATTGCCTGGCTGTGCTGGGTCTGAGCAGATTCAAACAAACCCAAGGGAAGCCTGCCAAAGTGTCGCCATCACAAGTTAAAAATGCTGCTGGTTATTATAGAATCAAGAGAGATGTTGCAGAACATAACTTATTTCTCTTGTCCCATTCAGAGAAGGGTGGGAAGATGATGCCTCTTGTGTTAAACTGGAGATCAACATCACATATTCAATAACGTCAGATTCGATTTTTGCTGGAAAGTTGCTAGAAAGTTGTCCATGGAGTACAAATGGGATGGCATAATTTTCCCCCTACAATTAGTCAGGGTTCTTGGAAAAATACAGTTACTTTTACCAAGTGAGAGGTGTCAGTTTCCTAATTGTGGGTTTCTATAAGCACCATGGACTCAGGCCACATGCCTCTGGCAGATGTGAGTGTAGCGTATGGGCCTGAGCGGGGGAGACAGGAGGCTCTGGGGCACCTGCTCCCCTGTAGTGTCCTCAGTGGAGGGATGACTTCAGTCTCTGAAAACTGCCCAGTGGAACTGGCAACCTGGAGTGGGCCCTGGAGCTCATACAACCAGACGAACATAGCATCAGAGACTATCAGAGTTTGAGGGTGTCTTGGAGTCCAACAATAGCAGCGGTTCTCATGTTTCAGTTTGTATCACCCACGGTGCTTCCAAAAATCTGGATTAATGGTCCCTTTTCCCAGAAATTCTGATTTAATTGGTCTGGGATATCTACAATATTAGTTGGAACTTTTTGTTACAAGCAATAGGAACTGCTTCTCGTCTGATTTAAGCATAAAAGTAGCACATGGAGCCCAGGGAAGCTGGGCAGGTAGCATTGTTCCCGGGACTGTAGTCTCAGTAAAGCAAAGAGGGAGGTGGAATGTCATCCCAGAGAGTCGACTGGTCAACCTGACTGCTAAACATTAGCTCCACGTATGGGACCTTATGGAGACATCCACACTGTACCCTTTCCGAAGGGTCTTTTCTCAATCCTCCTTCCAGACCCTCCTTGTCACCAACCTTCTGGATCTGGTCCTTCTAGGTCCTTAACTATGGAGCCAAACTATTGTGTACTTCCTATAATTTTACTTGGAGTCTTATTTCAGGTTATCTCCTCTTATAGGAAAAATGAACTATCATTTGTTCATTGGCTAGAGACAGGTATTGTGTTATAAACCTGTGATGTTTTTTGATCATTTCAATTAGACCTAATGTTTATATAATGTTACTGTGTGCTATTTTACATTTAATCCTTGCAGTAACTCTGGAAAATTGGCGTCCTAGTGTCATTTTCATTTTACAGAGGAGGAAGCTGCAACTCAGAGAGGTTGAGTAACATGCCCACGATATATAGAAAGTAATGGCTTTCCTGGGATTTAAGCCTAAGCATTCTGAAGATTGTGTTCTTCTAAACACTGTATTTCACCTGGACTCTCCTTCTTTGGAAGAACTCTGTGACATATATCTAAACATAACATCTATAGTTTTTTTCTTTAATAAAATAGGCTTTTACTGAGATGCCCACTAAACATCTTTTGGCCCTAGATATACCTACGATCAATCACCCAGCACCAACGGTTCCTGTGGTTTACATGCTGATTCCTTTGAAAAGCTCGTTGTCTGTTGATGCCCATCCTCTCTCTAGTTATAAAGACACTGTCTAGGTACAGCCAATCCCTTTATCGAATAATTACAATTAGAAAATCTTTTTTTGTTTTAACTCTAAAAATGGCCTCCTTGCATACGTGTAAGGCATCACATTTCTCCTCCTGCATCTTGCAAAGGGCAAAATCTAAACTTCTTCCTTAACCACCCACCATCTGCAAGCAAGCTGTAGTTAGCTCATATTTATTGAGTATTTATGTTTCTCAGAGACTGTTTGAAGTATGTTACGTGTATTATCTAATTCTCAAAACAACTAACTATATGGAGTAGAAACTACTATTACTGCCATTTAGTACTATAAAATGAGGCAGGACAGTGATGTTTGCCTAAAGTCTCCTAAGAAGTAAGTTGCAGAGCCAAGATTTAAAACCCATTCTGAGTAGTGTTGAACTAACCTTTCTTGCCATAGCTTGAGCTCATTCTTTCTTGCTGTGTCAGTAGTGAAGACTAATTCATTTATTCAACAAATATTTATTGAGTGCCTGCTCTTGGCCAGGTGAGGGAAACTGTATGGTCTCTGACTTTATGTAGCTTAGCCTAATGGGAGGTAAAGACACTGATCAATAACCCTACGAGTCTATGTAAAATTGCTTGTGTGAAAAAGCAAAAAGCACTGAAGGGAATGTCCATGGTATGTGAAAGTACAAAATAGGATGATTTTATCTTACCAGGAAGGTATGAGACGGAGGTATGAAATTACAAGGCCCCTTATGATGTGGATCTGCAAGCTCATTTGTGCCCCCAACTGCTAAGGACCCTGTAACCTAACTCCAGCTTTGGAAGCTTTGGAGTGGAAGGAGAAGAGAAGAAGCAGGAGAATATGTTATGTAACCCTCTAGGCCAGGGGTCCCCAACCCCCAGGCCATGGAACAGTAATGTTCAGTGGCTTGTTAGGAACTGAGCCACACAGCAGGAGGTGAGTGGCAAGTGAATGAGTGAAGCTTCATCTATATTTGTAGCTGCTCTTCAAACTAGCATCACTGCCTCAGCTCCACCTCAGATCATCAGGCATTAGATTCTCATAGGAGCACCAGCCCCTGGTGCCAAAAAGGTTGGGGACTGATGCTCTAGGCAGCTTATCTTCTTGTCCCTCTTTCAAGCTGCATTTTTCAGCCCTGAGGTTAAACCCTGAGCCTCCTCCAGGTCACCCTAAAAGCTTACTCTTTCCTGGTATGAGAACGCAGCATCAAGACCTCTGTGGTAGAAGAAATTTCTTGAAAAGAATCAGCCACATCTGGTCTGCTGGGGGAGAAATGAGTGTCAGGCATGCAGGCCTCAGAGGAGAGGAGGGTGGGGATGCCGTGGGAACTGGAGTCCTGATGACAGATCCTAGAGGGGTGGCATATCCTTCTTCTTGTGTTTGCCTGGTGTGCCTTCTGTGGTGAAGTGAGGACAAGCACGGGGCCCCTTGATACCACATTGCCATGGAAGATTAATGTGAGCATTACTGCAATGATTCACAAGAGAACTTTGTAAACTCAGGGACCACATGGGTGATTCCTGAACAATTTGACCATCCGGGTGTAGTGCATTAGTTGGAGAAATGATGGACAGGGTTTCTGTATCTGTCACCCCTGAAGACCCTTAATGATGAAGACTTTTCGCTCAGATCTGAGTCCTTCTGCCCCAGTCCAACTAACAGCCCAGGTATCAGTGACCCAGAAAATGGGGAGATTTTATTTATGTAAATCCAATTTAAAAAAGGAGGCTAGGGGGTGGCTCCATAGTGTAGTGGTTAGCATGTCTGCTTTGCACGTAGAAGGTCCTGGGTTTGCACCTCAGGTGCAGCATGGACCATACCCTGGGTATATATACACCATGAGCATGTGGGAGGGGACACCTCACTTTTTGAGATCCAGTGCTTAATGAAAAATAGCAACATCCATAGGTCAGGGGTGAAAGTGGGGGTGGGGGAAGGAGGAATTAAAGAGGGAACAAAAATTAGGCTAAATTAAAACTAAAGATCTACTAAAAAGAAAAACGCAAAGGGGAAAAGGAAAAGGACAGGGCAGTGTGAGAGAAGTCACACTTGAGCTCTTTGGGTGAAGAGCTGGGAAGTAATGTGGGGTCATCACCCTAAGTCATGCTTACTGTCCCACACTTCAGAGGTGAGGTAATTTGCCAAGTCCAGAGTATGAGATTACTCATAGCACAGGCTATCAGCCTCTCCTAGCTCAGGGTCAAGACTGATAACCAAAGCAAGATGCCAGGAGTTCAGGGCTAATTAGATAGTCAGCCTCCCATTTATCGAGCCCAGTGGATGGCATTTTCTTCTAGACCCACCAGCCAGAATGACATCACTGCCCTAAGAGCACATGTGGAAGGTTTCTGCCAACAGCTTTTTTTGAACAACCAGATTGCAAAAAACTAATAACGATGAGCAGCGGGTTGGTACAGTGTCTCCCCACTCTAGGAAGGAAACCTGATTAGAATAGTTGGAAACAAAGAGAAACTTCTGTTCAGAGTGAAGATGCTGAAGGAAAGGTGGTATCTGAATTAATCCCACACATGGAATCAGGAGACACAAGTTAAAGTCCCAGCTTTGCCACTTACTAACTGCACTTACTTACGCAGTCCTTTAAACTGTATTGGCTCTCAGATCCCTTGGTTGTAAAATGGAGCTAATACTCTCTGCCTTACAGGTTGTGAATATTTCATAAATGACATAACACATTTTGAATGCAAGAGCTTTTGAAAACTATAAAATCCTTCGCAAATGAAAAGGATTATTTCCATTAACCTGAAAATTAATGATGTAAAAAGGGGAAGCAGAGTGAGTTTATTTTGCCTGTACCGTTTTAGATCTAGAGCTGCTGTGTCACTAGTCACATTGTATCCCAAGGGAATGGCACTTCCAGGAGCATAATATGAATGGTGTCCCTTGTGGCAATGCAATGGTGTCAAATCAAGTGGAAGATAGTCATATTCAAATGAAAAGCTTTTTGGTACATGATTCTAGTCTGTATTTCACGAAGCTATTAAATCAGCAAGATAGTAATATGAAGCAATGTACCGGTAAGAATAGATTAGATTATGCTGCAGTAACAAAAGTAACCCTCAGATCCCAAGGGCATAAAATACAAAGGTTTACTTCCCACACATATACCTATCACACATCCTACTTATTGGCAGGCACTAGTCACATGACCAAATCAACTTACAAACAGCCCAGAAAGAACAACTCTGCCTGGAAAGTAGAGAGCCAGAAATACTTGAGAACACTAGTAACTGCCCCAATCACTAACTGCAAACCAATTATCAGAATTTTATTTACCACTATTAAGTAAGGCAGGCATCTCTTATTGATGGCCGGTGTTTAGAAATTCCACCTTCTGCAGTGATGTCAGGGTATGATCTCATCCTCAATTTTACTAGATATCTCAGTTGTAAGCTAGTCTCCTTGCTGTGAAAACTAACTCTATTTAGCTATTTCTCCATTTTGTTGAATGATAGACTGGCAAAGGTGGATGAGACCCTCAGGGCTCCTCTAAATACACAGAGATAGAATAGATCCAGAGAGAAATAAAGGAGCTTTTCCCAGTCACACAGCTATTCAGGACCTGGCCTAGGACCAGAATCCCGCTCGCTCATTCGGGTCTAGTTTACTTGCCTCCACTCCATATTTCCTGTAGGTCCTTTGCAAGAATCGGGTGTTTCCATTTTGTGGTACCAGCTCTGATGTTCTTTTTACTGATACAACTAACTGGCTCATCTGAAATTCACCTGCATTACTCCTTTTATAAAATATTGGAATGTCTGCTCAGCATGACCAACATACACAGGCTTTTAGTTTAACTCCTTATGTAGTGGTCTGCTTTCTAAGATATTCATAAATTCACTGGCTAGGACCCTGTTCAACCTATTGCATTTGCATGAGAAAGCTGTTTTGTTGCAGTTATTAGGCAATTTAAAAGAGCAGCCTTTCAACCTCTAATTATGGTTGTAAGGCTATGCTGTGTTACTTGGTTAGCTACTGTAATAAGTACAACCATTTATCACATGCTAACTGTGAACTCCATGAGAACAGGGACCATTTTTTTCATCCCATCACTATATTTTCAGCTACCAGGCCTTCAGTAAAATTGTGATATGAATGATTGTTGACTCCAGGCCACATACTGTGTGCGAGATGCTTATTAAAAAATTTATTTTGTTCTCACAGCAACTTGCAGGGTAGATATTATCAGTCCCATTTTACAGATGAGAAAACTAAGGCTAAATAGTAGAGGCCATGTAGATAATAAATACATGAATCAGAGCTTGCCCTAGGCTCCTAAGGCTACACTCTTTCCAAGTACTAGTGATTTGTGTTTTTTTTTCAATGTTTTTACTTCAATAAGTTCATACGCTTTTTAGGCTTGGCTTCATGGTATAAGCATCCTTGTTTGCTTATGTAACCTAGAAAAAGTGCCATGCACATAATAAATGGAACAGAAATAGTTATTGAAAACATTAAATTTGGGCACAATCAAATTGAAACTTAAGTCCCTGAAAACATTGCCGGGAAAGTCTGCTAAGAGTTCTGTCCCTGGAGTCACACAGATCTGGCTTTGAATCCCTGTTCTGCCACTTAATTCTTAGCTGTGTGAGCCTGGTGGGTCATTTAAGCTCTATTGGCTTCTGTTCACTCATCTGTAAAATGGTGATAAAAATACCTAATTGACGAGGTTGTTGTGAGGATCAATACAACCAATCAATACAACCAAAATGCTTAGTAAAGTCCCTGCTATTATGTAGATGGCATCAGCAGTAACAATAGAAGAAATTATAATTAATAGAGATTTCTAACAGAGAGAAAAATGCTGGTAGGTTATCTGAAGTTCATCCTTATATGTTTTCTTCAAGCCATTCCATGGTTGTTTGCTCTTTGACAAGTTCCTATTTGAATAGTGGCCAAGAGGCTTGAGCCTTTCAAATGTGTAGTTCTTGATTTGCTTCAGTAAGAATTCAGGACGCAGTCTCCCAAAATATGGCACCTGAACCTATGGAGCATTTTAAGCTGCGTTTGAGAAAACAGCAGAAGCAGGTAGGTCATCTGATCTGCCTCTCCCTTGCCCTTCTTCTTCCTCAGGTGAGAGGTTTTATACCCAGAAGAACAAAACCATTCTTATCACCAGAGACAAGAGAATTTAGGGCCTAGAAGTTTGGACAGAGAAACATTTTTAAATGAACTGTTATCTTCCTTGTTACATCTTCACAATTTACTACCAGTAGCCCAAACCTCTTTGTCTAATCAATTCTTCACAAATATATTGTTTCATTGTCTAAAATGTATTGAAGTTTCCTGTTCTGGTCACTTTCTTGGGTCTTCATTCTCTTGCAAATCTCCCATTTACATGTACAAATTAAAAATAATTTGTATGTTGTCCTCTTGTTAATTTGT
Source organism: Macroglossus sobrinus (assembly GCA_004027375.1). Classification (NCBI taxonomy): domain Eukaryota; kingdom Metazoa; phylum Chordata; class Mammalia; order Chiroptera; family Pteropodidae; genus Macroglossus; species Macroglossus sobrinus. Next base: position 98,356 of record PVKZ01002612.1, on the reverse strand, counting down.
CTTCAGGTCAGTTTAATTTTCAGACCCCGCCAGCAACCTTACTAGGGTTGAGGAAAACTTTTCCTTTCTTCAAGATTTGAGCAGCAAAATCGCTCATTGATTTTAGATACTCAGAACTCAAAGTGTGTGGGTGAGAAAACAGGACATGTACACCATGTCCCGAATCCCACTGTAAAACCAATCCCATTAAAGAAAGGTGCCATGATGGTTGCAAGTGAGGCACAGCAAATACCAAGTCCTTTTTTAAGAATGGAATCATTTGTATGTGTGAGTTTTAAGTCAGTCAAATCCTATTTCTTGCTTTAGTCATCTTTGTCTATAAAATGTGGAGATATGGCTTTCCCCAACAGATAGAAATGGTATGAAGATTAAAAAAATTTAATAATTGAAATCTCTGAGGTCTTTCAAAAGAAACAAACTATGGATATTCAGTGTATCCTTACTGCTATTATAAAAATCTTATGACTTTAAATTTAGAGGACAAAAGTCTGGGCTTGGGTCCCATCTGTGTTGCTGAGCAGATAGTTAAATACCTCTGAATTTCAGTTTGCTGACCCCAAAGTGGGGTTGAAGGAACCCCTCACTTCCTGCCACATCTATCTTAGGAAGATGTGGTGAGGCTCAAACGAAGGCATCTCTGTAAAAGTGTTTATAAATTCTCAGGCATTTTTCTAATTTTAGTTATGGCTTTTGTAACTATTGCCTTGATGCTATGTGTTTCTGGGGAGTGAAACACTTGGCAGTGACGAGGAAAGTGAGGAGTGACAGTTCTCAAGAAGGGGCTATTTTGGTGGGCCCGCCTCTCCAGCTGATTGTGGCAGGTGTGAAGAGACAAGGGCAGCTTTATCTTCTCAATGCTGGCGTGCAGTGTGAGTTTCCTGGCCACCTTCTCCAGTCCTCTGGTGTCTTGGCAGGAAAGAGCACAGGGAATGTGGTGGTGGAAGTGAGCCCTGAGCAGGGGGCGGCCCCCTCCCTCATGCAGGTGAGAGAGGGCTTAGGGCACCAGGCCAAGGGCTGAATTTGAAACCCAGATAACAGAGCTATGGGAGTGAGATCTGATCCTCCTAATTCAGATCCTTAGAGTGGCTGGTAACAAAGGATTTGCATTTTCACAGTGCACTTATAAAATGCCTAGTAATTCTTTTATATCATGTTACTAATAGTTCGTAATGATGTAATTGTTTGAAAAATGACCCCTTTTAAACCTATCAGACCAGCACATTTTAAAGTTGTGAGCCTTTCTTTTCTTTTACTTTCTTCTTTTCCCTATTTTATGCAACATTTATAAAGTTTCTGCTATGTACCTCAGACATAGGTGCTTGGAATATAGGGAATAGCACCCACTTTGCCTAATATGGCTAAACTAATTGTAATATTGGCAAGAAAGGGATGAACATGTGTTGAATGTTCTTATTTATCAGACCCATTTTCACATATTTTTATTTCAACCGGTAAACAACCTCCATAATGTAGCTAATAATAATGATATACATACATACATTATTTTATTTAATCCTCAAAATAACCCCAGAAGATAAATACGATTATTAATTCCATACTGTACATCAGGCTAAATGTGGGCGAGGTCAGGAATTTGCAGTGTGTGACTGAGCAGGCCTTCAGCTCCAGTGCACTAAGTATGGAGCCATCGTGTACCTTGACCTGTCCTGGGAATTACCCCAAGGACTCCTGGCGCTGAGTGGTGCAGCTACATTCCTGCCAAGGCACAAGGCTCAAGGGGCAAAAGCTCTTCGACCCTGATCAGAAACCACCTCTCAGACACTGAGTCCAGTCCCGAGGCCAGAGAGTAGTGGGGAGACAGGAGTTGAGGTAGTTGGGCAGGGCCATGGTGGGCCAGGGCAAGGAGTTTGACTTTATCCAGTTGAACATGGGCAGTGACAATGAGTGAAAGGGAAGAACTGTGGACTAGAAGCGGGCAGAGCATCACTTCTGTGCTGGTGCACCATCTTTATCCTGGAATGGACAAGAGGCTAACTCTTTAAGCCTCAGTTATCCTGGCTGTGAATTGGGAAATTGGGAACAGAGAGGGCGAAGGACACTGAGTGCTCCTTCTTTCCAGCTGTGGTCTAGCAACAGGAAGCCTGACATGAAGTCAGGTGATCGGGATGCTAGTCCCACTCTTTCATTTACCAACTGCATGACTATGGGCGAGTCAACTTTTTGCAGCCTCTTTTTTCCTGCTTTCTCAGTAGAGGGTTACCTTACATTCCCCACAGAGTTCTTGTGAATAGTAAATAAGGCAACACATGGGTAAATGAAATGATTGAAAACTGGATGGATAAACAGTGTAATCGTGGTGATTATTTTAGTGTAATAAACCAAACATACCACTGTGTCTGCAGGGTACTGTAATGGTTTATGTGATGTGTCACCTTGCCTGGGCTGAGGGATGCCCAGATAGCAAGTGAAATGTGATTTCTGGGAGTGTGAGGGTGTCTTTGGAGTAGATTAGCATTTGCATCATAGACTGAGTGTGAAGATGGCCTTCACCAGTGTGGGCAGTCATCATCCAATCTCTGAGGGCCAGAATAGCACAAAGAGGTAGAAGGGGCATGAATATGCTCCCTGCTTGAACTGAGATATCCAGCTTCTCCTGCCTTGGACATTGTTGCTCTTGGTTGGACTAAAGCCAGGACTTACACCATCAGCCCCCCGATTCTCAGGCTTTGGGCCTTGGACTGAATTACACCACTGGTTTTCCTGGACCTTCAGCTTGACACAGCAGGTTATGGAATTTCTCAGCCTCCATAACTGTGTGAGCCAATCCCTATAATAAGTCTCTTTATATACTATCTCTCTATATATCCTATAGGTTCTGTTTCTCTGGAGAAGCTGAACTAATACAGGCACTATTCCCTTTTTACAGGATACTCCCTGGTGACCTGTCAGCCTGCTGTCAACATGGACTTTGGGGTCAGAATGTCTCACATTTAAAAATAATTCTCCCCTGCTGCTCAACCTTCTAACTAGGCTACCCAATTTAATAGAATCTCAGTTCCTTTTATTGTAAATGGGGATGATAATATTGGCCTAGTATTCTTATTAAAGGTTTAAATGTACATAAAGCAGTTAGTTGTAGTACCTGACACCCTGTCTGTTCTCTAGAGACAGGGCTCCACGTTGCATCCAGGGGCTTAGGCCCTGAGCCTCCCGTCCCTCTCAGAAAGAAGAAATGAACACAGGAGAAATACACTGGCAGGCCTGTGCTTGCTGAATCTCTCCTAATGCTATAGAGTTGGACAAGGGCTTAGAAATCTTCAAGCCCAAGCCCGTCATTTTCCAGATGGGGAAGCTGAAGACCAGAGAGGTGAAGTTTGGTGATAGCTGAGGATAGTTCTGTGCAGGAACCAGGTCTCCTACGCCATTCTCTGGACTCAGCCCCCAGGTACCTTTATTGGTCTCATCATTGCCTCTGTCTGCTTCAGCCCAATAAGCAGCCTTGCAAGCCAGGCTGCCCTGCATGGCTCTGGGCTGCTTGCTGGAGCAGACGAAGAAAGTGCTGGAGTAGGTCACGCAGCACTGGCCCAAGGAAGCATCGGAAGTAGGGCCTTGAGGGTTCCAGCAGCAGTGACCTACTTACAAAAGGAACCAGCGGGGTGAGGCCACTTCCCAGAGCACAGACTTGCAAGGATTGAGCCCGAGGAAAAGGGACTAGGGTATACCCATGGGCTCTGCTGTCAGAGGTACCCAGGCTTGTCATCCAAATAGAAGCCTAGGAGGGGAGGAGAAAGGGACGGGGAGAGGGAGGCAGGGAGAGAGAGAGAGAACACAAAAGCACAGAAACACTTGTTATGGAGGATATGAAGTGGGCAGATAGTGGATGCTGAGAGGCCCAAACCACTCCCATGGCAGACTCTACTCTGAATGTGATCAATGAGAATCTGCATGGCATTTCACAGTTTATATACTGCTGCTTTCATGTTAACTCATTTAATTCTCCCCAACAACACTAAGGTAGGCATTTATTTTTCTTTCAACCAGTATTTATTGAATTCTTAATATGTAACTGGAAATAGGTATTGGTGTCAAGACATTTTTGCCGGTCAAATGTATTATGAATTATAACCACATTTTACAGGTGAGGGAACTGACGTTCAGTGACTGCTCCATTGTAAATGTTCAATAGAGTTAGAACTCAGATTTGGGATTCAAACCCTTTCCATCATATTACATAGCTGGGTAACCTCTATGGTCATCACACTTTAACACCCCTCACTTTGTCCCCCCTCCCTCAAACTGCAATGACTCTTGGAGATGAATTCATAAAAGCTCTGCATTCACAGTCTTCAGCTCACACGGTTCACAAACAGAGCCAGAACCTTCTGCTTGGCCTCATAATCTCAGCTTTTAAAATGGAATCAAAGGCGTCTCTGTTTCTTCCTCTTCTTCTAAGGATTGGGTACAGCCACAGTTATACATTCAGATTCCTAATTTATAGATGTAAATATACCTATTATAACCAGAAGGATGTAAACTGGACATCAGTTGATGGCTGTCTATTGAATATCTTCTACCTGCCGAGCTATGTGCCAGGTATGTGGAGAAGATATGGGAATATAAAATGACTTATAGGATGCGTAAGGATTAGAGAAATCAAAACTGGAGGATGCCAGGATTGGAGGCTGTGAGACTGTAGGGCCACGGGTCAGGTCTTAAAGAATGGGCTGTTCTTGGACTGGTGCCCATGCCAGAGGGAGCGTCTTAGGTAGAGGCACAGCTGGGGTAGACACAGGTGGGATGTATTATGGTGCTAAGGAAAGGCTGGCACGAGAGAGGCCTGAGGACATGAGTGCTCTGATCTTAGAGCACAGAGCTGAGGGAGCAGCCCTGGATTCCCACTCTCTAAGGAGGTGAGTGAGGGCCGTGACAGTAGCCCTAGTAGGTCTAGAAGACCCTGGAGTCAATAGGGCCTGACCCTTCAGCCATTTTGAGATGCCCCTCATTCCTTGGCATGAGGCCCAGAAAAGGGGGAAAAGTGCAAAATTCCCACCAGATGGCAGTATTTCCTAGTGTGATTGCCCTGGGGGAGCATCACGGAGATTTGGCCTGCAGAGTGTTTGGTGTCATGACTTACAGTCTCAGGCAGCTGTCCTTGGAACCAGGGTTCAGGTTTCTGGTTCATCCCATACCAATAGAATACTTCCAGGGATCTCATTCAGGGAAGGGGAACCACGAAGTTGTCGGAGGACCCGTCTATAGTTCAAGGGAAGTGATAAGCATGTTCTCTTCCTGTTTCCCTGGTACCTCCTCCTCCCCATTTAAAAGCCTGAATGGTGCAGGCATGAGTACTTTCCCTAAGAGCCACAGTTACCTGGGGAGCAGAGCAGCGAGACCCTGTCTGTATATGGCTTTGCCTCCCCACTAGTGTGATTCCTCGATGACCACCCCTGAACCTGACTTTTAAGCTCCCCTCCTGTGAGCTCATGCACTTGTATTTCCTAGAAGGTGAAATGAGGGTGGGTGGGGACAGGAACACATGGAGTCACAGATGCCCCAAGCATAAGATGCTTACTTAGCTGCACATGTGCTACAAACTTGAGTACAGAGTGGAAGAAGGTGCAGAAGGCAGAATATGGGCAGGAGAACCTGGGATTCTCTTGGTACTTTAATTCTGCAAACTGTAGGGGATCTGGGGGCTTTTGGATCAGTTTCGTATCACTGGAGCAGCCAAAATGCAAATGCTGCCATTTTTCCATTTCCTGAAGCCAAGAAAGTGCCTACCTAAAGAGTACAAATGAAGTTATTTTCCAGTTTAGAGAAATATTTTAAGACAGCAACAGATACCATTTAAACAAAGGGCTCAATTTAGCCAAAAATGCCAAAAAAGATGCATTATTCAGAAAGTGCAGGCTTCATTTTGGAACTTAGAGCTCAATAGGACTTAGGCCAATATCAATAGTTGGAACAAAGATGATCAGAGCACATGACAAACAAAGGGATCCAGAGATGGTAAAGGAAGGGTGCGACTTGATCTAGATTTAGGTCGACCTGTAGCCCAGGGCATTTCATACAGTGAGATCCCCAGGCTCATCTAACTCTCCAAGCACACCTGGATTGCTTGCTCATTGTCACATGACTCCTTTAGAACTAACTCTGTTATGCTGTTTGTGAAAATGCAGCTAAGTGAGGTATTGTTCTGTAAGCTTGGAGGCATTCTCTCTCAAGCGTGCCCTCTTCCTTACCCTCTTGCACTGTCACTGGAAATGCTGTTTCACAAGCTAAAAAGAAAGGTGTGTCAGGACGCTGAGCCTGTTCCTCTGACGTCACTGCTGTCAGTGTTCCTATATTGCATAGTATATGTGAGAGAGATAGTATGGCAGAGTGGAAATCCCATAGAATTTATAATCGGAAGACTGGAATTGTGTCCCTAGCTTGTCAGAGAGCTGTCGACTCTTCAGCATCTCTGAATAGTTTCTGTAAAAAAACTGAAGCTGTGTGGCTTAAATCCTAGAGTTTATTGTAAACCTAATACATTCATGTTGATGGAAGAACAAGATAAACTATAAAGGATTGTTATTATTATGACCAAGATATGAAGTATCTCCCAAGTCTCCTTCCAGTTTTATGGGGTTCTCCTTGGGAGAAGCAGAAGATGCCTTCTTCTGGCAGTATAGCAAGTTTTGCCCATGATCTTGCCATAGCTGGGTGCAGAGGGATCTGGGCTATTTTCTATAGCATAGTTGTGGGACTGCCTCCTCTTATCACAGTTCATCCAGGCTTGTCGACCACGTGGTCTGGGCTGTTCTGTGGCCTGTGATCAGGAGTAGTTGAGGCTTAGACTGAGTCCTCTCTCTCTGTACTCTGCCACTGCTGCCTTCCTGACAAGAGCACACTTAGGCTTTGGTCTCATTATAAATGGCAAGTAGAGGGTCCTTACACCCCAGCTTCTACCACCTTGGCCTGGTTAGTTTTCATTTCTCTTCTTCCCTATGCATGACAACAGCTGGATCAGCTTCCCAGAAAGCACTGAGGACCGTGTGCTCCCAGCTGTGTTCCTAGCAATAGGTATACCCTCTGAGGGACCTTCAGTAAACACCAGGGCCTGGCCTGTAACCGGGTTAAGCCTGCTTTCTCCAAGAAGCTCTCTGGATCCCCTAAATCACATCCCTCTGGAGTCTCTGTGTAGCTGCCCCCAGTCCTACGTGACTATTATCACTCCTTAGAATCCGTTTTGCATCAGGAGGGTGTGGACACAGGGTTTCCTGGGTGGATGCAGGGAGAGCCTTGTTTTTTTGATATTTACAGTCCCTGCCACCTCCACCCCACATATTTGCCAAGCTTTTCACTTTGTGTGCCATGAACATAAGAAAGAAGAAGCATTCAATACATGTAAGTTGAGGAGTTACAGTGAAGAGGTAAGGATCCTGCCTTAGGGCATTCACAACCTTATAAAGGGGAGAGGGTATAGAAATGAGAAACACCAGAGTTAAATCACCTATAACTGAAACATTAACGTTCCTTCTACCCCTAAGATGCTGAGTCTGTAGGTAAGTTACAAACTTAAGGCTTTACTTAGCTGTCTTTGTCCATTCCAAAGTGTGCTAGAGTGAATGGCGTGCTTAGTACCACTGTGTCTGATCCTTGTTTTTCAGAAAAATGAAAAGGCAGAATGAAAATTTCATAGCTGTATAAAGCAGAGGTCACGTCCTGACGGTCCCCTGGCTCTGGCTGATGTAGGTGGTTCTTCCTTTCTCAGGTGACAGAAAGTAAACAGGAGCTGCTCTCCTGACATGCTCCATCCAGCAAATAGTATGAACTGTGGCAACAGCAACCCTGGGCGTGGGGCAACTCCAACGGAGCCCTGGAACCCACGAGCCGATAAGCACCTGAACCAAGTGTCTGATCCAAGCGCCAGGAGAAAGATTCTAGGCTCATGAGGCAAATCTTTTACCTAGACCTCAGCTGGCGGTCCACAGTCTTGGCAGTCTCTCAACAGCAGTTAAGGCAAATGAAACGGACTAGTGTGGATCAACGTCAGTACACCTCGAAGTCACAATGCTGAGTGAAAAATACCAAGTGGTAAAGGACACATGCACTAGGAAACATCCGTGGGAACTTTGCAGGCGAGCAGGTGCGCTTGCAGTGGCGTGGAAACCACGCTTGGGAAGGATGCGTGTTGACGTCAGGAGAACGACTTCCTCGTGGAAGCGGGGGCGGAGAGAAAGATGGAGTATTCAGATATGCCATGATGCTTATTTGTAATTTTGTTTCTGAACAAAAATATCCAGAACCAATGTGCCAAAGTACAAAAATATTTGTTAAATCTTGGCAGTAGGTACATGTATTATTTCCTGAATATTTGAAAATTCTAGAATAGACTAAAACTTAAAAAAAAAAAGAAGGGGGCTGGGTAAGTGGAAAAAATAAGGACGATTGTGTTTGTAAGGAGCTATCGTCCACCTGTCACCACCATCTATGCTTCTCATTCTAACCGTATGTCAGAACCACTGGTGACACCCAAGGTCCTGCCCAGACTCATAAATAAGGTTATCATTTCAAAAGTCGAAACTTAGGCGAGTCAGATTCTGAAAGCACACAGTGATTCTGACCCCACCAGGATCAGATGTGATTCCATAAGAATAGCTGCTATTGGTCTACACAACTGTAAAGCCTACACTGCAGGCTCTCTCTGCAAGGTCCTGATTCAATGTCTGGCTCTTGTCTAGGTGGACTTCTGCTCTGATTTCAGATGCCACTTCTGGATTAGGCTTCTACCAGGAGAAAACGGTTCTTGTTGCTAGGAAAAATCTTTGTGGTGCTGTGCTCATTAGGACAGCTGAGGTCACAGAGCTGGATGAAAACCCAAAGCCATCTTGCTAGTTCTCTGTCTGGTTGGGATTGGGATCACTTCTAACCACTTTGGGCATGATGCTGTGAGAACACCCTTCATTCCCTGGTCCTCCAGGGCATTTGTGTGCTCTGTTGAGGTCTCCGAGCCCTTGCTGGTGGGATTCTTTTTAAAAAATATATTTTTAAATTTATTATTTTTTAATCTCACCTCCCATGGATAGATTTTTTTCTGTCACTACATATTTGATCCCCTTTATCCCATCTACCTCTCCCCTCCCCTCTGGTAACCAGTGGTCTATAGTCTATATGCATGAATCTCTGTTTCTTTCTCCTGTTCATTTGTTGCTTTTAGGTTTATATCCCACATATAAGTGATATCATGTGAGTTTCAACTTTTCCAGTCTGGCTTATTTAGCTTAGTATGATTATTCCAAGGTCCATCCATGTTGTTGCAAATGGCAGTATTTCATCTCTTATGGCTGAGTAATATTCCATTGCATATATGTACCACAGCTTCTTTAGCCAATCATCTATCGTAGGATACTTCGGTTGCTTCCATGTCCTGGCCACTGTGAATAATGCTGCTATGAACATTGGTGTGCAATTATCTTTTCGAATATGCGTTTTCAAGTCTTTGGGGGTAGATACCCAGTAGAAGGATTGCGGGATCATATGGTAGATCAATTCCTAGTTTTTTGAGGAACCTCCATACTGTTTTCCTTAGTGGCTTTACCAATTTGCAGTCCCCCCAACTGGTGGGGTTCTTATTTTGTCTCATTTCAGACCTTCAACTGTCTCTTCAGCACTCGTTTCCTCTTTTTGGGGCCTGAGAGTGGTGGGGGGAAGCCCCTGCATGAGTCTACACTACTGGATACAGGATGCATTGTGTTGGGATGAGCTCTGAACTGCAACCCTGACTCCAGGGATGACTGCGTCCTGTGACCTTGGTTGCTCCCCTCCAGGCTGGGAAAGGCAGGTCCCTTGAGCATTCCTGCATATAAAAATGTCTTGAGGAATGAACACCGTTGGAGATCTGAATACCAGGACAGCATTTGCCTCTTTCTTGTTATCTGATGGTCAATATGGCTTTTATGGTCTCAGCTTCTTCTCTGAGGGCATAATGCAATGCTATGCATGTTGCTTGTACCCAATAATTATTTATCGAAGAGAGGAATGAATGAAGTGTTTGGAGAAGTGTGTGTACAACCTGAGAGCAAGAGACTGTTATAATTAGAAAATCGTGGCTGGAGCTGGGAACCTAACTGAGGCACTGCTTCCCGGCACCCTCGTTACTTGCCGTGGCTGACCTGGCTCCCAGACGGCCTGGGCCTCGGCCAAGGCTCAGAATGCCTGCTTTAAACAAAGCCCCGAAGGGAAAAGTCATCCATCATAGAAGGTAATGGTGCGTGGAAAGATTTGTCTCCCCTCACCCTCTCACAATCTTCCTCAGACTAGTTGGGAAAGAATCTGACTTTCCCAAGAGAAGAAAGGCCAATTTTAGAACAGCTTTCTTTCTTTCTTTTTTTTTTTTCCAGGCAAGCTGGTATCAGTGCAGGACATTCCGCACTGGTCTCATGCTAAGGTATTCCTGAGCTTTCTCAGACTTTGACCACTTTCCCCTTGGCCATTCCTGCTACCCTAGGTCTCAGTTCTCCATTTTATTATCTATGCCTTCTCCCAGTTGTCAATCAACGTGGAGGGCAATAATAACAACGAGGCCACTCTGTGAAGCCCTTGGCTTCTGGAGCCAATGTGGTGGGCTCAGTGCTGGCCTCACTGACTTCCTCATGAGCTTTATTAGTGACGGAGGGCAGGCTGAAGCAAAAGAGGCCTTAAGAAGGGTCAGAGTGGCACCTTCCTCTCTTCCATATATCTATTTGTGATAGGTATAGGTAACAAGAAGTAGAATGATAGAAAAGTAACTTTTCGAGCCTTACCCCTCAAAATGTGATTCTGAACCAGAAGCACTGGTGTCACCTGGGAATTCATTAAACATTTAGAACCTCAGGCTTCACGTCAATCCCATGGAATGAGCATCTGGATTGTACCAAGATGCTCAGGTAGCTTTTATGCCCACGAAAGTGTGAGAAGTAGTGCTTTAGCCCAGTGGTTCTCAAAGTGTGGTCCATGGACCAGTAGCATCAATGTCACTTGGGAACTCATTACATGTGCATTCTCAGGACCTGCCCCAGACCTGCTGAATCAGAGACTCCAGGGACAGGATGCAGCAATCAGGATGTCACTGAGTCTTCCTCATGATTTGGATGCACACTAGAATTTGAGAACCCCTGATTTAGAGGTATAAAGAGGTTTAAAAGATGGAGAGGGAAGGTCAGGCAAGTCAGTGATGAGTTAGATGATCAATGGAACCAGAGCTTTTGTCGTTTAATAGAGTGCTCACCCAAACCATCAAAATTCTTCTGCCCACACAGGCTCTGGATATGGGTACTGCAATTTACTGGCTATTTGTATGGAAGTGGAAATGGATGCTCTTATTTTCGCTGTTGCTCCACCACCCTCACTGCCACCCCAACTCCAAGAGCCAGTCTGTGATTTCAAGAGCCTGAGATCTCCTCCCATTCCATCAAACACCCACTCTCATCACAACCTGCTCCCTAGGATTCAGTGTCCTCACGTGCAAGATGAAGGGTGGCACTGGGTGAGAAGGTGTCTGGTCTCTCCTGACTTTCTGATTTTTTTCTCCTGGGATGGTTTGGGGACTGCCTTGCTCAAAGAAATCAGGTATGGACGAGGTAATGCTCACTTATGGTGTCTATTTTTTAATATCTCTTAAATTGTTATGTTAGGTATTTCACATGTTCCAGCAGAGCTGAGTCTCACTCAAGCTATTTCTCAAGGTGATTTGAAGAATTTTATCATGAGCTCATCTTTACCAGAATTGTCTAAGTGAAAATTCTGGGCTACTTGGTCATAGGGTCCCTGTTGCATCACAAACTTTGTTCCCATGGGAGGCCTCAGGGTGGGTATCACGGACTAGGACCAATTTCTGTATTGACGTGTTCTTCCATCATGCACACAGACTGTACTTTTGGACACCAAACTCAAGCTTGACATGGCCTTGAGGTGTTTTGGTTTCTCAAGAGAGCCTTTTCCCACCCAGAACTCCAAGTAGTGACAACCTTCTTTACCAGCACCCTGGTCTGGAGGGTAGAGATTTTATAGCCACTTTTTACTGAGATAATTGCCCTTTGAGAATAAGGTGGTTTCTCTCTTCTTGAGGATCACAGCTTAGCGTAAGGTTCTCAGATCCTGCTCCTTACAACCTTATTTCCTGCTTTGTCTCTGCTAATAAAGCCTCTGGCTGTTGGGGCTCAACTCAGAATCTGGTCCTCATGTCCCCCTCTCCCTGGGCCACTGCAATCGAAGATTATTCTTCTTATGGATTTTGGGCCATCATTATTTCAGACCTCTATGGATTTTCCTTTCTTTCTTGTGAGCCCAACTGCATATTTGCTTTTAAAACTGATTTAGTGTTTTTGTGTTGAGGTAGAAGCTTGCAAGGGCTTAGCCCACCATATCCTATAACTGAAAGTCCCAGATGGTGCAACGTTTCAAGATTCCTTTCCAGACAAGGAAGTCATTTACTGGATTACTAAAGGGAGTCTTTTAAATTATATTAAATCAAGGAATAAACCAAAAAATAGAGGCATAAACATTTTATTTTATGCTATAATGGTAACCACAAAAGAATAAAACCCAGAAACTGGTGAGAGTGGTTCTCTCTGGAAGGCAGAGGAAGGAAAATGTCCTTATTTCATTCCTTTCTCTAATGTGACTATTTATTAAAATCATGGGCCTGCAATTATTTCTATAATAATAAAAGCCATTTTACATGCCAGCGGGTCAGGGATAATTGTGTCCTGGTCAGTAAGATCTGGCCAGAGAATTGTTTTGATTTCTTGTAATGCCAGATCTATCTTCTTAAGTAAGATAAAGCCATGGAGGCCGTGGAGGGTAAGCTCTCTCTGACGTGACAGCTGGTTGGAGAGAGAGCCAGATAAAATCCGCCTGGTTCAATTGGAGGGAGCGTGGGAGTGACAGAAGAGTGAGTGCTTGTTAAAGGTCAGGCTGCTGGGGACACATCCCCTTTCAGGGTCATTAACATCATGTCTAGGAAGACAATCTTGGGGGTGGGGGGTAGGAATAAGAGTTTTCTACCTTAACGAAAGGGAAAGGAGATTAGAAAAATGAATGTTGTCACAATATTTCCCTTTTGGCCTGGGGTCCCCCACAGTCAATAATTGGCTTTTCTGACTACTTTACGGGCTCTACGTTGAAGTTCTTATGCTGTTTAAGTTAAGGTTTAACCTAGAGAAAATAAAAGACAAAAGGTATGTTAGCCCAGATACCATTCTGTGAAAAGGAAAAATACCTAAGTACAAGTGAGATTTCGACAGTCTGCAGTGATGGCAGATATGAGCTGGGAACCCTAGCTCCAGACTTGTAGGATGGGGCTGTTTGCCAGGCAGGAGAATGGAGGGAAGAGAATTCTGCACTGTCCCTAAAAAGTCGAGTGCCAGCTTCCCACCCGCCTAATTCCTTCCAGCTTCTGCCAAGTGTTTACTGTGTTATGACCATTATCTGCATTTGAAGGAGCTTTGTCTACTGCCCGGATGCTTGATCCTCTGGGAACCTCAGCAGATAAGCTGAATCTTCCCAACAGGTTTTCACAGTGGTATTCAAGTTTCTGATTTCTTCTTGAGTGACGGCAACAAAGGAAGCTGTCCTTTCCCTTTTATGAACTAAAGTACCCAGGACTTCCTTGAGTCCATCATGGGAAATGGAAAACACTGTACGGCCAGTGGGCAAGTACCCCTTTGTCCTCTGGGAAGCACCTCTCCTGTCCCAGCCCTCCAAAACACGCAAGCCCCACCATCCCCTTGTGCCCCTTTGGTGGAAATCCAGCCTCTGCATCATGCTGTAAGTGGGTCTTCAGTGTTAGGCCTAAGTGAAGTTTTTTATTTTCTCTTTTCCTCTTTCCCATGGACCTTGTGCTCATCATTCTTTCTGGACACTGAAAGTATGCCTCTGTGCCTTTGCACAGTCTCTTCCCTGTGCTTGAGATGCCCTTCTGTACCTTTCTAGGTGATGACTTTGATGACCTTATTGGCTCATTGGTCCATTTTCTGGCTGTTACAGCATTTTGTACACATCTGTGTACTGGATTTGGCCCTTCATATTTCATTTATGGCTGTGTCTCCCCACATTCCCTAAGGTTAGGGATTATGTCCCATCGATCTCTAAGCTTAACCCCCAGTACAACACCCCCACACAGTACAGACTCTGGAGCTTCCGAAGCATGAAAAGTATGAATCTGAACTTGTATATATAACAGACCTGGGAAGAGAAGTCTTGGCTCTGCTACTTATTTGCTATGTAACTGCAGAAGCTTAGTTTCTCCATCTTTATGAAGATGAGAAGTCTCTGCCTTATTGAGCAGTTGTGATGATTATTTAGATCATTTCTGAAAAATACTTTGTGCATACTAAGTGCTCAATCAAACTCAATTATAATTATTAGATGAAAGGAATGTAGTGGTCACAATTTCAAATTTTTTTTAGTCCACTTTTTTTTTCATCTTTTCTAAAACTCTTAGGCTCAGCAGCATCAATGACAAAACTTTAGAGCTTGAAAATGGGCCCCTAAAATTACAACAATAAGCCAAACTTCACATGCTTAAAAATGTGCATTCCAGGATGGAAGCAATGACAGATTTTGGAGAGGCTGGTTTTCTCCTCTCCTCTCTCCAGCTTGCAGCTCCCAGACTGCTAAGAGGTCATCCATTTAAAAGTCCTCTGCAGATGGAGGTCACCTCTCTGAGAGCAAGCACACATCAGCTGTTTCTTATTTTTGTCTTACTTCCATCCATCATGATGTAGTTTTAGGCCCTCTGCCCTTGTTCTGTCACCATACACTTGTGCTCCATAGAGAACGAGTGGTAAATCTGCAGCATCTTCGCTGGTTCTCCTGGACAGGGTCCTGAGCAGAAGTTTCCAGCAAAGGCTGGAGACCAGTGGGAAATCCCGAACACGGGTCTTGGGTGCTACCTAGTGGACAAATGCCATATTGCAAACTTCTTTTTCCTTCTACCTAACAGTCTGCAATTAAGCAGAAGAGTTAACTGTTGAATGCAGATTTGTTTGTTTCCATCATTTAAAGTAATCTGCCAAGCCAAGGATAAGACCCACGAAATAGCAAATGTGATTCAGCTCAGGAAATCTCAGTAACAGAAGAGGGGACCTTGGGAGGTGGGAGAAATGTTACCCACTTCACCCAGACCCCAGAGGACGGGCCTCTGCCCTCCTCTGTACAATGGTTGGCTTCACTCATCCTTGATTACAGATTCATGGTGTAATAGGGCTATCTTCACCAGGAGGGCTCCACTAACCATGACAGTGACCCCAACTCCACTTTTTTTTTGTTGTTTTCTTCTCTTTTTCAAAGTACTTGTGCATTTTGAGCTTGTCAAAAAATGGATAACCCAGCAAGGTGGACAATGCCAGCATAATTCTCCTTACTATTTCGTAGGGGAGTTGAAATGTCTTGTCAAAACCAGAGTAGATGAAGGGCATTGCTGGGATTAGATGCAGAGCCCTTCCCTTTTGTTGTCCCAGTTTTGCTATCTCCTCTAGAAGCCTCAGTTTCGTTCCTCAGAGAATGATATTTAAAACCTAAGATCTGAGTACTGGGGATGCTCACTGCTGCTGGAGTGCACCTGCTTCTATGGCCTCTTATCGGAAAGAGCTAAGGCATGTGTGTATGTGTGCTAACCTGTGCATACACACAAATCCTGTGTCTATTTTTCAGTATAAATATACATGAGTTCACATATCTTTGACTCTAATCCATTATTACAGGGTTCATTCTAGCTTTTCTCCCTTACTTATTTGTAATTTCTCTAACAAACTTGGCTCCCATTGCCTATAACTTATTTACTTCCTTGTTCAACCTTAATATATATGTAGTTTCAGAGCTGATAACGCGTACCTCTGGCACATTGAGTTTTATATATCAATATTTTTCTTTTTATGATATACACGTTCTGGAAGTATAAATACATATATTAAAGTGTACAAGTCAAAAGTATGGGGCTTGGATTTTTACAAAGTGAGCACATTCCCACACCCAGGTCAACCTTCCAAATGCCCCCTTGCTCCTTTGCCAATCTCATCTCCCCACAAAGGGCAAGCATGGCTCTGACTGCTAACACCTGAATGCGTAAGCTTCTGCTGGGTTTGAACTTTATAGAAATGGAATCACACTCTATGTGTCTGCTTCTTTTGTTTGACATTATGCTAGTGAGATTGTTGCAGGTAGTTGCAGTGAGTCATTCCTACGTGCCCTGCTTTCTGAATTTAAGATTATCTCATGAGCTATTTTCTTTGATCATAAATATTTTTTTACAGTATGACTTTAATGGCTATATAATATTCCACGGTATAATTATACTATAAACTATTTAATTATCCCCCTATTGTGTGTCATTTAATTGGCCTCTGGTTTCTACATTATAGATAATGCTTTGTAACTTGTAAGGTGCTAACCATTAAGGTCAATGCTCTGTGTTGGTTCAAGGAAGATTCCATCTGAAGTGTTGAGAATTTTAATGACTTATGCAGGGTGCACTTGTCAGACATTTTTGGTTGTAAGAAACAAAGGTCACTGGAGCCAACATAGCCTGGCTTCAACTATATTCATGCCTTTGAGTTCCATGAGGGACCCCTCTATCTTGATAGGAAATCATACCCCATCTCCTTTTAAACTTTTTAAGGTAATTTTGGAGTTACAGAAGAGTCGTAAAAATAATAATTCCCACATATACTTTATTTAAATTTCCCTAATGTTAGTACCTTACAAAATCAGAGCACAATGAACAAAGCTAAGAAATTAACATTGGAACAATATTATCAACTGAACTGCAGTTTTAGTCATATTTCACCATTTTTCCTATGAATGGCCTCTTTCTTTTCCAAGATCTAATCTAGGATCTCACATTGCATTTGGTAGTCATGTTTCCTCCTAACTCAGTCTTTTCTTTCAGATCTTGACAGTTTTGAAGAGCACTGGTCAGACATTTTGTAGAATGTCTCTTAATTTGGGTTTCTCTGATTTAAACATTTTTTTTTCAATCACAACTGACATTTAATATTACATTAGTTTCAGGTGTACAGCACAGTGGTTAGAGATTTATATAACTTACCAAGAGATCCCCCTGATAAGTCTCGTACCCACCTGGCACCACATGTAGTCATTACAATATTATTGACTGTATTCCCTATGCTGTACTTTATATCCCTGTAACTATGTTGTAACTGTTAATTTATGCTTCTTAATTCCTTCATTCATTTCACCTAGTCCCCAATCTCCTTCCCACTTGGCAACCATAAGTTTATTCTCTGTATCTATGAGTTTGTTTCTATTTTGTTTGTTTGTTTGTTTTGTTTTTTAGGTGCCATATGTAAGTGAAATCATAAGTATTTGTCTTTCTCTGACTTATTTCACTTAGCATAATACCCTCTAGGTCCATCTATTCATTCTTTTTTATGCCGAGTAATATTCCATGGTATATATGTCCCACCTCTTCTTTACTCAATTATCTATTGATGGACTCTTAGGTTCCTTCCATATCCTGGCTATTATAAATAATGCTGCAATGAACGTAGGGTGCATATGTCTTTTCAAATTAGTCTTTTAGATTTCTTTGGATAAATACCCAGAAGTGAAACTGCGGGTTATATTGTAGTTCTATTTTTAAGTTTTTCAAGAGCTGCCATACTATTTTCCATAGTGGCTGTGCCAATTTGCAATCCTACCAACAATGCACAAAAGTTCCCTTTTCTTCACATCCATGGCAATACTTTTTGTTTGTCGGTTTTTTTGATAATAGCCATTCTAACAAGTGTGAGGTGATATCTCATTATGGTTTTAATTTGCATTTCTTTGATGATTAGTGATGTTGAGAGTCTTTTCATATGTCTATTGGCCATCTATATGTCCTCTTTAGAGAAATGTCTACTGATCGTTTGTCTTTCTGGTGTTAAGTTGTGTGTGTTCCTTATATATTTTGGATATTAACCCCTTATTGAATGTATCACTGGCTAATATGGTCTCCCATTCAGTAGATTGTCTTTTCATTTTGGTGATGGTTTTCTTTGCTGTGCAAAAACTTTTTTGTGTGATGTGGTCCTATTTTAAAATTTTGTCTTTTATTTCCCTTGCCCAGGGAGATATATTAGAAAAAATATTACTAATATTTTCTACTAGAAGTTTTATGATTTCAGGTCTTACATTTAAATCTTTAATCTATTTTGAGTTTACTCTTGTATATAGTGTAAGAAAGTGGTCTAATTTTTTTTGCATGTATCTGTTCAATTTTTCCAACACCATTTATCAAAGAGATTGTCTCTTCCCCATTGTATATTCTTGCATCTTTTGTCATAGATTAATTGACCACACAGGTATGAATTTATATCTGGGCTCTCTATTCTTTTTGATTGATGGATGCACCTGTTTTTGGCCAGTACCATGCCATGTCGATTATTATAGCCTGTAGTATAGTTTCATATCAGGCAACAAGAACTTTGTTCTTCTCTCTCGAGATTGTTTTTGTTATTCAGAGTCTTTTGTGGTTCCTCTCTGATATTCCTTTATGATAACTTTTTTGAATTAAGGTTGCTGATATTGAGAATATTACCTCAGAAGTGATACTGTGTTCTTCTTCACACATCATATTAGGGGGCACAAGAAGTTAATATGTCCCATTATTGGTGATGTTAACTTTGATCGCTGTCTTAAGATGGCATTTGCCACGTTTCTCCACTGCAAAGTTATACTTTTCCCTTTGTAATTAACAAATTTAACTTTGAGATTATGCAAATATTGCTTTTCATTCAAATATTGCTTTTCTCCTTAAAAACTCATCCATTAATTTTAATGTTCTTCATGCATCACCTTTTCTGTTTAAGCTGAATCAAATGAATTCCTGAAGGAAAAATGCATAAGGGCAAAGAGCTGACTTTCTGCTTCCTATAGTCATCTCTCTGTCTTTGTCACTCGGGTCAGCTTTTCCTCTTCCAGTCTTCATTCTTCTCTGTTTGCATGGCTGTTTCTGCTCTCCAGTTTATGTGATGGAGAGCACGGTTGCCATCAGCATCTCTCATCAGTTTAGGAGACCATTCCGAGGAGATGAACCTCCTTAGTGCCAAGCCCAAGTTCTTGGGGAAGGTCCAGTCTGAGTCATTAACCAAGTCTTCATCCATTAATTTGGACCCAGAGATGCAAGACAAAATTGCTTATATACAGCTTCTTGGAACTCATGTCAGCATTGGGATAGGGTGGGAAATATTGCCTAAAAATCTTTGTGGGATGAGCAGCTCCCCAGCAGGTATCCAGCTCACAAAGCAAGTCTGAGATATAGTTGGAACTAGAACACAGTCCCCTTACTTCCCAGGAAGTGTGAATTTCTCTTCAACACCCATGTTAGGCACTGAATCGAAGACAACTTGACTCCCTGTCTTGATCAAACTCAAGCTAGAGTAGCATCTTATCCTAATGCTTGTAAATAAATAGAAAATTACACTTGGGTAGGGATAGGAGATGAAGGGTTGAAGGCTCCTAGTAATTTCCTGGACTTAAAGCTCTCCTTAGTCGATATGTAGAGCTGAGTTATCCATCCAGATGTCTTACCCTAATTCTCCAAAGACATGAAACTAAAACCCAAAAGCTAAGCCCTTAATGGGATTGACCTTAAAATGCAGCATGTTTTCAGAAATGATCAGAAAATCGTTTCTGAAAGGAGAGATGCCTGGATCAGATTCTTCAAGGAAGGAAAGCAAAGCAGACCTCCCTGTTTCAGTGGGGAGAAAAAGGAATGGTTGGGTGCATGTTCGAAGGAAAGAATGCTTAGCAACAGCATTTCCTAGATTCCTCATTCATATTTTCCCCCTGATGTCAGGATTGGAGCATCTTTTTCTCCTGTGGCAGCTTGGTTATGGCACTAAGAAATCTGAGATAAATGGGACACTCTGTGGGCAGAGGCTGGCACAGCTGGACATTGCTGGACAGAACTGCAACAGTTGGTCAAGTGGGGACATCTGGTTCACTTCCCTAGAGGTTTAGCAATGGCGGTAAGGCCCAAAAGACAACCCAGTTGGACACTAACAGGCTGCAGCTCCCAGGAGCCCAAACACTGGGTGGGAGATTGGGTTTCTTTTCCATGGGAGCAGAGTGGGGAGAGTGGCAGGAAAACCAGCTATGTTGCTGGGTCTCTCTTGCCTGTATCCCAGTGACCATGGGGGACAATATCCTAGGAAAGTGGAGAGATTGCTCATAAGAGTTTGGAAGATTTTGCACATTTGCAATCTGGGGGCACACTGATGGCTCTCAAATGGAAACTCTATAAACTCATCATCCTGAGAATTTTCTAGCCCACGGTGTGACCTGTGTTTGCGCCACAGTGACTGGGTGGATGGACACTTAGTGAGAGGTTAGAAGACTTGGGATTAAGATTGTTTTGTGTTATACAAGAGCTCAAAGTTTTGGAGCAAAAGAGTCTCTTCTGAAACTCAGTTTGCTTGGCTATAAAATGAAGGCAGTGATGCTTGCTTCCTGGGATTGTTATGAACATAATTTGAAATCATGGATGTCGAGAAGTTTTCTAGAAAAATGTGAGCCAATTTGGTGGCTAATGAAATCACTTAATATGCAGTTTGGGGTGCTTGGAACCAAATTCCCCATAGTGACAGATGATATGGAAAACCCAAACCCACAGAAAATCCGAATACTCCAACTTTAAAATATCATTTAGCCCTTTTTCTATAAAAAGAATAACAGGCAAGTGAACATGCTAGATAGTCATGCCTTAATTTCCCACTCACTACAAAGGAATCAATGAGCATTAAATGGACTAGAAGGTCACAGAAGAAAGGTGTGAGATTAGCAGATCTAATGATTAGATTTGACCAAGGTCCAGAAAAGAGACTACAGCTAGCCGACATCATAATTTAGAGCGGGCCTACCATCTAGCTCTCATGAGCATGTGATCTTTGTTTTCAATCCACTCTATAATTCCCTGGGCTAAGACAGTATTAAGAGTCAAGTCACTGAACCAGTAACTTGCCTTAGCTTCCCAGTCCCCTTCAGAGTCCTAATCACCTCCAAATGTCAGGGTGCTCTAACAGCAACTGAGTGGCTCCTGAGCAACTGCCCAGTGACATCATCTAAGAAGCTAAACTAAATCTCCTTAGATTGATGTGGGGAGGTATTTGGAGAGTAGGGAGGGGATCATTTGGCCTCAGTGCCCTGGTCTGCTGAAGTGCCCGTAGAGCTTCCACAATGGGGAGGGCGAAATGACAACACAAGATGCAGTTACAAGGGCTTCTTTGAAAAGAAAGCATGTGACGTGGGGAGTGACACTTTTATTTAGCCTGCTCTACTCAGGACATATTTGTCAGCAGGACCATGAGTCAGAAGGGAAGGGTCTTTTCTGACCTAAAAATAAAACTATGGGTACAGCACAATCAGGGGAGGGTTTGTGGCTTGACCTTTTCTTTTTCTGAATGTGTGTGGAGTATGTTTGTCGTGGGGGTGGAGGAAGCCGGGGTGAACATGGAGGGGATCTGAGTGTCCAGCACTGATTCCAAGAAGCTAAGTTAGTGAAGCCAGCACTTGGTGCCAGTCCCAGCAGTCTCTGGTTTGCTAATGACCCAGCATCCTTCACCCTGAATCTACTCTCCCGCCCATCTCGGTGCCCACTGGTGTGGCCTGGTCTCTCAGCCGAGGAGGCGGCTCTCCCGCTAAGTCACAGTGCACGTGTGCACCCCAACCCCTTCCCAGGTTGCTGCCACATGTTGGTCAACATCTAAATGACTCCGTGTTCATTGAGGATGGGCATGTCCACCTGACTGAATCATAGCACAGGGCAGGAGGCATGGCATGATGACAAACTGTCATTAGAACATGCAAGAATTCTGCTTTTGAGTATCAAAGAGCAAACCAGGGCCAGAAAGTCACCATGAGAGTAGTGCAGCCATGGAGGGTAGAGTTTGATCCCTTCTCATTGACAGGCTCCAAATCTAGTATGTGAAGTTCTGCCCCAGCCATAAAACCACTGTGGAATGACCTCACAGATCAGCCCAGGAAATCCCTGGGGGTCATACTCTCTTTACCTTCCTCCTCTCCCGTGGGCTCATCAGAAAGCAAGCATTTGCCTGCCATCTCCACAGGATGTAGCATCTCACAGACTAAGAGTCCCTGGATCTAAAGCCATGAATGAGGACAGTAAAAAGGCAGGTGAGAATGAAACATAGGCCATTTTGTTTTCCACTCACCATGCTGTTCCATTTCTCCATCCACCTCATGCTTGTGCTCTTCCCTGCTTCTAACCCAACCCCTCTGCTTTATCTCAATAAAACCCGCTCTTCCTGGGAAGGCCACCCTCCCCAGGGAACCCTTCTCCAAATGCCCCATCCTACACTGCTCTCTCCTCCCGTCCAGCCTGTGCCACTCAGGTTTAGCTCTTATCGATAGACTGTTTGGTCATTGCCATCATTTGTGCATTGGGTAACTGGTAAACCCCAATGAAGCTGGGACACAATGGCAAGAGTGAGGCGTTAGACCTGAGTGGAAGTCCCAGGCAAACTCCCAAAGGCAGAGCTTTCTTGACAGTAAAATGGGGTGGATTATACCCCTCTGGTGAGATTATTGTGAGGAGTAAATGGTAAAACTATGTAAGGGACTTAGAATAATAGCTGGTACGTGTTGAAAAACACTATGTATTGGTATAAAGATGATGTAACTTGTTTAGATTCAAGACTCTCCCACCTGTTGTTCCTCACCACACCCATAGCACAATTGGTGGTCCAAAATTATAGGTTAAAGAGATTATGTGAGCCTCCTAAAGAGCTCGGTTGTATCGCCAGCACAAAGCTGCAGAGTGCCGGGTTTAAAGTGGCATGCTCCTTGGCCCTATCAAACCACGCCCACTGAACAAGGGGTGAGAACTCTGATGTTGACTAGCCGGGCAGAGAGTGTCCTCGGAAAAGGCCCACCAGGCAGAACGCGCTCCCAGGGGCCTGGGGACCACGTGCTTCGTGACCTTCTGGGGCCTCTTCCAGCCTCATACCCCATAAATCTGGGTTTGATGAGGATGAACGTTCACTGGCGATGCTCCCCAGTGGGGCAGTGCGAGAGCCCTGCTGCGAGGGTCTGTCAGCGCCTGTGATGAAACCATCGGAGCGGGACAGCTGCGTCTGTCTCGGTAAACAGATGAACTCAGTCAGCACGTCATCAGCAACCAGTGCAGTAGGAAGTAGGAGGAAACGAGCTTATCCAACTCCTCATATCACACACGAGGAAACCAAGGCCCAGAGAGGGGCAGGGGCCCCCCTGAACCGAGACAGCTAGTCTGCAGCAAAACCCGGTCCTAGGACCACAGCCCCCCGAACCCCGTTCCTCCACTCCTGGGTGAGAATAGGTCTGGAGGGCTTAGTCACAGCTCCGCTCAGCTGCCACAGTACTTCAGAGAGACCCTGCGCTCAGGTTCCCAAAGTCACACTGTCTAACTTCCTGCCTCTCTGCAAGGGAGACTGGCCCCCAAATGCAAGTGACATGTTGGGTGCAAAGATATGACATGTTGACTGTCATATTTGGGCTGGTCGATCTGCAATCTGCGCTGCGAGTGAGGCAGCTGGCTCTTTCTGTGTTTTTATTGTCGAGTGGAGAGAATAATTCGTGGCTCGCTGGATATCACGTGGTTTGTTTTGTTTTTTTCATTACTGAATCCCCTAGTTTTTAGTAAGACTCTCTCAAGTTCTAATAGGAACTATATATATATATATATATATATATATATATATATATATATATATATATATATATATGAATTCTGGCTGAATTCACATGTCCCCAGGAAAGTACAGGAGACTGTTGCAGTCAGATCAATGCTGCAGCTCCAGAGTTTGTCTGCAGGGGGCAGGGGGCAGGTGCCAAGGCGGGAGTTGGTGTCACTACATGCAGGAGAGTAGGGGAAGGAGAGGTAGAGGGGAGAATTAGGCCTTTCTCCTCAGGGTCTGAAAGGTGCTTTATGAACGCTGAGAGCTGGGCCCCCATGCAAGGCAAGGTGCTGTGGTTTCCTATTTCCTTCTAGGCACATCACTTAACCTCATCGAGCATCAGTTTCTTCCTCTGTAAAACCAGGACAATAATTTCTCCCTTACTGGAATGCAGTGGAGATTGAATGAAGTAATAATGCACTTCGTAAATTGTCAAGTGCAGTGACAATGTGGGCTGGCATGACTCGGTTTAAAGATGACTGTTAATGCGGAGAGAACCGTTTAAGCTGACACTTGTGATAGACTCCTTTTTTCCAGGGTCATTTGGGAGGATTTAGTGCTTCCTGGAAACACCTCCAGGCTAAGGCTGCACCTGCAAGTGGCAGCACCCAGCTGCCTATTTTAGTGCACTATCGGTTAGGGTCTGCTCTGCGGAATTCCTGGCTGTGCCTGGTAGGGATGATCCCACCCGGGGGACACAATGGAGCCTCCATCTGGGAGGAGCAGGTGACAGGATGTGATGGTTTCCTGCCTGGGCATCTCTACTTGAAATGCTTTTTCCCCTGGTACGCCCACCAAATCTCTTTGGAAGATACCAAGGAAGACAGACTGCCAGAGGTGAATGTGTCTCCCCACTCTTATTTCTTCTTCTTCCTTGCTGCTCTTTCTTCTCTCCGCTTCCACTCTCTCCCTTCCTTACTAATTTGAACATTTTAATCAATATGGTGCCTCTCCAGGGTCTCCACACTTCACTGCAATTTGCTTTGGCTCAATGGGTGAATTTTCTTTTTCCTTCTAGTGGGAAACAGAATTATCTCCATGTTAGGAGCCGACTGGTCTGGAGAGGCCTCCACACAAAGAGCATTATGAAGAAAGGAGACAGCTGGCTGAAAAGAGAGAAGGGATTTGGGGAATTGAAATTCTTTATGATATTGGGCTTAAATGTGGAAAATTCACAGCTCAGCATTGCTCGAATGCCTCTGAATTAGAGCAGAAGGGGCATCAGTTAATTTGTTGACTCTGAGTTGGAATTTGTGGCCCAGAGCTTTACAGGACTTTTTTTCCTGACTGGTATGATGTCCATTATGCCAGGTCTTGATCTACACTCATCTGTCTCTTTATAATACATCAATTTCTCATCCTTCAGGAAGTATGGCATTCAAACCACTCCAGAAAAGGAGCTGCCTTCAGTCACTGTCACCTTTCTCTTCAGGGATAAGGACTAGAGACAACCTTGTGATGTAATGGGGTGTATTCAAAAGATTATAGGACCCAGTCTAGGAGACTGGGTTCTGGTCCCACCTCTCTCACTTACCTGCTGAGGTCTCAGGAGCGATTATTTCTGCCTTTAACCCTCCTCTCTGAAGTGAGAGAGAAGGTTTAGACCTTTACCCTAAGGTCCTTGGGAACCACCATACTGTTCCAAGTGGGTCATGATGCTTGGATATGCTCAAGGAGTTATTGACCCAAAGAGTTTTGGCAGATGTTGTGTGAGAGTGAATGAGCTGACTCTGTTCACAGCATGTCTCAGGGAAGCTGCTGATGTTTGTCTGTCTCTCTGCAAATCAACTCCCCTCACATCTGATAAGGCTGGAGTTCTTCAGACTTAGGATTTGACTCTTTATCTAAGTCCAGATATTTCTGGGAATGATAACACATTTGTCATCAATGTGACCAGTAGCCTCCCCCGAAGCAATGCCATCTCCTGAATTTGTGGAAATAGCTTTTTTTTTCCTACCTTTAGTACAGTTAAATCTGAGTATTGACCCATTAAAATACATATGTTTTAATGTATTTGTTTCTTTCATATTTTGTAGAGCCTTTCATTGTTTGTGTATTATGAGTATAGGTAGGTGTAGGCAGATAGGCTTTTTTAAATAATTACAAAAAGCAAGTGTTGGATCACCTCACACCAATTAGGGCGGCCACTACCAAGAAAAAAAAAAGTGTTGGCAAGGATATGGAGAAATGAAACTGTGCCCTGTTGGTGAGAATGCAAAAATGTAAGCCTACTATGGGAAACAGTATGGCAGTTTCTAAGAAAAGATCAAATTGAATTATCATAAGATCCAGCAATTTTACTTTTAAGTATATGTGCAAAGGAATTTAAGGCAGAATCTTGAAAAGATCTATGTATACCCACATCCACTGCAGATTATTTACAGTAGCTGAAAGGTGGAATCAATTCATGATGAATTGCTGAATGGTGAATGGATAAGTAAAAATGTGGCATATATACACAGTGGAATATTATTCAGCCTTAAAAAGGAAGGAAATTCTGACACATGTTACAACATTGAAGGACTTTGAGGACATTATGTTAAGTGAAATAAGCCAGTCACAAAAATTCAAATACTTTATGATTCCACTTATATGAGGCTCCTTGAACAGTTAAATTCACAGAAAGAAAGTAGAATGGTGGTCACCAGGGCCTGTGGGGAGTGGGGGTGGGGATGTGTTGTTTAATGGGGACAGAGTATATTTTTTCAGGATGAAAAGAGTTCTGGAGATTGACAGCACAACAGTGTAAATGCACTTGGCATTACTGAACTGTAAAATGGTTGAGAGGCAAAACAAAATAGATGAGTAAGAAGTTGAATCTGACAGAGATGAGAACCATAGGCTTACTCCTTAGTGGAAATCAGTTTAAGATGCTTTCCTGGGAAGAAGAAGCAAGGAAGACAGGAGGGGCCTGGGCTCTGAGGACAGTCATATGGGGCCCTGCTTTATGGGCTGGCAAACACCCTCGGGTTTCACTATCTGTGCTGCAACAGAAAACTGGGTATTCATGCCCTTGAAGGTGGCTTAAAGATGAGTATATTTCCACTTGGGTTAATGTGCTATCCTGGAGATAAGAATGTGAAAAAGATGAAAGTTGGAGATAATAGCCCTGTGTTAGAGATCTCTGGCTCTTAATATTTTTCTAGCATTTCAAGAGCATAAATCTTGTTTTCCTAGCCAGAGCCAATAGAGGACAAGTATTAAGCTTGAAGTCTCTTTACAACTCTTTTAGCCCTTTTATTTTATTCAGCTCAGACATTTGGATGGGCAACTTGGTGCTCAGTTCAAGTATACAGTACTTGTCCTAAAGGGCTTTACAAGCTAGAAGCACCATAGACAACTTCTCAGCTTAGATTTTCCAGAGAGCAGAGTATGAGTCAAAAGTAAATTAAATAAGCTAACTTATTTGGCAGAATAAGTTGTGTGACAGGGATGGAGGGAAGAGCAAATATGAGGGTGCATTATCATGTTGGCCATTGCTCAATACACAGGACAGTCTATCCACAGGAGGAAGGAGAGAAATGTATTCACCTGCTCCTGTGTCCCACCAGCCAAAAGTTTGCCCAATTGTGCATCAACTTTCTTGAACTTTTAAGCTGAATATATGGGGTTACCTTACAGATCTCTGGTGTCACATTTGCCAGCTGGCAATAGGAAACTCCAAGACAGCAGCAGAGAGGACATAGCAGGGGTATGAGATGGGGGACTCTTGGGTTGTACCTGAAATCATTTGCATTTCCATAGAAGAAGTGGCAATTGGGCAGTTCATAGGTAAGACTGAAAATATCTGAGGTGGTCCAACAGATAAAAATAACTAATTCTATAAGTAAAAAAAGAAAATTGGGAAGTTCTACTTTGATGCCTCTTTTTAATCGTAAGCCCTATCATATTAAAATATATAAATTGCATTCTGCAATTCAGCTTCCCCTATTTTTCAAAACTTTTAAATACCTTTCCTATGCAAGAGTTTTACCTCTGCCTCCTAAAACTATCAAGTAAGCAGATAGGACTAGATCATCTCTGTTACCTACCTTCCAATTCTAATTTTGCTGTACTCCTCAACCCAGATTGGACATGCTCTGGGTCTTGGTTTCTAAGCCAACTTTCTCATAATCTTTTTCTGCTACTTGTTCCACAATGAGCTTTCTGTCACCAGATTTTGGCTCTTCTCATTCACAGTCCTGTCCATAGATCTCACCAGTATAAGACCACCTCTGTGTTTGTTTGTTTTCCTTTCTCCTTTCAGCTTGGCTTTGATCTAATTTCAGAGCTTCCGTCTCTGATAGATTTGTTTTAGAAAATTTTGTTTTTCCATTCTTAAGATGTTTGGAGAATTTTCTTTTCTAATTCACTTTGCCATCTCCCATTTCCCTCTGATGATCCAGCAATGTCAGTCCTACTTTCCTAATACTTCTTACCAACCTTGCAATCTTTGCCCTTGGTAACTATTTCTCTTTTTTATCATTTTCCTTTCATAGGTATCACCTGCAAATGTGCCCCTGAAATTGTCATGAACTGTGGGCATCTCTTGCTCATTGTTTTTTATTTGCAATGTTCTGAGGATTTTTACTCTGTCACTCATATTTGTGTTGAGCATCTTCCAGAAGAGCTGATCTGGGAATCATGCCCAGGTGCATCAGACATGTTTAAGGATGTGTACATATGTAAGTGTGTTGCCCATCTTTATATGTCCAGAAGTCTTGGTGCATGCGTGAATGCCAAAACCACTTGAAAATGATTTTTAGGTTATTAACTTAGCTTGAAAATGAAGACTGTTTAACCCTGGGTGTTCTTTTCTTTTCTTTTCCTTTTTTTCATCCCTCCCTTTCTTTCTTTCTTTCTTTCTTTCTTTCTTTCTTTCTTTCTTTCTTTCTTTCTTTCTTTCTTTCTTTCTTTCTTTCTTTCTTTCTTTCTTTCTTTCTTTCTTTCT